>CM072512.1:68968677-69043965 GCA_036898135.1 Oncomelania hupensis | reverse complement strand
AGGCTGAGAGAGGCTAATGGAACTTTAGGGAGGCTGAGAGGAAGGCTAAGAGAGTCTGAGAGAGGCTGAGGGAGGCTGAGAGAGGCTGAGGGAGGCTGAAGGGAGCCTGATGGAGGCTGAGAGGGTTGAGAGGGAGGCTGAGGGAGGCTCAGAGGGAGGCTGAGAGAGGCTGAGGGAGGCTGAGGGAGGCTGAGAGGGAGGCTGAGAGAGAGGCTGAGGGAGGCTGAGGGAGGCTAATGGAGGCTGAGGGAGGCTGAGAGAGGCTGAGGGAGGCTGAGAGGGAGGCTAAGAGAGGCTAAGGGAGGCTAAGGGAGGCTGAGGAGGCTGAGAGGGAGGCTGAGGGAGGCTGAGAGAGGCTGAAAAAGGCTGAGGGAGGCTGAAGGAGGCTGAGAGAGGCTGAGAGAGGCTGAGGGAGGCTGAGAGAGGCTGAGAGAGGCTGAGGGAGGCTGAGAGGGAGGCTGAGGAGGCTGAGAGAGGCTGAGAGGCTGAGGGAGGCTGAGAGGGAGGCTGAGAGAGGCTAAGAGAGGCTGAGGGAGGCTGAGGGAGGCTGAAAGGGAGGCTGAGGGAGGCTGAGAGAGGCTGAGAGAGGCTGAGTGAGGCTGAGAGGGAGGCTGAGGAGGCTGAGAGAGGCTGATGGAGGCTGAGAGAGGCTGGGAGGGAGGCTGAGAGAGGCTTAAAGAGGTTAAGGAGGCTGAGGGAGGCTCAGAGGGAGGCTGTGAAAGGCTGAGGGAGGCTGAGAGGGAGGCTGAGAAGGGCCGAGAGAGCTGAGGGAGGCTGAGGGAGGCTGAGGGAGGCTGAGTGGGAGGCTGAGAGAGGCTGAGAGAGGCTGAGGGAGGCTGAGAGGGAGGCTGAGGGAGGCTGAGAGAGGCTGAGGGAGGCTGAGGGAGGCTGAGAGGGAGGCTGAGAGAGGCTAAGGGAGGCTGAGGGAGGCTGGGGGAGGCTGAGAGGGAGGCTGAGGGAGGCTGAGAGGGAGGCTGAGAAAGGCTGAGAGAGGCTGAGGGAGGCTGAGAGAGGCTGAGAGAGGCTAAGGGAGGCTGAGGGAGGCTAAGAGGGAGGCTGTGAAAGGCTGAGGGAGGCTGAGAGGGAGGCTGAGAGAGGCCGAGAGAGGCTGAGAGAGGTTAAGGGAGGCTGAGGGAGGTTTAGAGGGAGGCTGAGAGAGGATGAAAGAGGCTGATGGAGGCTGAGGGAGGCTGAGAGAAGCTAAGGGAGGCTGAAGGAGGCTCAGAGCGAGGATGAGAGAGGCTGAGAGAGGCTGAGGGAGGCTGAGGAGCCTGAGGGAGGCTGAGGAGGCTGAGAGGGAGGCTGCGAGAGGCTGAGGGAGGCTGAGGGAGGCTGAGGGGCTGAGAGAGGCTGAGGGAGGCTGAGAGGGAGGCTGAGGGAGGCTGAGAGAGGCTGAGGGAGGCTGAGGGAGGCTGAGGGAGGCTGAGAGGGAGGCTGAGAGAGGCTGAGGGAGGCTGAGAGGGAGGCATGAGAGAGGCTGAGGATGGCTGAGGGAGGCTGAGAGGGAGGCTGAGAGAGGCTGAGAGAGGCTGATAAAGGCTGAGGGAGGCTGAGAGGGAGGCTGAGACAGGCTGAGAGAGGCTGAGGGAGGCTGAGGGAGGCTGAGAGGGAGGCTGAGAGAGGCTGAGAGAGGCTGAGGGAGGCTGAGGGAGGCTCAGAGGGAGGCTGTGAAAGGCTGAGGGAGGCTTAGAGGGAGGCTGAGAGAGGCCGAGAGAGGCTGAGGGAGGCTGAGGGAGGCTAAGGGAGGTTGAGCGGGAGGCTGAGAGAGACTGAGAGAGGCTGAGGGAGGCTAAGGGAGGCTAAGAAAGGCTGAGAGAGGCTAAGGAGGCTGAGGGAGGCTCAGAGGGAGGCTAAGAGAGGCTGAGTGTGTCTGATGGAGGCTGATGGAGGCTAAGAGGGAGGCTGAGGGAGGCTGATGGAGGCTGAGAGGGAGGCTGAGAGGGAGGCTGAGAGAGGCCGAGAGAGGCTGAGGCAGGCTGAGAGGGAGGCTGAGGGAGGCTGAGAGAGGCTGAGAGAGGCTGAGGGAGGCTGATGGAGGCTAAGAGGGAGGCTGAGAGGGAGGCTGAGAGAGGCTGAGAGGCTGAGAGAGGCTGACGGAGGCTGAGGGAGGCATAGAGAGGCTGAGAGAGGCTGAGGGAGGCTTAGAGAGGCTAAGGGAAGCTAAGGGAGGCTGAGGGAGGCTCAGAGGGAGGCTGAAAGAGGCTGAGATAGGCTGAGGGAGGCTGAGAGAGGCTGAGAGAGGCTAACGGAGGCTGAGGGAGGGTCAGAGGGAGGCTGAGAGAGGCTGAGTGAGGCTGATGGAGGCTGATGGAGGCTAAGAGGGAGGCTGAGGGAGGCTGACGGAGGCTGAGGAAGGGTTGAGAGGGAGGCTGGGAGGGAGGCTGAGAGAGGCTGAGGGAGGCCGATGGAGGCTAAGAGGGAGGCTGAGAGAGGCTGTGGGAGGCTGAGAGGGAGGCTAAGAGAGGCTGAGAGAGGCTGAGGGAGGCTGATGGAGGCTAAGAGGGAGGCTGAGGGAGGCTGAGGGAGGCTGAGAGAGGCTAATGGAGACTTAGGGAGGCTCAGAGGGAGGCTGAGAGAGGCTGAGGAAGGCTGAGAGAGGCTGATGGAGGCTGAGGGAGGCTGAGAGAGGCTGAGAGAAGCTAAGGGAGGCTGAGGGAGGCTCAGAGGGAGGCTGAGAGAGGCTGATGGAGGCTGAGGGAGGCTGAGGGAGGCTGAGAGAGGCTGAGAGAGGCTGAGGGAGGCTGAGAGAGGCTGAGGGAGGCTGAGAGAGGCTGAGAGAAGCTAAGGGAGGCTGAGGGAGGCTCAGAGGGAGGCTGAGAGAGGCTGAGAGAGGCTGATGGAGGCTGAGGGAGGCTGAGAGGGAGGCTGAGAGAGGCTGAGTGAGGCTGAGGGAGGCAAAGTTGGAGGCTGAGGGAGGCTGAGAGAGGCTGAGGGAGGCTCAGAGGGAGGCTGAGAGAGGCTAAGGGAGGCTAAGGGAGGCTGGGGAGGCTGAGAGGGAGGCTGAGGAGGCTGAAAAAGGCTGAGGGAGGCTGAGAGGGAGGCTGAGGAAGGCTGAGAGAGGCTCAGGGAGGCTGAGAGAGGTTAAGGGAGGCTGAAGGAGGCTAAGAGGGAGGCTGTGAAAGGCTGAGGGAGGCTGAGAGGGAGGCTGAGAGAGGCCGAGAGAGGCTGAGGGAGGCTGAGGAAGGCTGAGGGAGGTTTAGAGGGAGGCTGAGAGAGAGGATGAGAGAGGCTGAGGAAGGCTGAGGGAGGCTGAGAGAGGCTAAGGGAAGCTGGGTGAGGCTCAGAGAGAGGCTGAGAGAGGCTTGGGGAGGCTGACGGAGCCTGAGGGAGGCTGAGGGAGGCTGAGAGGGAGGCTGAGAGGGAGGCTGGAGAGGCTGAGGAGGCTGAGAGGGAGGCTGAGAGAGGCTGAGGGAGGCTGAGAGCGAGGCTGAGGGAGGCTGAGAGAGGCTGAGGGAGGCTGAGGGAGGCTGAGAGGGAGGCTGAGAGAGGCTGAGAGAGGCTGAGGGAGGATGAGAGGGAGGATGAGAGAGGCTGAGGGAGGCTGAGGGAGGCTGAGAGGGAGGCTGAGGGAGACTGAGAGAGGCTGATAAAGGCAGAGGGAGGCTGAGAGGGAGGCTGAGACAGGCTGAGAGAGGCTGAGGGAGGCTGAGGGAGGCTGAAAGGGAGGCTGAGAGAGGCTGAGAGAGGTTAAGGGAGGCTGAGGGAGGCTCAGAGGGAGGCTGTGAAAGGCTTAGGGAGGCTGAGAGGGAGGCTGAGAGAGGCCGAGAGAGGCTGAGGGAGGCTGAGGGAGGCTGAGGGAGGTTGAGCGGGAGGCTGAGAGAGGCTGAGAGAGGCTGAGAGGGAGGATGATAGAGGCTGAGGGAGGCTGAGGGAGGCTTAGAGGGAGGCTAAGGGAAGCTGAGAGAGGCTGAGAAAGGCTGAGGGAGGCTGAGAGAGAAGCTAAGAGAGGCTGAGAGAGGCTGAGGGAGGCTGAGAGGGAGGCTGAGAGAGGCTGAGAGAGGCTGAGGGAGGCTGAGAGGGAGGCTGAGAGAGGCTGAGAGAGGCTAATGGAGGCTGAGGGAGGCTCAGAGGGAGGCTGAGAGAGGCTGAGAGAGGCTGAGGGAGGCTGATGCGGGCTTAGAGGGAGGCTAGGGAGGCTGATGGAGGCTGAGGAAGGGTTGAGAGGGAGGCTGAGAGGGAGGCTGAGAGAGGCCGAGAGGGAGGCTGAGAGAGGCTGACGGAGGCTGAGGGAGGCTGAGGGAGGCTGAGAGGGAGGCTGAGAGAGGCTGAGAGGGAGGCTGAGGGAGGCTGAGAAGGAGGCTGAGAGAGGCTGAGGGAGGCTGAGAGGAGGCTGAGGGAGGCTGAGAGAGGCTGAGAGAGGCTGAGAGGAGGCTGAGAGAGGCTGAGGGAGGCTGAGAGGGAGGCTGAGGGAGGCTGAGGGAGGCTGAGGGAGGCTGAGAGGGAGGCTGAGAGAGGCTGAGAGAGGCTGAGGGAGGCTGAGGGAGGCTGAGAGGGAGGATTAGAGAGGCTAAGGGAGGCTGAGGGAGGCAGAGGGAGGCTGAGAGGGAGGCTGAGAGGGAGGCTGAGGGAGGCTGAGAGAGGCTGAGAAAGGTTGAGGGAGGCTGAGAGGGAGGCTAAGAGTGGCTGAGAGAGGCTGAGGGAGGGCTGAGGAGGCTGAGAGGGAGGCTGGATGAGGCCGAGAGGAGGCCGAGAGGAAGGCTGAGAGATGGTCTGACGAAGGCTGAGGAGGGCTGAGTGGAGTGCTAAGAGGAGGCTGAGAGAGGCTGAGGGAGGCTGAGAGGGAGGCTGAGTGAGGCTAGAGAGGCTGAAGGAGGCTGAGGGAGGCTGAGAGGGAGGCTGAGAGAGGCTGAGGGAGGCTGAGGGAGGCTGAGAGGGAGGCTGAGAGAGGCTGAGAGAGGCTGAGGGAGGCTGAGGGAGGCTGAGAGGGAGGCTGAGAGAGGCTGAGGGAGGCTGAGGGAGGCAGAGGGAGGCTGAGGGAGGCTGAGAGAGCTGGGAAAGGTTGAGGGAGGCTGAGAGGGAGGCTAAGAGTGGCTGAGAGAGGCTGAGGGAGGCTGAGGGAGGCTGAGAGAGGCCGAGAGAGGCCGAGAGGAAGGCTGAGAGAGGCTGACGAAGGCTGAGGGAGGCTGAGGGAGGCTGAGAGAGAGAGAGGCTGAGGGAGGCTGAGAGGGAGGCTGAGTGAGGCTGAGAGAGGCTGAGGGAGGCTGAGGGAGGCTGAGACGGAGGCTGAGAGAGGCTGAGAGAGGCTGAGGGAGGCTGAAAGGGAGGCTGAGGGAGGCTGCAAGAGGCTGAGAAAGGCTGAGTGAGGCTGAGAGGGAGGCTGCGACAGGCTGAGAGAGGCTGATGGAGGCTGAGAGAGGCTGAGAGGGAGGCTGAGAGAGGCTTAGAGAGATTAAGGGAGGCTGAGGGAGGCTCAGAGGGAGGCTGTGAAAGGCTGAGGGAGGCTGAGAGGGAGGCTGAGAAGGGCCGAGAGAGGCTGAGGGAGGCTGAGGAAGGCTGAGGGAGGTTGAGCGGGAGGCTGAGGGAGGCTGAGAGAGGCTGAGGGAGGCTGAGGGAGGCTGATGGAGGCTAAGAGGGAGGCTGTAAGGGAGGCTGAGAGAGGCTGAGCGAGGCTGATGGAGGCTGAGGGAGGCTGACAGAGGCTGAGAGAGGCTGAGAGAGGCTGAGGGAGGCTGATTGAGGCTGAGAGAGGCTGAGAGAAGCTAAGGGAGGCTGAGGGAGGTTCAGAGAGAGGCTGAGAGAGGCTGAGGGAGGCTGAGGGAGGCTGAGAGGAAGGCTGAGAGAGGCTGAGGGAGGCTGAGGGAGGCTGAGAGGGAGGCTGAGAGAGGCTGAGGGAGGCTGATGGAGGCTAAGTGGGAGGCTGAGAGAGGCTGAGGGAGGCTGAGAGGGAGGCTGAGAGAGGCTGAGAGAGGCTAATGGAGGCTGAGGGAGGCTCAGAGGGAGGCTGAGAGAGGCTGAGAGAGGCTGAGGGAGGCTGATGGGGGCTAAGAGGGAGGCTGAGGGAGGCTGATGGAGGCTGAGGAAGGGTTGAAAGGGAGGCTGAGAGAGGCCGAGAGAGGCCGAGAGGAAGGCTGAGAGAGGCTGACGGAGGCTGAGGGAGGCTGAGAGGGAGGCTGAGAGGGAGGCTGAGAGAGGCTGAGGGAGGCAGGGAGGCTGAGTGAGGCTGAGAGAGGCTGAGGGAGGCTGAGGGAGGCTGAGAGGGAGGCTGAGAGAGGCTAAGAGAGGCTGAGGGAGGCTGAGGAAAGCGAAAAGGGAGGCTGAGGGAGGCTGCGAGAGGCTGAGAAAGGCTGAGTGAGGCTGAGAGGGAGGCTGAGACAGGCTGAGAGAGGCTGATGGAGGCTGAGAGAGGCTGAGAGGGAGGCTGAGAGAGGCTTAGAGAGGTTAAGGGAGGCTGAGGGAGGCTCAGAGGGAGGCTGTGAAAGGCTGAGGGAGGCTGAGAGGGAGGCTGAGAAGGGCCGAGAGAGGCTGAGGGAGGCTGAGGGAGGTTGAGCGGGAGGCTGAGAGAGGCTGAGAGAGGCTGAGAGGGAGGCTGAGGGAGGCTGAGAGAGGCTGAGGGAGGCTGAGGGGGAGGCTGAGAGAGGCTAAGGGAGGCTGAGGAAGGCTGGGGGAGGCTGAGAGGGAGGCTGAGGGAGGCTGAGAGAGGCTGAGAAAGGCTGAGGGAGGCTGAGAGGGAGGCTGAGAAAGGCTGAGAGAGGCTGAGGGAGGCTGAGAGAGGCTGAGAGAGGTTAAGGGAGGCTGAGGGAGGCTAAGAGGGAGGCTGTGAAAGGCTGAGGGAGGCTGAGAGGGAGGCTGAGAGAGGCCGAGAGAGGCTGAGAGAGGTTAAGGGAGGCTGAGGAAGGTTTAGATAGAGGCTAAGAGAGGATGAGAGAGGCTAAGGGAGGCTGAGGGAGGCTGAGAGAGGCTAAGGGAAGCTGAGGGAGGCTCAGAGAGAGGCTGAGAGAGGCTGAGAGAGGCTTGGGGAGGCTGACGGAGCCTGAGGGAGGCTGAGGGAGGCTGAGAGGGAGGCTGCGAGAGGCTGAGGGAGGCTAAGGGAGGCTGAGAGGGAGGCTGAGAGAGGCTGAGGGAGGCTGAGAGGGAGGCTGAGGGAGGCTGAGAGAGGCTGAGGGAGGCTGAGGGAGGCTGAGAGGGAGGCTGAGAGAGGCTGAGGGAGGCTGAGAGGGAGGATGAGAGAGGCTGAGGAAGGCTGAGGGAGGCTGAGAGGGAGGCTGAGGGAGGCTGAGAGAGGCTGATAAAGGCTGAGGGAGGCTGAGAGGGAGGCTGAGACAGGCTGAGAGAGGCTGAGGAAGGCTGAGGGAGGCTGAGAGGGAGGCTGAGAGAGGCTGAGAGAGGTTAAGGGAGGCTGAGGGAGGCTCAGAGGGAGGCTGTGAAAGGCTGAGGGAGGCTGAGAGGGAGGCTGAGAGAGGCCGAGAGAGGCTGAGGGAGGCTGAGGGAGGCTGAGGGAGGTTGAGCGGGAGGCTGGGAGAGGCTGAGGGAGGCTAAGGGAGTCTAAGAAAGGCTGAGAGAGGCTGAGGGAGGCTGAGGGAGGCTGAGAGGGAGGCTGAGAGAGGCAGAGGGAGGCTGAGAGGGAGGCTGAGGGAGGCTGAGAGAGGCTGAGGGAGGCTGAGGGAGGCTGAGAGGGAGGCAGAGAGAGGCCGAGAGAGGCTGGGGGCGGCTGAGGGAGGCTGAGAGAGGCTGAGGGAGGCTGAGGGAGGCTGAGAGGGAGGCTGAGAGAGGCTAAGGGAGGCTGAGGGAGGCTGAGAGGGAGGTTGAGAGAGGCTGAGAGAGGCTGATGGAGGCTGTTCGAGGCTATGAGGGAGGCTTGAACTTGAACTTGAACTTGAAAAAGTCAATGATATAGGCCACTGGCCTTTACATAGATCCTAAAAACTGCTAGACTTGCATGCGTGGCAATTAGCTAAATCTAGTAGTGGCATCTTGGTTCGTATATCTCCGGGCGGTCCTTCCAGAATACATCCAGCCTGCTTTTGAAGCAGTCGACAGTGGGGGCTGTGACCACTGTCTCTGGTAGGCTGTTCCATGTGCCGATGGCTCTCTGTGAGAAATAGTTGCTTCTTAGGTTCAGCCTGCAGTGCTGCTTAGTCAGCTTCAGTGAGTGACCTCTAGTTATTTCACTTAAAGCAAACTCAAAGAGTGGTCTGTCAGCATCGTAGAAGCCGTGGACGTATTTAAACACGTCAATCATGTCCCCTCTCAGTCGACGATGTTCAAGGGAGGGCAAACAGAGGGCTCTAAGTCTCTCACTATATGGTTTGTCTCTTATGCTTGGCAGGAGCTTGGTAGCACGGCGTTGGACAGCCTCGATTTCGGCACATAGTGTTTTATGATGTGGCTGCCAAACTGAGTGACCGTACTCCAGGATGGGGCGGACCAAGCTCTTATACAGCCGCAGGAACAGATCTTCAGAGAGGAAGTCGAATGTTCTCCTTATAATACCAACAGTTTGATTAGCCTTTGCTGTGGCACTTCCGACGTGTTGCTTAAAGCTCAAGCTGTTGTCTATGAAGACTCCTAGATCTCTCTCCACCTCGCTTTCCTGCAACGTCACGCTATGGTCCTCCTCATTCCGTGTTCCTCTCATAAAATAGCTCGCATCAGACTTCCTGTTACCCAGTTTCAACACGTGGCATTTTTCAGGGTGGAAACGTAGAAGCCAATTATCTGACCAGTGTTGAAGTCTGTCAAGGTCATCTTGTAAAGCCTTCGTACCCTCCTCGGAGTCACTGCGTGTGTAAATCTTGGTATCATCTGCAAAAAGTCGTACTGGGCATGTGCAGGCTTCCGGCAGGTCGTTTATGTACAGTAAGAAGAGTAGTGGACCACACACACTACCCTGAGGGACGCCGCTCGTTACGCTGGCCCACTGTGAGTGGGCCCCATTAATGATGACGCACTGAGATCTGCCACTAAGGAAGGCCCTGATCCACCCAAGAACTTTTCCTTTGAAGCCATGTGCTTCGACCTTGGATAGGAGGCGCCTGTGGGGGACGGAATCAAAAGCTTTCATGAAGTCTGTGTAGATGATGTCTACACTTCCTCCGGAGTCCAAAATCTCTGTCCAGGCATCCATGACATCGAGCAACTGTGTGATACATGATCGACCTTTGACGAACCCATGCTGTTCTCGGCTTATAAGGTTGTTCTCAAGAAGGTGCTGCGTCATCCTCTCTCTGATGATGGACTCCATTGTTTTGCATAGAATGCACGTCAGACTAACTGGTCTATAGTTCCCTGGAGATAGGCGACTTCCCTTCTTAAATATGGGGGTTACTGTTGCTTTTTTCCAGTCTTCAGGTATTTGCTCAGATGCTAGTGAGCGACGGAAGAGCTCGGCCACTGGGAATGCCAATACATCTGCAGCTTTGGAAAGAACCAAGGGACTAATGTTGTCGGGTCCAGCGGCCTTGTCAGTCTTGAGATTTCTTAGTTTTTGCTTCACATCCTCATCCCTTATTTCAAAGTCCGTAAGTGCTTCTTTGTATGAGTACGATGGAGGGTCGGGAGGTGGCTCGTCGCTTTCACACGTGAATACACTTTGAAAGAATGTATTCAACAAGTCAGCTTTTTCCTTATCTGATGATGTCCGGCTTCCATCTTCCCTCTTTAAATCGCCCACACCTGTCTTTATAGATGTCTTGGACTTGACATATGACCAGAATGCTTTTGGGTTCTTTTTTGCATTAAATGCGACAGTTTCTTCTAGTTTTTTCTTTGCCTTCCTACAAGCCTGTGTCGCTCGATTTCTAGCTCTAACATATGCCGTGTAGTCCTCTCCGGTCCTAGTTTGCATCCAACGTCGGAACAGTTTGTGTTTGGTCCTGACTGAAGTGAGTGTCCCACCATCCATCCATTTCTGTCTTCTTTTGGACTGTGCGCTTCGTTTGGGCACTGATTTTTCGACTGCCTGCTCGATCTTGCCCTTGAGCATTGACCAGTACTGGTCCACTGTTAGATTTCGCCCCTCTTTCTCCCAGTCTATGTCCTGTAATTCCTTGATTAAAGCAGTAGTGTCCATCTTGGTATAGTTATGTGATATACGATGTTCTGGTTTCTTCTCGCTCATGTTTAAGCTGATGATAAGAGTGAAGTGATCACTCTTGCCCATGGGTGGAGCTGTTATTATGTCCTCTACTAATCCGTCTTCACTGGTAAATATCAGATCGTCAATGTTTGCTTTCTGTCCAGGGCGGTGCCTTGTTGGTTCTTTCTGATGCTGAATTAAGAATGCCTCTTTGCTTGTCTTCAAGAAAGTTGTTGCCGGGTGAGATGGGCCAGCTTAGGAAGTCTGAGGGAGGCTGAGGAAGGGTTGAGAGGGAGGCTGAGAGGGAGGCTTAGAGAGGCCGAGAGAGGCCGAGAGGGAGGCTGACAGAGGCTTAGAGAGGCTGAAGGAGGCTGAAGGAGGCTGAGAGGGAGGCTGAGAGAGGCTAAGGGAGGCTGAGGGAGGCTCAGAGGGAGGTTGAGAGAGGCTGAGAGAGGCTGAGGGAGGCTGATGGAGACTAAGAGGGAGGCTGAAAGAGGCTAAGGCAGGCTGAGGGAGACTGAGATGGAGGCTGAGAGAGGCTGAGGGAGGCTGATGGAGGCTAAGAGGGAGGCTGAGAGGGAGGCTGAGAGAGGCTGTGGGAGGCTGAGAGACGCTGAGAGCTGAGGGAGGCTGAGAGAGGCTGAGAGAGGCTGAGGGAGGCTGATGGAGGCTAAGAGGGAGGCTGAGAGGGAGGCTGAGGGAGGCTGAGAGAGGCTGAGAGAGGCTGAGAGAGGCTAAGGGAGGCTGAGGGAGGCTGAGAAAGGCTGAGAGAAGCTAAGAGAGGCTGAGGGATGCTCAGAGAGAGGCTGAGAGAGGCTGAGGGAGGCTGAGGGAGGCTGAGAGGGAGGCTGAGAGAGGCTGAGGGAGGCTGAGAGGGAGGGCTGAGAGGGAGGCTGAGAGAGGCTGATGGAGGCTGAGGGAGGCTCAGAGGGAGGCTGAGAGAGGCTGAGGGAGGCTGATGGGAGCTAAGAGGGAGGGTGAGGGAGGCTGATGGAGGCTGAGGAAGGGTTGAGAGGGAGGCTGAGAGGGAGGCTGAGAGAGGCCGAGAGAGGCCGAGAGGAAGGCTGAGAGAGGCTGACGGAGGCTGAGGGAGGCTGAGGGAGGCTGAGGGAGGCTGAGAGGGAGGCTGAGAGAGGCTGAGAGGGAGGCTGAGAGAGGCAGAGGGAGGCTGAGAGGGAGGCTGAGGGAGGCTGAGAGAGGCTGAGGGAGGCTGAGTTAGGCTGGGAGGGAGGCTGAGAGAGGCTGAGGGAGGCTGAGGGAGGCTGAGAGGGAGGATGAGAGAGGCTGAGAGAGGCTGAGGGAGGCTGAGGGAGGCTGGGGGAGGCTGAGAGGGAGGCTGATGGAGGCTGAGAGAGGCTGAGAAAGGCTAAGGGAGGCTGAGAGGGAGGCTGAGAGAGGCTGAGGGAGGCTAAGGGAGGCTGAGAGAGGCTGAGAGAGGTTAAGGGAGGCTGAGGGAGGCTAAGAGGGAGGCTGTGAAAGGCTGAGGGAGGCTGAGAGGGAGGCTGAGAGAGGCTGAGGGAGGCTGAGGAAGGCTGAGGGAGGTTGAGAGGGAGGCTGAGAGAGGCTGAGGGATGCTGAGGGAGGCTGAGAGAGGCTGAGAGAGGCTAAGGGAAGCTGAGGGAGGCTCAGAGAGAGGCTGAGAGAGGCTGAGAGAAGCTAAGAGAGGCTGAGGGAGGCTCAGAGAGAGGCTGAGAGAGGCTGAGAGAGGCTGAGGGAGGCTGAGGGAGGCTGAGAGAGGCCGAGAGAGGCCGAGAGGAAGGCTTTGAGAGGCTGACGGAGGCTGAGGGAGGCTGAGGAAAGCTGAGAGGGAGGCTGAGTAAGGCTGAGGGAGGCTGAGAGGGAGGCTGAGTGAGGCTGAGAGAGGCTGAGGGAGGCTGAGGGAGGCTGAGAGGGAGCTGAGAGAGGCTGAGAGAGGCTGAGGGAGGCTGAGGGAGGCTGAGAGAGGCTGAGAGAAGCTAAGAGAGGCTGAGGGAGGCTCAGAGAGAGGCTGAGAGAGGCTGAGGGAGGCTGAGAGGGAGGCTGAGAGAGGCTGAGGGAGGCTGATGGGGGCTAAGAGGGAGGCTGAGAGAGGCTGATGGAGGGTGAGGGAGGCTAAGAGGGAGGCTGAGAGAGGCTGAGAGAGGCTGAGAGAGGCTGAGGGAGGCTGAGAAGGAGGCTGAGAGAGGCCGAGAGAGGCCGAGAGGAAGGCTGTGAGAGGCTGACGGAGGCTGAGGGAGGCTGAGGGAGGCTGAGAGGGAGGCTGAGAAAGGCTGAGGGAGGCTGAGAGGGAGGCTGAGGGAGGCTGAGAGAGGCTGAGGGAGGCTGAGGGAGGCTGACAGAGGCTAAGAGAGGCTGAGAGAGGCTGAGGGAGGCTGAGGGAGGCTGACAGAGGCTGAGAGAAGCTAAGAGAGGCTGAGGGAGGCTCAGAGAGAGGCTGAGAGAGGCTGAGGGAGGCTGAGAGGGAGGCTGAGAGAGGCTGAGGGAGGCTGATGGGGGCTAAGAGGGAGGCTGAGAGAGGCTGATGGAGGGTGAGGAAGGGTTGAGAGGGAGGCTGAGAGGGAGGCTGAGAGAGGCCGAGAGAGGCCGAGGGGAAGGCTGAGAGAGGCTGACGGAGGCTGAGGGAGGCTGAGGGAGGAGAGGGAGGCTGAGAGAGGCTGAGGGAGGCTGAGGGAGGCTGAGAGGGAGGCTGAGAGAGGCTGACGGAGGCTGAGAGGGAGGCTGAGGGAGGCTGAGGGAGGCTGAGAGAGGCTGAGTTAGGCTGGGAGGGAGGCTGAGAGAGGCTGAGAGAGGCTTCGGGAGGCTTCGGGAGGCTGAGAGGGAGGATGAGAGAGGCTGAGGGAGGCTGAGGGAGGCAGAGGGAGGCTGAGAAAGGCTGAGGGAGGCTGAGAGGGAGGCTAAGAGAGAGGCTGAGGGAGGCTGAGAGGGAGGCTAAAAGAGGTCGAGAGAGGCCGAGGGGAAGGCTGTGAGAGGCTGAGGGAGGCTGAGGGAGGCTGAGAGGGAGGCTGAGAGAGGCTGAGGGAGGCTGAGAGGGAGGCTGAGGGAGGCTGAGAGAGGCTGAGGGAGGCTGAGGGAGGCTGAGAGGGAGGCTGAGAGAGGCTGAGAGAGGCTGAGGGAGGCTGAGGGAGGTTGGGAGGGGATGAGAGAGGCTAAGGGAGGCTGAGGGAGGCTGGGGAGGCTGAGAGGGAGGCTGATGGAGGCTGAGAGAGGCTGAGAAAGGCTGAGGGAGGCTGAGAGGGAGGCTGAGAGAGGCTGAGGGAGGCTAAGGGAGGCTGAGAGAGGCTGAGAGAGGTTAAGGGAGGCTGAGGGAGGCTAAGAGGGGAGGCTGTGAAAGGCTGAGGGGAGGCTGAGAGGGAGGCTGAGAGAGGCTGAGGGAGGCTGAGGAAGGCTGAGGGAGGTTGAGAGGGAGGCTGAGAGAGGCTGAGGGATGCTGAGGGAGGCTGAGAGAGGCTGAGAGAGGCTTATGGAAGCTGAGGGAGGCTCAGAGAGAGGCTGAGAGAGGCTTACGGAGGTTGACGGAGCTGAGGGAGGCTGAGGGAGGCTGAGAGGGAGGCTGGGAGAGGCTGAGGGAGGCTGAGGGAGGCTGAGGGAGGCTGAGAGGGAGGCAGAGAGAGGCCGAGAGAGGCTGAGGGAGGCTGAGAGAGGCTAAGGGAGGCTGAGGGAGGCTGAGAGGGAGGCTGAGAGAGGCTAAGGGAGGCTGAGAGAGGCTCAGAGGCAAGTTGAGAGAGGCTGAGAGAGGCTGATGGAGGCTGTTCGAGGCTATGAGGGAGGCTGAGGGAGGCTGAGGGAGGCTGAGGAAGGGTTGAGAGGGAGGCTGAGAGGGAGGCTGAGAGAGGCCGAGAGAGGCCGAGAGGGAGGCTGAGAGAGGCTGAGAGAGGCTGAGGGAGGCTGAAGGAGGCTGAGAGGGATGCTAAAAGAGAGGCTAAGGGAGGCTGAGGGAGGCTCAGAGGGAGGTTGAGAGAGGATGAGAGAGGCTGAGGGAGGCTGATGGAGACTAAGAGGTAGGCTGAGAGAGGCTAAGGGAGGCTGAGGCAGACTGAGATGGAGGCTGAGGGAGGCTGAGAGAGGCTGAGAGAAGCTAAGAGAGGCTGAGGGAGGCTCAGAGAGAGGCTGAGAGAGGCTGAGGGAGGCTGAGGGAGGCAGAGGGAGGCTGAGAGAGGCTGAGGGAGGCTGAGAGGGAGGCTGAGAGGGAGGCTGAGAGAGGCTGATGGAGGATAAGTGGGAGGCTGAGAGAGGCTGAGAGAGGCTGAGGGAGGCTGAGAGGGAGGCTGAGAGAGGCTGATGGAGGCTGAGGGAGGCTCAGAGGGAGGCTGAGAGAGGCTGAGTGAGGCTGAGGGAGGCTGATGGGGGCTAAGAGGGAGGCTGAGGGAGGCTGATGGAGGCTGAGGAAGGGTTGAGAGGGAGGCTGAGAGGGAGGCTGAGAGAGGCCGAGAGAGGCCGAGAGGAAGGCTGAGAGAGGCTGACGGAGGCTGAGGGAGGCTGAGGGAGGCTGAGAGGGAGGCTGAGAGAGGCTGAGGGAGGCTGAGGGAGGCTGAGAGGGAGGCTGAGAGAGGCTGAGGGAGGCTGAGAGGGAGGCTGAGGGAGGCTGAGAGAGAAGCTGAGGGAGGCTGAGTTATGCTGGGAGGGAGGCTGAGAGAGCCTGAGGCTGAGGGAGGCTGAGGGAGGCTGAGAGGGAGGATGAGAGAGGCTGAGGGAGGCTGGGGGAGGCTGAGAGGGAGGCTGAGAGGGAGGCTGATGGAGGCTGAGAGAGGCTGAGAAAGGCTGAGGGAGGCTGAGAGGGAGGCTGAGAGAGGCTGAGAGAGGCTGAGGGAGGCTGAGGGAGGCTGAAAGGGAGGCTGAGAGAGGCTTAGAGGGAGGCAGAGAGAGGCCGAGAGAGGCTGAGGGCGGCTGAGGGAGGCTGAGAGAGGCTGAAGGAGGCTGAGGGAGGCTGAGAGGGAGGCTGAGAGAGGCTAAGGGAGGCTGAGAGAGGCTCAGAGGGAAGTTGAGAGAGGCTGAGAGAGGCTGATGGAGGCTGTTCGAGGCTATGAGGGAGGCTGAGGGAGTCTGAGGGAGGCTGAGGAAGGGTTGAGAGGGAGGCTGAGAGGGAGGCTGAGAGAGGCCGAGAGGGAGGCTGAAAGAGGCTGAGAGAGGCTGAGGGAGGCTGAAGGACGCTGAGAGGGATGCTGAGAGAGGCTAAGGGAGGCTGAGGGAGGCTCAGAAGGAGGTTGAGAGAGGATGAGAGAGGCTGAGGGAGGCTGATGGAGACTAAGAGGTAGGCTGAGAGAGGCTAAGGGAGGCTGAGGGAGACTGAGATGGAGGCTGAGAGAGGCTGAGGGAGGCTGGTGGAGGCTAAGAGGGAGGCTGAGAGGGAGGCTGAGAGAGGCTGAGAGAGGCTGTGGGAGGCTGAGAGAGGATGAGAGAGGATGAGGGAGCCTGATGGAGGCTAAGAGGGAGGTTGAGAGGGAGGCTGAGAGAGGCTGAGAGAGGCTGAGGGAGGCTGAGGGAGGCTGAGAGAGGCTGAGAGAGGCTAAGAGAGGCTGAGGGAGGCTGAGGGAGGCTGAGAGAGGCTGAGAGAAGCTAAGAGTGGCTGAGGGAGGCTCAGAGAGAGGCTGAGAGAGGCTGAGAGAGGCTGAGGGAGGCTGAGAGGGAGGCTGAAAGAGGCTGATGGAGGCTGAGGGAGGCTCAGAGGGAGGCTGAGAGAGGCTGAGAGAGGCTGAGGGAGGCTAATGGGGGCTAAGAGGGAGACTGAGGGAGGCTGGTGGAGGCTGAGGAAGGGTTGAGAGGGAGGCTGAGAGGGAGGCTGAGAGAGGCCGAGAGAGGCCGAGAGGAAGGCTGAGAGAGGCTGACGGAGGCTAGGGAGGCTGAGGGAGGCTGAGAAGGTGGCTGAGAGAGGCTGAGGGAGGCTGAGGAAGGCTGAGAGGGAGGCTGAGAGAGGCTGAGGGAGGCTGAGAGGGAGGCTAAGGGAGGCTGAGAGAGGCTGAGGGAGGCTGAGTTAGGCTGGGAGGGAGGCTGAGAGAGGCTGAGAGAGGCTGAGGGAGGCTGGGAGGGAGGACGAGAGAGGCTGAGGGAGGCTGGGGGAGGCAGAGGGAGGCTGAGAGGGAGGCTGATGGAGGCTGAGAGAGGCTGAGAAAGGCTAAGGGAGGCTGAGAGGGAGGCTGAGAGATGAGAGAGGCTGAGGGAGGCTGAGGGAGGCTGAGAGGGAGGCTGAGAGAGGCCGAGAGAGGATGAGAGGAAGGCTGTGAGAGGCTGACGGAGGCTGACGGAGGCTTAGGGAGGCTGAGAGGGAGGCTGAGAGAGGCTGAGGGAGGCTGAGAGGGAGGCTAAGGGAGGCTGAGAGAGGCTGAGAGGGAGGCTGAGGGAGGCTGAGAGAGGCTGAGAGAGGCTGAGAAAGGCTGAGGGAGGCTGAGAGGGAGGCTGAGAGAGGTTGAGGGAGGCTAAGAGGGAGGCTGAGGGAGGCTGAGAGAGGCTGAGGGAGGCTGAGGGAGGCTGAGAGGGAGGCTGAGAGAGGCTGAGGGAGGCTGAGAGGAAGGATGAGAGAGGCTGAGGAAGGCTGAGGGAGGCTGAGAGGGAGGCTGAGGGAGGCTGAGAGAGGCTGAGAGGGAGGCTGAGGGAGGCTGAGAGAGGCTGAGAGAGGCTGAGAAAGGCTGAGGGAGGCTGAGAGGTGAGAGAGGTTGAGGGAGGCTGAGAGGGAGGCTGAGGGAGGCTGAGAGAGGCTGAGGGAGGCTGAGGGAGGCTGAGAGGGAGGCTGAGAGAGGCTGAGGGAGGCTGAGAGGGAGGATGAGAGAGGCTGAGGAAGGCTGAGGGAGGCTGAGAGGGAGGCTGAGGGAGGCTGAGAGAGGCTGATAAAGGCTGAGGGAGGCTGAGAGGGAGGCTGAGACAGGCTGAGAGAGGCTGAGGAAGGCTGAGGGAGGCTGAGAGGGAGGCTGAGAGAGGCTGAGAGAGGTTAAGGGAGGCTGAGGGAGGCTCAGAGGGAGGCTGTGAAAGGCTGAGGGAGGCTGAGAGAGAGGCTGAGAGAGGCCGAGAGAGGCTGAGGGAGGCTGAGGGAGGTTGAGCGGGAGGCTGAGAGAGGCTGAGAGAGGCTGAGGGAGGCTAAGGGAGGCTAAGAAAGGCTGAGAGAGGCTAAGGGAGGCTTAGGGAGGCTCAGAGGGAGGCTCAGAGAGGCTGGGTGTGTCTGAGGGAGGCTGATGGAGGCTAAGAGGGAGGCTGAGGGAGGCTGATGGAGGCTGAGGAAGGGTTGAGAGGGAGGCTGAGAGGGAGGCTGAGAGAGGCCGAGAGAGGCCGAGAGGGAGGCTGAGAGAGGCTGAGGGAGGCTGAGGGAGGCTGAGGGAGGCTGAGAGGGAGGCAGAGAGAGGCCGAGAGAGGCTGGGGGCGGCTGAGGGAGGCTGAGAGAGGCTGAGGGAGGCTGAGGGAGGCTGAGTGGGAGGCTGAGAGAGGCTAAGGGAGGCTGAGGGAGGCTCAGAGGGAGGTTGAGAGAGGCTGAGAGAGGCTGATGGAGGCTGTTCGAGGCTATGAGGGAGGCTGAGGGAGTCTGAGGGAGGCTGAGGAAGGGTTGAGAGGGAGGCTGAGAGAGGCAGAGGGAGGCTGAGAGGGAGGCTGAGGGAGGCTGAG
Organism: Oncomelania hupensis; assembly: GCA_036898135.1. Classification (NCBI taxonomy): domain Eukaryota; kingdom Metazoa; phylum Mollusca; class Gastropoda; order Littorinimorpha; family Pomatiopsidae; genus Oncomelania; species Oncomelania hupensis. The sequence continues at coordinate 69,026,387 of CM072512.1, read as the reverse complement.
AGAGGCTGAGGGAGGCTGAGTTATGCTGGGAGGGAGGCTGAGAGAGGCTGAGAGAGGCTGAGGGAGGCTGAGGGAGGCTGAGAGGGAGGATGAGAGAGGCTGAGGGAGGCTGAGGGAGGCAGAGGGAGGCTGAGAGGGAGGCTGAGGGAGGCTGAGAGAGGCTGAGAAAGGCTGAGGGAGGCTGAGAGGGAGGCTGAGAGAGGCTGAGAGAGGCTGAGGGAGGCTGAGGGAGGCTGAGAGGGAGGCTGAGAGAGGCCGAGAGAGGCCGAGAGGAAGGCTGTGAGAGGCTGACGGAGCTGACGGAGGCTGAGGGAGGCTGAGAGGGAGGCTGAGAAAGGCTGAGGGAGGCTAAGAGGGAGGCTGAGGGAGGCTGAGAGAGGCTGAGGGAGGCTGAGGGAGGCTGAGAGGGAGGCTGAGAGAGGCTGAGAGAGGCTGAGGGAGGCTGAGGGAGGCTGAGAGAGGCTGAGAGAAGCTAAGAGAGGCTGAGGGAGGCTCAGAGAGAGGCTGAGAGAGGCTGAGGGAGGCTGAGAGGGAGGCTGAGAGAGGCTGAGGGAAGGCTGAAGGGGGCTAAGAGGGAGGCTGAGAGAGGCTGATGGAGGGTGAGGGAGGCTAAGAGGGAGGCTGAGAGAGGCTGAGGAAGGCTGAGAGAGGCTGAGGGAGGCTGAGGAAGGCTGAGAGGGAGGCTGAGAGAGGCTGAGGGAGGCTGAGAAGGAGGCTGAGAGAGGCCGAGAGAGGCCGAGAGGAAGGCTGTGAGAGGCTGACGGAGGCTGAGGGAGGCTGAGGGAGGCTGAGAGGGAGGCTGAGAAAGGCTGAGGGAGGCTGAGAGGGAGGCTGAGGGAGGCTGAGAGAGGCTGAGGGAGGCTGAGGGAGGCTGACAGAGGCTGAGAGAGGCTGAGAGAGGCTGAGGGAGGCTGAGAGATGCTGAGAGAAGCTAAGAGAGGCTGAGGGAGGCTCAGAGAGAGGCTGAGAGAGGCTGAGAGAGGCTGATGGGGGCTAAGAGGGAGGCTGAGAGAGGCTGAGAGAGGTTGATGGGGGCTAAGAGGGAGGCTGAGAGAGGCTGATGGAGGGTGAGGAAGGGTTGAGAGGGAGGCTGAGAGGGAGGCTGAGAGAGGCCGAGAGAGGCCGAGATGAAGGCTGAGAGAGGCTGACGGAGGCTGAGGGAGGCTGAGGGAGGCTGAGAGGGAGGCTGAGAGAGGCTGAGGGAGGCTGAGGGAGGCTGAGAGGGAGGCTGAGAGAGGCTGACGGAGGCTGAGAGGGAGGCTGAGGGAGGCTGAGAGAGGCTGAGTTAGGCTGGGAGGGAGGCTTCGGGAGGCTGAGAGGGAGGATGAGAGAGGCTGAGGGAGGCTGAGGGAGGCAGAGGGAGGCTGAGAAAGGCTGAGGGAGGCTGAGAGGAAGGCTAAGAGAGAGGCTGAGGGAGGCTGAGAGGGAGGCTAAAAGAGGCCGAGAGAGGCCGAGAGGAAGGCTGTGAGAGGCTGACGGAGGCTGAGGGAGGCTGAGGGAGGCTGAGAAAGAGGCTGAGAGAGGCTGAGGGAGGCTGAGAGGGAGGCTGAGGGAGGCTGAGAGAGGCTGAGGGAGGCTGAGGGAGGCTGAGAGGGAGGCTGAGAGAGGCTGAGAGAGGCTGAGGGAGGCTGGGACGGAGGATGAGAGAGGCTAAGGGAGGCTGAGGGAGGCTGGGGGAGGCTGAGAGGGAGGCTGATGGAGGCTGAGAGAGGCTGAGAAAGGCTGAGGGAGGCTGAGAGGGAGGCTGAGGGAGGCTGAGAGAGGCTGAGGGAGGCTGAGGGAGGCTGAGAGGGAGGCTGAGAGAGGCTGAGAGAGGCTGAGGGAGGCTGAGGGAGGCTGAGAGAGGCTGAGAGAAGCTAAGAGAGGCTGAGGGAGGCTCAGAGAGAGGCTGAGAGAGGCTGAGGGAGGCTGAGAGGGAGGCTGAGAGAGGCTGAGGGAGGCTGAAGGGGGCTAAGAGGGAGGCTGAGAGAGGCTGATGGAGGGTGAGGGAGGCTAAGAGGGAGGCTGAGAGAGGCTGAGAGAGGCTGAGGAAGGCTGAGAGGGGCTGAGGGAGGCTGAGGAAGGCTGAGAGGGAGGCTGAGAGAGGCTGAGGGAGGCTGAGAAGGAGGCTGAGAGAGGCCGAGAGAGGCCGAGAGGAAGGCTGTGAGAGGCTGACGGAGGCTGAGGGAGGCTGAGGGAGGCTGAGAGGGAGGCTGAGAAAGGCTGAGGGAGGCTGAGAGGGAGGCTGAGGGAGGCTGAGAGAGGCTGAGGGAGGCTGAGGGAGGCTGACAGAGGCTGAGAGAGGCTGAGAGAGGCTGAGGGAGGCTGAGAGATGCTGAGAGAAGCTAAGAGAGGCTGAGGGAGGCTCAGAAAGAGGCTGAGAGAGGCTGAGAGAGGCTGATGGGGGCTAAGAGGGAGGCTGAGAGAGGCTGAGAGAGGTTGATGGGGGCTAAGAGGGAGGCTGAGAGAGGCTGATGGAGGGTGAGGAAGGGTTGAGAGGGAGGCTGAGAGGGAGGCTGAGAGAGGCCGAGAGAGGCCGAGATGAAGGCTGAGAGAGGCTGACGGAGGCTGAGGGAGGCTGAGGGAGGCTGAGAGGGAGGCTGAGAGAGGCTGAGGGAGGCTGAGGGAGGCTGAGAGGGAGGCTGAGAGAGGCTGACGGAGGCTGAGAGGGAGGCTGAGGGAGGCTGAGAGAGGCTGAGTTAGGCTGGGAGGGAGGCTTCGGGAGGCTGAGAGGGAGGATGAGAGAGGCTGAGGGAGGCTGAGGGAGGCAGAGGGAGGCTGAGAAAGGCTGAGGGAGGCTGAGAGGAAGGCTAAGAGAGAGGCTGAGGGAGGCTGAGAGGGAGGCTAAAAGAGGCCGAGAGAGGCCGAGAGGAAGGCTGTGAGAGGCTGACGGAGGCTGAGGGAGGCTGAGGGAGGCTGAGAAAGAGGCTGAGAGAGGCTGAGGGAGGCTGAGAGGGAGGCTGAGGGAGGCTGAGAGAGGCTGAGGGAGGCTGAGGGAGGCTGAGAGGGAGGCTGAGAGAGGCTGAGAGAGGCTGAGGGAGGCTGGGACGGAGGATGAGAGAGGCTAAGGGAGGCAGGGAGGCTGGGGGAGGCTGAGAGGGAGGCTGATGGAGGCTGAGAGAGGCTGAGAAAGGCTGAGGGAGGCTGAGAGGGAGGCTGAGAGAGGCTGAGGGAGGCTAAGGGAGGCTAAGAGAGGCTGAGAGAGGTTAAGGGAGGCTGAGGGAGGCTAAGAGGGAGGCTGTGAAAGGCTGAGGGAGGCTGAGAGGGAGGCTGAGAGAGGCCGAGAGAGGCTGAGAAAGGCTGAGGGAGGCTGAGAGGGAGGCTAAGAGAGGCTGAGGGAGGCTGAGAGAAGCTGAGAGAGGTTAAGGGAGGCTGAGGGAGGCTAAGAGGGAGGCTGTGAAAGGCTGAGGGAGGCTGAGAGGGAGGCTGAGAGAGGCCGAGAGAGGCTGAGGGAGGCTGAGGAAGGCTGAGGGAGGTTGAGAGGGAGGCTGAGAGAGGCTGAGAGAGGCTGAGGGATGCTGAGGGAGGCTGAGAGAGGCTGAGAGAGGCTTACGGAGGTTGACGGAGCCTGAGGGAGGCTGAGGGAGGCTGAGAGGGAGGCTGGGAGAGGCTGAGGGAGGCTGAGGGAGGCTGAGGGAGGCTGAGAGGGAGGCTGAGAGGGAGGCAGAGAGAGGCCGAGAGAGGCTGAGGGAGGCTGAGAGAGGCTGAGGGAGGCTGAGGGAGGCTGAGAGGGAGGCTGAGAGAGGTTAAGGGAGGCTGAGAGAGGCTCAGAGGGAAGTTGAGAGAGGCTGAGAGAGGCTGATGGAGGCTGTTCGAGGCTATGAGGGAGGCTGAGGGAGTCTGAGGGAGGCTGAGGAAGGGTTGAGAGGGAGGCTGAGAGGGAGTGTCACCGCCACGACTCCCCCTGGGCAGACGCCACAAACAAACAACTTCCACACGCAGACAACCCAGAAAGAATGACGATTTCCCGCAGACGGAAGTGATGAAAACACAACAAATAATATACAACTTTCAAGCTATTTATTCATTCATACCACACACTCATACACATACAACATTTACACATGAAACGAAGAAATGGTAATGAAACAATCAATGGGTCAATGGAACGATGCAATGGTTCGTGGGTGATCGGGGGTCGCTAATCGACCAACGTCCTCAAATCGAACGTGCACAGCCAATGTCCGAGGCACGTGTTCACAAACAGACAGGGGGGGTTGTGTAGGAGAGGGACAACACAAAACGGGCCCACCTGGCGAAATGCAGTCCCTGGTAAGGTCTCCTCCAACGTTCTCGCCCCCTTCCGTTGACGTCCAAATGAAGGAGCGTTGCCACCCGTGGTCGCCACTGACGATGATGTTGAAGTGATGATGATGGCGCTGATAACAGGGGACGCGTGGACAATAACAGATGGCGATGCTGATGATGTTTGGTCCACTTGACCAAGTGTCGTCGTCGTTGCTGCCTTGCGTTTTCCAGCGACGAACTGGCGGATTGACGAACGTTGAGCTGCGAACTTCAAACTCGAATTCAGTCCTCAACGACAATCCTCGACGAACCCAACGGTTTGCATGAAATTGCACCCCGCAGCCCTTCTCCACTGCCCTCCTACGAAAGTACATCCAATTAGGGTAATCCGGTAGTGTGTAGTTCCCGTAGTAGACAATACCTCGATACTACCTACCCCACTACCACAGACTTGCTTTTCCACAACTACACTCCAACTGAGCGTATCACTTCAGAAATTGCAATCTTTAAACTAGTATCCTTCTCGGAACCAGATATTATTATTCGTTAATACCCGTCCCACCCTAATTCCAGAACACAGCAAAAACCACAGAGCGCTAGACAAACACCGTCTACACTGTACTGCTGAAAAACACGTTCTGACGATAGTGAGCAAATTCCTAACCTGGCCTAACCGGCGTATGCTGTTTACCATGCTTTGCACGCTCCCGAGACAACAATAATCACGAATACGGCAACACGCAGTACCACCCCCGCCCCTATACTCTTCACACACAGACTACATGGCTTTCTTCACGGGCTGCCCTGTGACAGGGAGGCTGAGAGAGGCCGAGAGAGGCCGAGAGGAAGGCTGAGAGAGGCTGAGAGAGGCTGAGGGAGGCTGAAGGAGGCTGAGAGGGATGCTAAAAGAGAGGCTAAGGGAGGCTGAGGGAGGCTCAGAGGGAGGTTGAGAGAGGATGGTAGAGGCTGAGGGAGGCTGATGGAGACTAAGAGGTAGGCTGAGAGAGGCTAAGGGAGGCTGAGGCAGACTGAGATGGAGGCTGAGGGAGGCTGAGAGAGGCTGAGAGAAGCTAAGAGAGGCTGAGGGAGGCTCAGAGAGAGGCTGAGAGAGGCTGAGGGAAGCTGAGAAAGGCTGAGAGGGAGGCTGAGAAAGGCTGAGGGAGGCTGAGAGGGAGGCTGAGGGAGGCTGAGAAAGGCTGAGGGAGGCTGAGGGAGGCTGACAGAGGCTAAGAGAGGCTGAGAGAGGCTGAGGGAGGCTGAGGGAGGCTGAGAGAGGCTGAGAGAAGCTAAGAGAGGCTGAGGGAGGCTCAGAGAGAGGCTGAGAGAGGCTGAGGGAGGCTGAGAGGGAGGCTGAGAGAGGCTGAGAGAGGCTGATGGGGGCTAAGAGGGAGGCTGAGAGAGGCTGATGGAGGGTGAGGAAGGGTTGAGAGGGAGGCTGAGAGGGAGGCTGAGAGAGGCCGAGAGAGGCCGAGATGAAGGCTGAGAGAGGCTGACGGAGGCTGAGGGAGGCTGAGGGAGGCTGAGAGGGAGGCTGAGAGAGGCTGAGGGAGGCTGAGGGAGGCTGAGAGGGAGGCTGAGAGAGGCTGACGGAGGCTGAGAGGGAGGCTGAGGGAGGCTGAGAGAGGCTGAGTTAGGCTGGGAGGGAGGCTGAGAGAGGCTGAGGGAGGCTTCGGGAGGCTGAGAGGGAGGATGAGAGAGGCTGAGGGAGGCTGAGGGAGGCAGAGGGAGGCTGAGAAAGGCTGAGGGAGGCTGAGAGGGAGGCTAAGAGAGAGGCTGAGGGAGGCTGAGAGGGAGGCTAAAAGAGGCCGAGAGAGGCCGAGAGGAAGGCTGTGAGAGGCTGACGGAGGCTGAGGGAGGCTGAGAGGGAGGCTGAGAGAGGCTGAGGGAGGCTGAGAGGGAGGCTGAGGGAGGCTGAGAGAGGCTGAGGGAGGCTGAGGGAGGCTGAGGGAGGCTGAGAGGGAGGCTGAGAGAGGCTGAGAGAGGCTGAGGGAGGCTGAGGGAGGCTGGGAGGGAGGATGAGAGAGGCTAAGGGAGGCTGAGGGAGGCTGAGAGGGAGGCTGAGAGAGGCTGACGGAGGCTGAGAGGGAGGCTGAGGGAGGCTGAGAGAGGCTGAGTTAGGCTGGGAGGGAGGCTGAGAGAGGCTGAGAGAGGCTGAGGGAGGCTTCGGGAGGCTGAGAGGGAGGATGAGAGAGGCTGAGGGAGGCTGAGGGAGGCAGAGGGAGGCTGAGAAAGGCTGAGGGAGGCTGAGAGGGAGGCTAAGAGAGAGGCTGAGGGAGGCTGAGAGGGAGGCTAAAAGAGGTCGAGAGAGGCCGAGAGGAAGGCTGTGAGAGGCTGAGGGAGGCTGAGGGAGGCTGAGGGAGGCTGAGAGGGAGGCTGAGAGAGGCTGAGGGAGGCTGAGAGGGAGGCTGAGGGAGGCAGAGAGAGGCTGAGGGAGGCTGAGGGAGGCTGAGAGGGAGGCTGAGAGAGGCTGAGAGAGGCTGAGGGAGGCTGAGGGAGGCTGGGAGGGAGGATGAGAGAGGCTAAGGGAGGCTGAGGGAGGCTGGGGGAGGCTGAGAGGGAGGCTGATGGAGGCTGAGAGAGGCTGAGAAAGGCTGAGGGAGGCTGAGAGGGAGGCTGAGAGAGGCTGAGGGAGGCTAAGGGAGGCTGAGAGAGGCTGAGAGAGGTTAAGGGAGGCTGAGGGAGGCTAAGAGGGAGGCTGTGAAAGGCTGAGGGAGGCTGAGAGGGAGGCTGAGAGAGGCTGAGGGAGGCTGAGGAAGGCTTTGGGAGGTTGAGAGGGAGGCTGAGAGAGGCTGAGGGATGCTGAGGGAGGCTGAGAGAGGCTGAGAGAGGCTAAGGGAAGCTGAGGGAGGCTCAGAGAGAGGCTGAGAGAGGCTGAGAGAGGCTTACGGAGGTTGACAAAGCCTGAGGGAGGCTGAGGGAGGCTGAGAGGGAGGCTGGGAGAGGCTGAGGGAGGCTGAGGGAGGCTGAGGGAGGCTGAGGGAGGCTGAGAGGGAGGCTGAGAGGGAGGCAGAGAGAGGCCGAGAGAGGCTGAGGGAGGCTGAGAGAGGCTGAGGGAGGCTGAGGGAGGCTGAGAGGGAGGCTGAGAGAGGCTAAGGGAGGCTGAGAGAGGCTCAGAGGGAAGTTAAGAGAGGCTGAGAGAGGCTGATGGAGGCTGTTCGAGGCTATGAGGGAGGCTGAGGGAGTCTGAGGGAGGCTGAGGAAGGGTTGAGAGGGAGGCTGAGAGGGAGGCTGAGAGAGGCCGAGAGAGGCCGAGAGGGAGGCTGAGAGAGGCTGAGAGAGGCTGAGGGAGGCTGAAGGAGGCTGAGAGGGATGCTAAAAGAGAGGCTAAGGGGCGGAGGGAGGCTCAGAGGGAGGTTGAGAGAGGATGAGAGAGGCTGAGGGAGGCTGATGGAGACTAAGAGGTAGGCTGAGAGAGGCTAAGGGAGGCTGAGGCAGACTGAGATGGAGGCTGAGGGAGGCTGAGATCGGCTGAGAGAAGCTAAGAGAGGCTGAGGGAGGCTCAGAGAGAGGCTGAGAGAGGCTGAGGGAGGCTGAGGGAGGCTGTGAGAGAGGCTGAGGGAGGCTGAGAGGGAGGCTGAGAGGGAGGCTGAGAGAGGCTGATGGAGGATAAGTGGGAGGCTGAGAGAGGCTGGAGAGGCTGAGGGAGGCTGAGAGGGAGGCTGAGAGAGGCTGATGGAGGCTGAGGGAGGCTCAGAGGGAGGCTGAGTGAGGCTGAGGGAGGCTGATGGAGGCTAAGAGGGAGGCTGAGGGAGGCTGATGGAGGCTGAGGAAGGGTTAAGAGGGAGGCTGAGAGGGAGGCTGAGAGAGACCGAGAGAGGCCGAGAGGAAGGCTGAGAGAGGCTGACGGAGGCTGAGGGAGGCTGAGGGAGGCTGAGAGGGAGGCTAAGAGAGGCTGAGGGAGGCTGAGGAAGGCTGAGATGGAGGCTGAGCGGGGCTGAGGGAGGCTGAGAGGGAGGCTGAGGGAGGCTGAGAGAGAAGCTGAGGGAGGCTGAGTTATGCTGGGAGGGAGGCTGAGAGAGGCTGAGGGAGGCTGAGGGAGGCTGAGAGGGAGGCTGAGAGAGGCTGAGAGAGGCTGAGGGAGGCTGAGGGAGGCTGGGAGGGAGGATGAGAGAGGCTAAGGGAGGCTGAGGGAGGCTGAGAGGGAGGCTGAGAGAGGCTGACGGAGGCTGAGAGGGAGGCTGAGGAAGGCTGAGAGAGGCTGAGTTAGGCTGGGAGGGAGGCTGAGAGAGGCTGAGAGAGGCTGAGGGAGGCTTCGGGAGGCTGAGAGGGAGGATGAGAGAGGCTGAGGGAGGCTGAGGGAGGCAGAGGGAGGCTGAGAAAGGCTGAGGGAGGCTGAGAGGGAGGCTAAGAGAGAGGCTGAGGGAGGCTGAGAGGGAGGCTAAAAGAGGTCGAGAGAGGCCGAGAGGAAGGCTGTGAGAGGCTGAGGGAGGCTGAGGGAGGCTGAGGGAGGCTGAGAGGGAGGCTGAGAGAGGCTGAGGGAGGCTGAGAAGGAGGCTGAGGGAGGCAGAGAGAGGCTGAGGGAGGCTGAGGGAGGCTGAGAGGGAGGCTGAGAGAGGCTGAGAGAGGCTGAGGGAGGCTGAGGGAGGCTGGGAGGGAGGATGAGAGAGGCTAAGGGAGGCTGAGGGAGGCTGGGGGAGGCTGAGAGGGAGGCTGATGGAGGCTGAGAGAGGCTGAGAAAGGCTGAGGGAGGCTGAGAGGGAGGCTGAGAGAGGCTGAGGGAGGCTAAGGGAGGCTGAGAGAGGCTGAGAGAGGTTAAGGGAGGCTGAGGGAGGCTAAGAGGGAGGCTGTGAAAGGCTGAGGGAGGCTGAGAGAGGCTGAGGGAGGCTGAGGAAGGCTTTGGGAGGTTGAGAGGGAGGCTGAGAGAGGCTGAGGGATGCTGAGGGAGGCTGAGAGAGGCTGAGAGAGGCTAAGGGAAGCTGAGGGAGGCTCAGAGAGAGGCTGAGAGAGGCTGAGAGAGGCTTACGGAGGTTGACAAAGCCTGAGGGAGGCTGAGGGAGGCTGAGAGGGAGGCTGGGAGAGGCTGAGGGAGGCTGAGGGAGGCTGAGGGAGGCTGAGGGAGGCTGAGAGGGAGGCAGAGAGAGGCCGAGAGAGGCTGAGGGAGGCTGAGAGAGGCTGAGGGAGGCTGAGGGAGGCTGAGAGGGAGGCTGAGAGAGGCTAAGGGAGGCTGAGAGAGGCTCAGAGGGAAGTTAAGAGAGGCTGAGAGAGGCTGATGGAGGCTGTTCGAGGCTATGAGGGAGGCTGAGGGAGTCTGAGGGAGGCTGAGGAAGGGTTGAGAGGGAGGCTGAGAGGGAGGCTGAGAGAGGCCGAGAGAGGCCGAGAGGGAGGCTGAGAGAGGCTGAGAGAGGCTGAGGGAGGCTGAAGGAGGCTGAGAGGGATGCTAAAAGAGAGGCTAAGGGAGGCTGAGGGAGGCTCAGAGGGAGGTTGAGAGAGGATGAGAGAGGCTGAGGGAGGCTGATGGAGACTAAGAGGTAGGCTGAGAGAGGCTAAGGGAGGCTGAGGGAGACTGAGATGGAGGCTGAGAGAGGCTGAGGGAGGCTGGTGGAGGCTAAGAGGGAGGCTGAGAGGGAGGCTGAGAGAGGCTGAGAGAGGCTGTGGGAGGCTGAGAGAGGATGAGAGAGGATGAGGGAGCCTGATGGAGGCTAAGAGGGAGGTTGAGAGGGAGGCTGAGAGAGGCTGAGAGAGGCTGAGGGAGGCTGAGGGAGGCTGAGAGAGGCTGAGAGAGGCTAAGAGAGGCTGAGGGAGGCTGAGGGAGGCTGAGAGAGGCTGAGAGAAGCTAAGAGTGGCTGAGGGAGGCTCAGAGAGAGGCTGAGAGAGGCTGAGAGAGGCTGAGGGAGGCTGAGAGCGAGGCTAAGGGGCTGATGGAGACTGAGGGAGGCTCAAAGGGAGGCTGAGAGAGGCTGAGAGAGGCTGAGGGAGGCTAATGGGGGCTAAGAGGGAGGCTGAGGGAGGCTGATGGAGGCTGATGGAGGCTGAGGAAGGGTTGAGAGGGAGGCTGAGAGGGAGGCTGAGAGAGGCCGAGAGAGGCCGAGAGGAAGGCTGAGAGAGGCTGACGGAGGCTGAGGGAGGCTGAGGGAGGCTGAGAGGGAGGCTGAGAGGGAGGCTGAGGAAGGCTGAGAGGGAGGCTGAGAGAGGCTGAGGGAGGCTGAGAGGGAGGCTGAGGGAGGCTGAGAGAGGCTGAGGGAGGCTGAGTTAGGCTGGGAGGGAGGCTGAGAGAGGCTGAGAGAGGCTGAGGGAGGCTGGGAGGGAGGACAAGAGAGGCTGAGGGAGGCTGGGGGAGGCAGAGGGAGGCTGAGAGGGAGGCTGATGGAGGCTGAGAGAGGCTGAGAAAGGCTGAGGGAGGCTGAGAGGGAGGCTGAGAGAGGCTGAGAGAGGCTGAGGGAGGCTGAGGGAGGCTGAGAGGGAGGCTGAGAGAGGCCGAGAGAGGATGAGAGGAAGGCTGTGAGAGGCTGACGGAGGCTGACGGAGGCTGAGGGAGGCTGAGATGGAGGCTGAGAGAGGCTGAGGGAGGCTGAGAGGGAGGCTAAGGGAGGCTGAGAGAGGCTGAGGGAGGCTGATGGAGGCTGAGAGGGAGGCTGAGAGAGGCTGAGAGAGGCTGAGGGAGGCTGAGGGAGGCTGAGAGAAAGGATGAGAGAGGCTAAGGGAGGCTGAGGGAGGCTGGGGGAGGCTGAGAGGGAGGCTGAGGGAGGCTGAGAGAGGCAGAGAAAGGCTGAGGGAGGCTGAGAGGGAGGCTGAGAGAGGTTGAGGGAGGCTGAGAGGGAGGCTGAGGGAGGCTGAGAGAGGCTGAGAAAGGCTGAGAAAGGCTGAGGGAGGCTGAGAGGGAGGCTGAGAGAGGTTGAGGGAGGATGAGAGGGAGGCTGAGGGAGGCTGAGAGAGGCTGAGGGAGGCTGAGGGACGCTGAGAGGGAGGCTGAGAGAGGCTGAGGGAGGCTGAGAGGGAGGATGAGAGAGGCTGAGGAAGGCTGAGGGAGGCTGAGAGGGAGGCTGAGAGAGGCTGATAAAGGCTGAGGGAGGCTGAGAGGGAGGCTGAGACAGGCTGAGAGAGGCTGAGGAAGGCTGAGGGAGGCTGAGAGGGAGGCTGAGAGAGGCTGAGAGAGGTTAAGGGAGGCTGAGGGAGGCTCAGAGGGTGGCTGTGAAAGGCTGAGGGAGGATGAGAGGGAGGCTGGGAGAGGCTGAGTGAGGCTGAGGGAGGCTGATGGGGGCTAAGAGGGAGGCTGAGGGAGGCTGATGGAGGCTGAGGAAGGGTTGAGAGGGAGGCTGAGAGGGAGGCTGAGAGAGACCGAGAGAGGCCGAGAGGAAGGCTGAGAGAGGCTGACGGAGGCTGAGGGAGGCTGAGGGAGGCTGAGAGGGAGGCTAAGAGAGGCTGAGGGAAGCTGAGGAAGGCTGAGAGGGAGGCTGAGCGGGGCTGAGGGAGGCTGATAGGGAGGCTGAGGGAGGCTGAGAGAGAAGCTGAGGGAGGCTGAGTTATGCTGGGAGGGAGGCTGAGAGAGGCTGAGAGAGGCTGAGGGAGGCTGAGGGAGGCTGAGAGGGAGGATGAGAGAGGCTGAGGGAGGCTGGGGGAGGCAGAGGGAGGCTGAGAGGGAGGCTGATGGAGGCTGAGAGAGGCTGAGAAAGGCTGAGGGAGGCTGAGAGGGAGGCTGAGAGAGGCTGAGAGAGGCTGAGGGAGGCTGAGGGAGGCTGAAAGGGAGGCTGAGAGAGGCTGAGAGGGAGGCAGAGAGAGGCCGAGAGAGGCTGAGGGCGGCTGAGGGAGGCTGAGAGAGGCTGAAGGAGGCTGAGGGAGGCTGAGAGGGAGGCTGAGAGAGGCTAAGGGAGGCTGAGAGAGGCTCAGAGGGAAGTTGAGAGAGGCTGAGAGAGGCTGATGGAGGCTGTTCGAGGCTATGAGGGAGGCTGAGGGAGTCTGAGGGAGGCTGAGGAAGGGTTGAGAGGGAGGCTGAGAGGGAGGCTGAGAGAGGCCGAGAGGGAGGCTGAGAGAGGCTGAGAGAGGCTGAGGGAGGCTGAAGGAGGCTGAGAGGGATGCTGAGAGAGGCTAAGGGAGGCTGAGGGAGGCTCAGAGGGAGGTTGAGAGAGGATGAGAGAGGCTGAGGGAGGCTGATGGAGACTAAGAGGTAGGCTGAGAGAGGCTAAGGGAGGCTGAGGGAGACTGAGATGGAGGCTGAGAGAGGCTGAGGGAGGCTGGTGGAGGCTAAGAGGGAGGCTGAGAGGGAGGCTGAGAGAGGCTGAGAGAGGCTGAGAGAGGCTGAGAGAGGATGAGGGAGCCTGATGGAGGCTAAGAGGGAGGTTGAGAGGGAGGCTGACAGAGGCTGAGAGAGGCTGAGGGAGGCTGAGGGAGGCTGAGAGAGGCTGAGAGAGGCTAAGAGAGGCTGAGGGAGGCTGAGGGAGGCTGAGGGAGGCTGAGAGAGGCTGAGAGAAGCTAAGAGTGGCTGAGGGAGGCTCAGAGAGAGGCTGAGAGAGGCTGAGAGAGGCTGAGGGAGGCTGAGAGCGAGGCTAAGAGGCTGATGGAGGCTGAGGGAGGCTCAGAGGGAGGCTGAGAGAGGCTGAGGGAGGCTAATGGGGGCTAAGAGGGAGGCTGAGGGAGGCTGATGGAGGCTGAGGAAGGGTTGAGAGGGAGGCTGAGAGGGAGGCTGAGAGAGGCCGAGAGGAAGGCTGAGAGAGGCTGACGGAGGCTGAGGGAGGCTGAGGGAGGCTGAGAGGGAGGCTGAGAGAGGCTGAGGGAGGCTGAGGAAGGCTGAGAGGGAGGCTGAGAGAGGCTGAGGGAGGCTGAGAGGGAGGCTGAGGGAGGCTGAGAGAGGCTGAGGGAGGCTGAGTTAGGCTGGGAGGGAGGCTGAGAGAGGCTGAGAGAGGCTGAGGGAGGCTGGGAGGGAGGACGAGAGAGGCTGAGGGAGGCTGGGGGAGGCAGAGGGAGGCTGAGAGGGAGGCTGATGGAGGCTGAGAGAGGCTGAGAAAGGCTGAGGGAGGCTGAGAGGGAGGCTGAGAGAGGCTGAGAGAGGCTGAGGGAGGCTGAGGGAGGCTGAGAGGGAGGCTGAGAGAGGCCGAGAGAGGATGAGAGGAAGGCTGTGAGAGGCTGACGGAGGCTGACGGAGGCTGAGGGAGGCTGAGAGGAGGCTGAGAGAGGCTGAGGGAGGCTGAGAGGGAGGCTAAGGGAGGCTGAGAGAGGCTGAGGGAGGCTGATGGAGGCTGAGAGGGAGGCTGAGAGAGGCTGAGAGAGGCTGAGGGAGGCTGAGGGAGGCTGAGAGAAAGGATGAGAGAGGCTAAGGGAGGCTGAGGGAGGCTGGGGGAGGCTGAGAGGGAGGCTGAGGGAGGCTGAGAGAGGCAGAGAAAGCCTGAGGGAGGCTGAGAGGGAGGCTGAGAGAGGTTGAGGGAGGCTGAGAGGGAGGCTGAGGGAGGCTGAGAGAGGCTGAGAAAGGCTGAGAAAGGCTGAGGGAGGCTGAGAGGGAGGCTGAGAGAGGTTGAGGGAGGCTGAGAGGGAGGCTGAGGGAGGCTGAGAGAGGCTGAGGGAGGCTGAGGGAGGCTGAGAGGGAGGCTGAGAGAGGCTGAGGGAGGCTGAGAGGGAGGATGAGAGAGGCTGATAAAGGCTGAGGGAGGCTGAGAGGGAGGCTGAGACAGGCTGAGAGAGGCTGAGGAAGGCTGAGGGAGGCTGAGAGGGAGGCTGAGAGAGGCTGAGAGAGGTTAAGGGAGGCTGAGGGAGGCTCAGAGGGAGGCTGTGAAAGGCTGAGGGAGGATGAGAGGGAGGCTGAGAGAGGCCGAGAGAGGCTGAGGGAGGCTGAGGGAGGCTGAGGAAGGTTGAGCGGGAGGCTGAGAGAGGCTGAGAGAGGCTGAGGGAGGCTAAGGGAGGCTAAAAAAGGCTGAGAGAGGCTAAGGGAGGCTGAGGGAGGCTCAGAGGGAGGCTAAGAGAGGCTGAGTGTGTCTGAGGGAGGCTGATGGAGGTTAAGAGGGAGGCTGAGGGAGGCTGATGGAGGCTGAGGAAGGGTTGAGAGGGAGGCTGAGAGGGAGGCTGAGAGAGGCCGAGAGAGGCCGAGAGGGAGGCTGAGAGAGGCTGAGGGAGGCTGAGGGAGGCTGAGGGAGGCTGAGAGGGAGGAAGAGAGAGGCCGAGAGAGGCTGGCGGCGGCTGAGGGAGGCTGAGAGAGGCTGAGGGAGGCTGAGGGAGGCTGAGAGGGAGGCTGAGAGAGGCTAAGGGAGGCTGAGGGAGGCTCAGAGGGAGGTTGAGAGAGGCTGAGAGAGGCTGATGGAGGCTGTTCGAGGCTATGAGGGAGGCTGAGGGAGTCTGAGGGAGGCTGAGGAAGGGTTGAGAGGGAGGCTGAGGGAGGCTGAGGAAGGGTTGAGAGGGAGGCTGAGGGAGGCTGAGAGAGGCTGAGGGAGGCTGAGTTAGGCTGGGAGGGAGGCTGAGAGAGGCTGAGAGAGGCTGAGGAGGCTGAGGGAGGCTGAGAGGGAGGATGAGAGAGGCTGAGGGAGGCTGAGGGAGGCAGAGGGAGGCTGAGAGGGAGGCTGAGGGAGCTGAGAGAGGCTGAGAAGGCTGAGGGAGGCTGAGAGGGAGGCTGAGACAGGCTGAGAGAGGCTGAGGGAGGCTGAGGGAGGCTCAGAGGGAGGTTGAGAGAGGATGAGAGAGGCTGAGGGAGGCTGATGGAGGACTAAGAGGTAGGGCTGAGAGAGGCTAAGGGAGGCTGAGGGAGACTGAGATGGAGGCTGAGAGAGGCTGAGGGAGGCTGGTGGAGGCTAAGAGGGAGGCTGAGAGGGAGGCTGAGAGAGGCTGAGAGAGGCTGTGGGAGGCTGAGAGAGGCTGAGAGAGGATGAGGGAGCCTGATGGAGGCTAAGAGGGAGGTTGAGAGGGAGGCTGAGAGAGGCTGAGAGAGGCTGAGGGAGGCTGAGGGAGGCTGAGAGAGGCTGAGAGAGGCTAAGAGAGGCTGAGGGAGGCTGAGGGAGGCTGAGGGAGGCTGAGAGAGGCTGAGAGAAGCTAAGATTGGCTGAGGGAGGCTCAGAGAGAGGCTGAGAGAGGCCGAGAGAGGCTGAGGGAGGCTGAGAGGGAGGCTGAAAGAGGCTGATGGAGGCTGAGGGAGGCTCAGAGGGAGGCTGAGAGAGGCTGAGAGAGGCTGAGGGAGGCTAATGGGGGCTAAGAGGGAGGCTGAGGGAGGCTGATGGAGGCTGAGGAAGGGTTGAGAGGGAGGCTGAGGAGGAGGCTGAGAGAGGCCGAGAGAGGCCGAGAGGAAGGCTGAGAGAGGCTTACGGAGGCTGAGGGAGGCTGAGGGAGGCTGAGAGGGAGGCTGAGAGAGGCTGAGGGAGGCTGAGAGGAGGCTGAGAGGGAGGCTGAGAGAGGCTGAGGGAGGCTGACAGGGAGGCTGAGGGAGGCTGAGAGAGGCAGAGGAAGGCTGAGTTAGGCTGGGAGGGAGGCTGAGAGAGGCTGAGAGAGGCTGAGGGAGGCTGGGAGGGAGGACGAGAGAGGCTGAGGGAGGCTGGGGAGGCAGAGGGAGGCTGAGAGGGAGGCTGATGGAGGCTGAGAGAGGCTGAGAAAGGCTGAGGGAGGCTGAGAGGGAGGCTGAGAGAGGCTGAGAGAGGCTGAGGGAGGCTGAGAGGGAGGCTGAGAGAGGCCGAGGCTGAGGAGGCTGAGAGGGGAAGGCGGTGAGAGGCTGACGGAGGCTGACGGAGGCTGAGGGAGGCTGAGAGGGAGGCTGAGAGAGGCTGAGGGAGGCTGAGAGGGAGGCTAAGGGAGGCTGAGAGAGGCTGAGGGAGGCTGAGAGGGAGGCTGAGTGAGGCTGAGAGAGGCTGAGGGAGGCTGAGGGAGGTTGAGAGAAAGGATGAGAGAGGCTAAGGGAGGCTGAGGGAGGCTGGGGGAGGCTGAGAGGGAGGCTGAGGGAGGCTGAGAGAGGCTGAGAAAGGCTGAGGGAGGCTGAGAGGGAGGCTGAGAGAGGTTGAAGGAGGCTGAGAGGGAGGCTGAGGGAGGCTGAGAGAGGCTGAGAGAGGCTGAGAAAGGCTGAGGGAGGCTGAGAGGGAGGCTGAGAGAGGTTGAGGGAGGCTGAGAGGGAGGCTGAGGGAGGCTGAGAGAGGCTGAGGGAGGCTGAGGGAGGCTGAGAGGGAGGCTGAGAGAGGCTGAGGGAGGCTGAGAGGTAGGATGAGAGAGGCTGAGGAAGGCTGAGGGAGGCTGAGAGAGGTTGAAGGAGGCTGAGAGGGAGGCTGAGGGAGGCTGAGAGAGGCTGAGAGAGGCTGAGAAAGGCTGAGGGAGGCTGAGAGGGAGGCTGAGAGAGGTTGAGGGAGGCTGAGAGGGAGGCTGAGGGAGGCTGAGAGAGGCTGAGGGAGGCTGAGGAAGGCTGAGAGGGAGGCTGAGAGAGGCTGAGGGAGGCTGACAGGGAGGCTGAGGGAGGCTGAGAGAGGCTGAGGGAGGCTGAGTTAGGCTGGGAGGGAGGCTGAGAGAGGCTGAGAGAGGCTGAGGGAGGCTGGGAGGGAGGACGAGAGAGGCTGAGGGAGGCTGGGGGAGGCAGAGGGAGGCTGAGAGGGAGGCTGATGGAGGCTGAGAGAGGCTGAGAAAGGCTGAGGGAGGCTGAGAGGGAGGCTGAGAGAGGCTGAGAGAGGCTGAGGGAGGCTGAGAGGGAGGCTGAGAGAGGCCGAGAGAGGATGAGCTGTGAGAGGCTGACGGAGGCTGAGGGAGGCTGAGGGAGGCTGAGAGGGAGGCTGGGAGAGGCTGAGGGAGGCTGAGAGGGAGGCTAAGGGAGGCTGAGAGAGGCTGAGGGAGGCTGAGAGGGAGGCTGAGAGAGGCTGAGAGAGGCTGAGGGAGGCTGAGGGAGGTTGAGAGAAAGGATGAGAGAGGCTAAGGGAGGCTGAGGGAGGCTGGGGGAGGCTGAGAGGGAGGCTGAGGGTGGCTGAGAGAGGCTGAGAAAGGCTGAGGGAGGCTGAGAGGGAGGCTGAGAGAGGTTGAGGGAGGCTGAGAGGGAGGCTGAGGGAGGCTGAGAGAGGCTGAGAGAGGCTGAGAAAGGCTGAGGGAGGCTGAGAGGGAGGCTGAGAGAGGTTGAGGGAGGCTGAGAGGGAGGCTGAGGGAGGCTGAGAGAGGCTGAGGGAGGCTGAGGGAGGCTGAGAGGGAGGCTGAGAGAGGCTGAGGGAGGCTGAGAGGGAGGATGAGAGAGGCTGAGGAAGGCTGAGGGAGGCTGAGAGGGAGGCTGAGGGAGGCTGAGAGAGGTTGAGGGAGGCTGAGAGGGAGGCTGAGGGAGGCTGAGAGAGGCTGAGAAAGGCTGAGAAAGGCTGAGGGAGGCTGAGAGGGAGGCTGAGAGAGGGTGAGGGAGGCTGAGGGAGGCTGAGGGAGGCTGAGGGAGGCTGAGAGGGAGGCTGAGAGGGAGGCTGAGAGAGGCTAAGGGAGGCTGAGAGGGAGGATGAGAGAGGCTGAGGAAGGCTGAGGGAGGCTGAGAGGGAGGCTGAGAGAGGCTGATAAAGGCTGAGGGAGGCTGAGAGGGAGGCTGAGACAGGCTGAGAGAGGCTGAGGAAGGCTGAGGGAGGCTGAGAGGGAGGCTGAGAGAGGCTGAGAGAGGTTAAGGGAGGCTGAGGGAGGCTCAGATGGAGGCTGTGAAAGGCTGAGGGAGGATGAGAGGGAGGCTGAGAGAGGCCGAGAGAGGCTGAGGGAGGCTGAGGGAGGCTGAGGGAGGTTGAGCGGGAGGCTGAGAGAGGCTGAGAGAGGCTAAGGGAGGCTAAGGGAGGCTAAAAAAGGCTGAGAGAGGCTAAGGGAGGCTGAGGGAGGCTCAGAGGGAGGCTAAGAGAGGCTGAGTGTGTCTGAGGGAGGCTGATGGAGGTTAAGAGGGAGGCTGAGGGAGGCTGATGGAGGCTGAGGAAGGGTTGAGAGGGAGGCTGAGAGGGAGGCTGAGAGAGGCCGAGAGAGGCCGAGAGGGAGGCTGAGAGAGGCTGAGGGAGGCTGAGGGAGGCTGAGGGAGGCTGAGAGGGAGGAAGAGAGAGGCCGAGAGAGGCTGGCGGCGGCTGAGGGAGGCTGAGAGAGGCTGAGGGAGGCTGAGGGAGGCTGAGAGGGAGGCTGAGAGAGGCTAAGGGAGGCTGAGGGAGGCTCAGAGGGAGGTTGAGAGAGGCTGAGAGAGGCTGATGGAGGCTGTTCGAGGCTATGAGGGAGGCTGAGGGAGTCTGAGGGAGGCTGAGGAAGGGTTGAGAGGGAGGCTGAGAGAGGCAGAGGGAGGCTGAGAGGGAGGCTGAGGGAGGCTGAGAGAGGCTGAGGGAGGCTGAGTTAGGCTGGGAGGGAGGCTGAGAGAGGCTGAGAGAGGCTGAGGGAGGCTGAGGGAGGCTGAGAGGGAGGATGAGAGAGGCTGAGGGAGGCTGAGGGAGGCAGAGGGAGGCTGAGAGGGAGGCTGAGGGAGGCTGAGAGAGGCTGAGAAAGGCTGAGGGAGGCTGAGAGGGAGGCTGAGAGAGGCTGAGAGAGGCTGAGGGAGGCTGAGTGAGGCTCAGAGGGAGGTTGAGAGAGGATGAGAGAGGCTGAGGGAGGCTGATGGAGACTAAGAGGTAGGCTGAGAGAGGCTAAGGGAGGCTGAGGGAGACTGAGATGGAGGCTGAGAGAGGCTGAGGGAGGCTGGTGGAGGCTAAGAGGGAGGCTGAGAGGGAGGCTGAGAGAGGCTGAGAGAGGCTGTGGGAGGCTGACTGAGAGAGGATGAGGGAGCCTGATGGAGGCTAAGAGGGAGGTTGAGAGGGAGGCTGAGAGAGGCTGAGAGAGGCTGAGGGAGGCTGAGGGAGGCTGAGAGAGGCTGAGAGAGGCTAAGAGAGGCTGAGGGAGGCTGAGGGAGGCTGAGGGAGGCTGAGAGAGGCTGAGAGAAGCTAAGATTGGCTGAAGGAGGCTCAGAGAGAGGCTGAGAGAGGCCGAGAGAGGCTGAGGGAGGCTGAGAGGGAGGCTGAAAGAGGCTGATGGAGGTTGAGGGAGGCTCAGAGGGAGGCTGAGAGAGGCTGAGAGAGGCTGAGGGAGGCTAATGGGGGCTAAGAGGGAGGCTGAGGGAGGCTGATGGAGGCTGAGGAAGGGTTGAGAGGGAGGCTGAGAGGGAGGCTGAGAGAGGCCGAGAGAGGCCGAGAGGAAGGCTGAGAGAGGCTTACGGAGGCTGAGGGAGGCTGAGGGAGGCTGAGAGGGAGGCTGAGAGAGGCTGAGGGAGGCTGAGGAAGGCTGAGAGGGAGGCTGAGAGAGGCTGAGGGAGGCTGACAGGGAGGCTGAGGGAGGCTGAGAGAGGCTGAGGGAGGCTGAGTTAGGCTGGGAGGGAGGCTGAGAGAGGCTGAGAGAGGCTGGGGGAGGCAGAGGGAGGCTGAGAGGGAGGCTGATGGAGGCTGAGAGAGGCTGAGAAAGGCTGAGGGAGGCTGAGAGGGAGGATGAGAGAGGCTGAGGGAGGCTGGGGGAGGCAGAGGGAGGCTGAGAGGGAGGCTGATGGAGGCTGAGAGAGGCTGAGAAAGGCTGAGGGAGGCTGAGAGGGAGGCTGAGAGAGGCTGAGAGAGGCTGAGGGAGGCTGAGGGAGGCTGAAAGGGAGGCTGAGAGAGGCTGAGAGGGAGGCAGAGAGAGGCCGAGAGAGGCTGAGGGCGGCTGAGGGAGGCTGAGAGAGGCTGAAGGAGGCTGAGGGAGGCTGAGAGGGAGGCTGAGAGAGGCTAAGGGAGGCTGAGAGAGGCGGGAAGTTGAGAGAGGCTGGGAGAGGCTGATGGAGGCTGTTCGAGGCTATGAGGGAGGCTGAGGGAGTCTAAGGGAGGCTGAGGAAGGGTTGAGAGGGAGACTGAGAGGGAGGCTGAGAGAGGCCGAGAGGGAGGCTGAGAGAGGCTGAGAGAGGCTGAGGGAGGCTGAAGGAGGCTGAGAGGGATGCTGGGAGAGGCTAAGGGAGGCTGAGGGAGGCTCAGAGGGAAGTTGAGAGAGGCTGAGAGAGGCTGATGGAGGCTGTTCGAGGCTATGAGGGAGGCTGAGAGGGAGGATGAGAGAGGCTGAGGGAGGCTGAGGGAGGCAGAGGGAGGCTGAGAGGGAGGCTGAGGGAGGCTGAGAGAGGCTGAGAAAGGCTGAGGGAGGCTGAGAGGGAGGCTGAGAGAGGCTGAGAGAGGCTGAGGGAGGCTGAGGGAGGCTCAGAGGGAGGTTGAGAGAGGATGAGAGAGGCTGAGGGAGGCTGATGGAGACTAAGAGGTAGGCTGAGAGAGGCTAAGGGAGGCTGAGGGAGACTGAGATTGAGGCTGAGAGAGGCTGAGGGAGGCTGGTGGAGGCTATGAGGGAGGCTGAGAGGGAGGCTGAGAGAGGCTGAGAGAGGCTGTGGGAGGCTGAGAGAGGCTGAGAGAGGATGAGGGAGCCTGATGGAGGCTAAGAGGGAGGTTGAGAGGGAGGCTGAGAGAGGCTGAGAGAGGCTGAGGGAGGCTGAGGGAGGCTGAGAGAGGCTGAGAGAGGCTAAGAGAGGCTGAGGAGGCTGAGGGAGGCTGAGGGAGGCTGAGAGAGGCTGAGAGGGCTGAGAGAGAGGCTGAGAGAGGCCGAGAGAGGCTGAGGGAGGCTGAGAGGGAGGCTGAAAGAGGCTGATGGAGGCTGAGGGAGGCTCAGAGGGAGGCTGAGAGAGGCTGAGAGAGGCTGAGGGAGGCTAATGGGGGCTAAGAGGGAGGCTGAGGGAGGCTGATGGAGGCTGAGGAAGGGTTGAGAGGGAGGCTGAGAGGGAGGCTGAGAGAGGCCGAGAGAGGCCGAGAGGAAGGCTGAGAGAGGCTTACGGAGGCTGAGGGAGGCTGAGGGAGGCTGAGAGGGAGGCTGAGAGAGGCTGAGGGAGGCTGAGGAAGGCTGAGAGGGAGGCTGAGAGAGGCTGAGGGAGGCTGACAGGGAGGCTGAGGGAGGCTGAGAGAGGCTGAGGGAAGCTGAGTTAGGCTGGGAGGGAGGCTGAGAGAGGCTGAGAGAGGCTGAGGGAGGCTGGGAGGGAGGACGAGAGAGGCTGAGGGAGGCTGGGGGAGGCAGAGGGAGGCTGAGAGGGAGGCTGATGGAGGCTGAGAGAGGCTGAGAAAGGCTGAGGGAGGCTGAGAGGGAGGCTGAGAGAGGCTGAGAGAGGCTGAGGGAGGCTGAGAGGGAGGCTGAGAGAGGCCGAGAGAGGATGAGAGGAAGGCTGTGAGATGCTGACGGAGGCTGACGGAGGCTGAGGGAGGCTGAGAGGGAGGCTGAGAGAGGCTGAGGGAGGCTGAGAGGGAGGCTAAGGGAGGCTGAGAGAGGCTGAGGGAGGCTGAGAGGGAGGCTGAGAGAGGCTGAGAGAGGCTGAGGGAGGCTGAGGGAGGTTGAGAGAAAGGATGAGAGAGGCTAAGGGAGGCTGAGGGAGGCTGGGGGAGGCTGAGAGGGAGGCTGAGGGAGGCTGAGAGAGGCTGAGAAAGGCTGAGGGAGGCTGAGAGGGAGGCTGAGAGAGGTTGAGGGAGGCTGAGAGGGAGGCTGAGGGAGGCTGAGAGAGGCTGAGAGAGGCTGAGAAAGGCTGAGGGAGGCTGAGAGGGAGGCTGAGAGAGGTTGAGGGAGGCTGAGAGGGAGGCTGAGGGAGGCTGAGAGAGGCTGAGGGAGGCTGAGGGAGGCTGAGAGGGAGGCTGAGAGAGGCTGAGGGAGGCTGAGAGGGAGGATGAGAGAGGCTGAGGAAGGCTGAGGGAGGCTGAGAGGGAGGCTGAGGGAGGCTGAGAAAGGTTGAGGGAGGCTGAGAGGGAGGCTGAGGGAGGCTGAGAGAGGCTGAGAAAGGCTGAGAAAGGCTGAGGGAGGCTGAGAGGGAGGCTGAGAGAGGTTGAGGGAGGCTGAGAGGGAGGCTGAGGGAGGCTGAGAGAGGCTGAGGGAGGCTGAGGGAGGCTGAGGGAGGCTGAGAGGGAGGATGAGAGAGGCTGAGGAAGGCTGAGGGAGGCTGAGAGGGAGGCTGAGAGAGGCTGATAAAGGCTGAGGGAGGCTGAGAGGGAGGCTGAGACAGGCTGAGAGAGGCTGAGGAAGGCTGAGGGAGGCTGAGAGGGAGGCTGAGAGAGGCTGAGAGAGGTTAAGGGAGGCTGAGGGAGGCTCAGAGGGAGGCTGTGAAAGGCTGAGTGAGGATGAGAGGGAGGCTGAGAGAGGCCGAGAGAGGCTGAGGGAGGCTGAGGGAGGCTGAGGGAGGTTGAGCGGGAGGCTGAGAGAGGCTGAGAGAGGCTGAGGGAGGCTAAGGGAGGCTAAAAGGCTGAGAGAGGCTAAGGGAGGCTGAGGGAGGCTCAGAGGGAGGCTAAGAGAGGCTGAGTGTGTCTGAGGGAGGCTGATGGAGGTTAAGAGGGAGGCTGAGGGAGGCTGATGAGGCTGAGGAAGGGTTGAGAGGGAGGCTGAGAGGGAGGCTGAGAGAGGCCGAGAGAGGCCGAGAGGGAGGCTGAGAGAGGCTGAGGGAGGCTGAGGGAGGCTGAGGGAGGCTGAGAGGGAGGAAGAGAGAGGCCGAGAGAGGCTGGCGGCGGCTGAGGGAGGCCTGAGAGAGGCTGAGGGAGGCTGAGGGAGGCTGAGAGGGAGGCTGAGAGAGGTTAAGGAGGCTGAGGGAGGCTCAGAGGGAGGTTGAGAGAGGCTGAGAGAGGCTGATGGAGGCTGTTCGAGGCTATGAGGGGAGGCTGAGGGAGTCTGAGGGAGGCTGAGGAAGGGTTGAGAGGGAGGCTGAGAGAGGCAGAGGGAGGCTGAGAGGGAGGCCTGAGGGAGGCGAGAGGCTGAGGGAGGCTGAGTTAGGCTGGGAGGGAGGCTGAGAGAGGCTGAGAGAGCCTGAGGGAGGCTGAGGGAGGCTGAGAGGGAGGATGAGAGAGGCTGAGGGAGGCTGAGGGAGGCAGAGGGAGGCTGAGAGGGAGGCTGAGGGAGGCTGAGAGAGGCTGAGAAAGGCTGAGGGAGGCTGAGAGGGAGGCTGAGAGAGGCTGAGAGAGGCTGAGGGAGGCTGAGGGAGGCTCAGAGGGAGGTTGAGAGAGGATGAGAGAGGCTGAGGGAGGCTGATGGAGACTAAGAGGTAGGCTGAGAGAGGCTAAGGGAGGCTGAGGGAGACTGAGATGGAGGCTGAGAGAGGCTGAGGGAGGCTGGTGGAGGCTAAGAGGGAGGCTGAGAGGGAGGCTGAGAGAGGCTGAGAGAGGCTGTGGGAGGCTGAGAGAGGCTGAGAGAGGATGAGGGAGCCTGATGGAGGCTAAGAGGGAGGTTGAGAGGGAGGCTGAGAGAGGCTAGGGAGGCTGAGGGAGGCTGAGAGAGGCTGAGAGAGGCTAAGAGAGGCTGAGGGAGGCTGAGGGAGGCTGAGGGAGGCTGAGAGAGGCTGAGAGAAGCTAAGATTGGCTGAGGGAGGCTCAGAGAGAGGCTGAGAGAGGCCGAGAGAGACTGAGGGAGGCTGAGAGGGAGGCTGAAAGAGGCTGATGGAGGCTGAGGGAGGCTCAGAGGGAGGCTGAGAGAGGCTGAGAGAGGCTGAGGGAGGCTAATGGGGGCTAAGAGGGAGGCTGAGGGAGGCTGATGGAGGCTGAGGAAGGGTTGAGAGGGAGGCTGAGAGGGAGGCTGAGAGAGGCCGAGAGAGGCCGAGAGGAAGGCTGAGAGAGGCTTACGGAGGCTGAGGGAGGCTGAGGGAGGCTGAGAGGGAGGCTGAGAGAGGCTGAGGGAGGCTGAGGAAGGCTGAGAGGGAGGCTGAGAGAGGCTGAGGGAGGCTGACAGGGAGGCTGAGGGAGGCTGAGAGAGGCTGAGGAAGGCTGAGTTAGGCTGGGAGGGAGGCTGAGAGAGGCTGAGAGAGGCTGAGGGAGGCTGGGAGGGAGGACGAGAGAGGCTGAGGGAGGCTGGGGGAGGCAGAGGGAGGCTGAGAGGGAGGCTGATGGAGGCTGAGAGAGGCTGAGAAAGGCTGAGGGAGGCTGAGAGGGAGGCTGAGAGAGGCTGAGGGAGGCTGAGAGGGAGGCTGAGAGAGGCCGAGAGAGGATGAGAGGAAGGCGGTGAGAGGCTGACGGAGGCTGACGGAGGCTGAGGGAGGCTGAGAGGGAGGCTGAGAGAGGCTGAGGGAGGCTGAGAGGGAGGCTAAGGGAGGCTGAGAGAGGCTGAGGGAGGCTGAGAGGGAGGCTGAGAGAGGCTGAGAGAGGCTGAGGGAGGCTGAGGGAGGTTGAGAGAAAGGATGAGAGAGGCTAAGGGAGGCTGAGGGAGGCTGGGGGAGGCTGAGAGGGAGGCTGAGGGAGGCTGAGAGAGGCTGAGAAAGGCTTGAGGGAGGCTGAGAGGGAGGCTGAGAGAGGTTGAAGGAGGCTGAGAGGGAGGCTGAGAGAGGCTGAGAGAGGCTGAGAAAGGCTGAGGGAGGCTGAGAGGGAGGCTGAGAGAGGTTGAGGGAGGCTGAGAGGGAGGCTGAGGGAGGCTGAGAGAGGCTGAGGGAGGCTGAGGGAGGCTGAGAGGGAGGCTGAGAGAGGCTGAGGGAGGCTGAGAGGTAGGATGAGAGAGGCTGAGGAAGGCTGAGGGAGGCTGAGAGGGAGGCTGAGGGAGGCTGAGAGAGGTTGAGGGAGGCTGAGAGGGAGGCTGAGGGAGGCTGAGAGAGGCTGAGAAAGGCTGAGGGAGGCTGAGAGGGAGGCTGAGAGAGGTTGAGGGAGGCTGAGCGGGAGGCTGAGGGAGGCTGAGAGAGGCTGAGGGAGGCTGAGGGAGGCTGAGAGGGAGGCTGAGAGAGGCTGAGGGAGGCTGAGAGGGAGGATGAGAGAGGCTGAGGAAGGCTGAGGGAGGCTGAGAGGGAGGCTGAGAGAGGCTGATAAAGGCTGAGGGAGGCTGAGAGGGAGGCTGAGACAGGCTGAGAGAGGCTGAGGAAGGCTGAGGGAGGCTGAGAAAGAGGCTGAGAGAGGCTGAGAGAGGTTAAGGGAGGCTGAGGGAGGCTCAGAGGGAGGCTGTGAAAGGCTGAGGGAGGATGAGAGGGAGGCTGAGAGAGGCCGAGAGAGGCTGAGGGAGGCTGAGGGAGGCTGAGGGAGGTTGAGCGGGAGGCTGAGAGAGGCTGAGAGAGGCTGAGGGAGGCTAAGGGAGGCTAAAAAAGGCTGAGAGAGGCTAAGGGAGGCTGAGGGAGGCTCAGAGGGAGGCTAAGAGAGGCTGAGTGTGTCTGAGGGAGGCTGATGGAGGCTAAGAGGGAGGCTGAGGGAGGCTGATGGAGGCTGAGGAAGGGTTGAGAGGGAGGCTGAGAGGGAGGCTGAGAGAGGCCGAGAGAGGCCGAGAGGGAGGCTGAGAGAGGCTGACTGAGGGAGGCTGAGGGAGGCTGAGAGGGAGGCAGAGAGAGGCCGAGAGAGGCTGGGGGCGGCTGAGGGAGGCTGAGAGAGGCTGAGGGAGGCTGAGGGAGGCTGAGAGGGAGGCTGAGAGAGGCTAAGGGAGGCTGAGGGAGGCTCAGAGGGAGGTTGAGAGAGGCTGATGGAGGCTGTTCGAGGCTATGAGGGAGGCTGAGGGAGTCTGAGGGAGGCTGAGGAAGGGTTGAGAGGGAGGCTGAGAGAGGCAGAGGGAGGCTGAGAGGGAGGCTGAGGGAGGCTGAGAGAGGCTGAGGGAGGCTGAGTTAGGCTGGGAGGGAGGCTGAGAGAGGCTGAGAGAGGCTGAGGGAGGCTGAGGGAGGCTGAGAGGGAGGATGAGAGAGGCTGAGGGAGGCTTAGGGAGGCAGAGGGAGGCTGAGAGGGAGGCTGAGGGAGGCTGAGAGAGGCTGAGAAAGGCTGAGGGAGGCTGAGAGGGAGGCTGAGAGAGGCTGAAAGAGGCTGAGGGAGGCTGAGGGAGGCTCAGAGGGAGGTTGAGAGAGGATGAGAGAGGCTGAGGGAGGCTGATGGAGACTAAGAGGTAGGCTGAGAGAGGCTAAGGGAGGCTGAGGGAGACTGAGATGGAGGCTGAGAGAGGCTGAGGGAGGCTGGTGGAGGCTAAGAGGGAGGCTGAGAGGGAGGCTGAGAGAGGCTGAGAGAGGCTGTGGGAGCCTGAGAGAGGCTGAGAGAGGATGAGGGAGCCTGATGGAGGCTAAGAGGGAGGCTGAGAGGGAGGCTGAGAGAGGCTGAGAGAGGCTGAGGGAGGCTGAGGGAGGCTGAGAGAGGCTGAGAGAGGCTAAGAGAGGCTGAGGGAGGCTGAGGGAGGCTGAGGGAGGCTGAGAGAGGCTGAGAGAAGCTAAGATTGGCTGAGGGAGGCTCAGAGAGAGGCTGAGAGAGGCCGAGAGAGGCTGAGGGAGGCTGAGAGGGAGGCTGAAAGAGGCTGATGGAGGCTGAGGGAGGCTCAGAGGGAGGCTGAGAGAGGCTGAGAGAGGCTGAGGGAGGCTAATGGAGGCTAAGAGGGAGGCTGAGGGAGGCTGATGGAGGCTGAGGAAGGGTTGAGAGGGAGGCTGAGAGGGAGGCTGAGAGAGGCCGAGAGAGGCCGAGAGGAAGGCTGAGAGAGGCTGACGGAGGCTGAGGGAGGCTGAGGGAGGCTGAGAGGGAGGCTGAGAGAGGCTGAGGGAGGCTGAGGAAGGCTGAGAGGGAGGCTGAGAGAGGCTGAGGGAGGCTGAGAGGGAGGCTGAGGGAGGCTGAGAGAGGCTGAGGGAGGCTGAGTTAGGCTGGGAGGGAGGCTGAGAGAGGCTGAGAGAGGCTGAGGGAGGCTGGGAGGGAGGACGAGAGAGGCTGAGGGAGGCTGGGGGAGGCAGAGGGAGGCTGAGAGGGAGGCTGATGGAGGCTGAGAGAGGCTGAGAAAGGCTGAGGGAGGCTGAGAGGGAGGCTGAGAGAGGCTGAGGGAGGCTGAGAGGGAGCCTGAGATAGGCCGAGAGAGGATGAGAGGAAGGCTGTGAGAGGCTGACGGAGGCTGACGGAGGCTGAGGGAGGCTGAGAGGGAGGCTGAGAGAGGCTGAGGGAGGCTGAGAGGGAGGCTAAGGGAGGCTGAGAGAGGCTGAGGGAGGCTGAGAGGGAGGCTGAGAGAGGCTGAGAGAGGCTGAGGGAGGCTGAGGGAGGCTGAGGGAGGCTGAGAGAAAGGATGAGAGACTTTAGACTTTAGACTTTAAACGTTTATTGCAATTACAACATGTTACAAGGATAATAATTTTAAGCTTACAGCTTATTCTTACAATTAGTCCTTGTTTCAGGCACCCACTCAAGCATAATACATTTATACAATCAATTAAACCTGCCACATGTTACATGTATAAAAGTAAAACTATAATAATTTCAAAACAATAACTTTTAACATATTTAAACGCCATCTGAACAATATAATATTATACCATTATAATATGGTGACCTGTGGGTGGAAAAATTATGAATTTAAAATATGGTTAAAAAGCATTAATTTAAATGATTTGATTGTTTTGTTTTGTTTAATGATCGGAGGAAGTTCATTCCATAAAGACGGTGCTCTGAACCCAAAACTAGTCTTATATAGATCAATTCTTGGTTTAGGTAAGAGATAATTTTGGGAATGGTATACATTTGATGATTTAGTTAAAAATCGGGTTAGATAGTTTGGTGCAATATTGTTGTGAACTTTAAACATAAGCATGATCATATTATATTGAAATTGTTTATTTAGAGGTAAAATGTTTAATTTTATAAATTTTTCATCTGTTGAAATAGTTGTACAGTTAGAAATTAATTTTATTGCCCGTCGATGCAATGAATTTATTTTTTGTATTTGATTATGACTAGCAGCACTCCACACAGTGGAAGCATAGTTAATATGTGAAAGACAGTGTGCATGGAAGAACACTTTTTTGGCATATTCAGGAACAAAACATCGTAGTTTTGAAAGCAAAAACGTACTTTGGGAAAGGCGTTTACATATTTGATTAATGTGTTTATCCCATTTGAATTCTGAATCAATAGTAACTCCAAGTACACGATGGTCTGTTACTTGGTGGACACAAGTGTTATCTATTGTAATATGTAATTGTAAAGGCTGTAATTGATGCTTTTGTCTTGTTGTGATTATCATGCACTCTGTTTTTTTAGGATGAAGAACCATTTGATTAGTTAGACACCAGTTTATCACATCATTTAAACTATTTTGTAAAGATGTTTGTATGGACGTAATGTCTTTCCCAGAACAATGTATTGTACTGTCATCAGCAAACAAATCACAGATTACATTATTATCTGATATTTGGAGGTGGAGATCGTTTATATAGATACAAAATAGAAGAGGGCCCAGTATCGAGCCTTGAGGAACGCCACATTTTACTGTACCTTTTGCTGAGTAATGGCCATTTACTAACACTGTCTGCTCTCTATCACTTAAGTAAGATTGGAAAAAATTTACAGTTGCAGAATTGTTCAGATACACAGATAATTTACTGATCAATACGGAATGATTAACCATATCAAAAGCTTTTGTAAAGTCTAGAAAAACGGCACCAGTAATTTCATTCTTATTAATTGCAGAGAGCCAAGTATCACATAATCTAACCAAAGCAGTATGGCACGAATGATTTTTACGAAAACCAGATTGGAATGGATGAAAAAGAGCATGTTTCTCCATGAAGGCTGAGGGAGGCTGAGGGAGGCTGAGAGGGAGGCTGAGAGAGGCTGAGAGAGGCTGAGGGAGGCTGAGGGAGGCTGAGAGAGGCTGAGGGAGGCTGAGAGGGAGGCTGAGAGAGGCTGAGAGAGGCTGAGGGAGGCTGAGGGAGGCTGGGAGGGAGGATGAGAGAGGCTAAGGGAGGCTGAGGGAGGCTGGGGGAGGCTGAGAGGGAGGCTGATGGAGGCTGAGAGAGGCTGAGAATGGCTGAGGGAGGCTGAGAGGGAGGCTGAGAGAGGCTGAGGGAGGCTAAGGGAGGCTGAGAGAGGCTGAGAGAGGTTAAGGGAGGCTGAGGGAGGCTAAGAGGGAGGCTGTGAAAGGCTGAGGGAGGCTGAGAGGGAGGCTGAGAGAGGCCGAGAGAGGCTGAAGGAGGCTGAGGAAGGCTGAGGGAGGTTGAGAGGGAGGCTGAGAGAGGCTGAGAGAGGCTGAGGGATGCTGAATGAGGCTGAGAGAGGCTGAGAGAGGCTTACGGAGGTTGACGGAGCCTGAGGGAGGCTGAGGGAGGCTGAGAGGGAGGCTGGGAGAGGCTGAGGGAGGCTGAGGGAGGCTGAGGGAGGCTGAGAGGGAGGCTGAGAGGGAGGCAGAGAGAGGCCGAGAGAGGCTGAGGGAGGCTGAGAGAGGCTGAGGGAGGCTGAGGGAGGCTGAGAGGGAGGCTGAGAGAGGCTAAGGGAGGCTGAGAGAGGCTCAGAGGGAAGTTGAGAGAGGCTGAGAGAGGCTGATGGAGGCTGTTCGAGGCTATGAGGGGAGGCTGAGGGAGTCTGAGGGAGGCTGAGGAAGGGTTGAGAGGGAGGCTGAGAGGGAGGCTGAGAGAGGCCGAGAGAGGCCGAGAGGGAGGCTGAGAGAGGCTGAGGGAGGCTGAAGGAGGCTGAGAGGGATGCTAAAAGAGAGGCTAAGGGAGGCTGAGGGAGGCTCAGAGGGAGGTTGAGAGAGGATGGTAGAGGCTGAGGGAGGCTGATGGAGACTAAGAGGTAGGCTGAGAGAGGCTAAGGGAGGCTGAGGCAGACTGAGATGGAGGCTGAGGGAGGCTGAGAGAGGCTGAGAGAAGCTAAGAGAGGCTGAGGGAGGCTCAGAGAGAGGCTGAGAGAGGCTGAGGGAGGCTGAGGGAGGCTGAGAGGGAGGCTGAGAAAGGCTGAGGGAGGCTGAGAGGGAGGCTGAGGGAGGCTGAGAGAGGCTGAGGGAGGCTGAGGGAGGCTGACAGAGGCTGAGAGAGGCTGAGAGAGGCTGAGGGAGGCTGAGGGAGGCTGTGAGAGAGGCTGAGAGAAGCTAAGAGAGGCTGAGGGAGGCTCAGAGAGAGGCTGGGAGAGGCTGAGGGAGGCTGAGAGGGAGGCTGAGAGAGGCTGAGGGAGGCTGATGGGGGCTAAGAGGGAGGCTGAGAGAGGCTGATGGAGGGTGAGGAAGGGTTGAGAGGGAGGCTGAGAGGGAGGCTGAGAGAGGCCGAGAGAGGCCGAGATGAAGGCTGAGAGAGGCTGACGGAGGCTGAGAAAGGCTGAGGGAGGCTGAGAGGGAGGCTGAGAGAGGCTGAGGGAGGCTGAGGGAGGCTGAGAGGGAGGCTGAGAGAGGCTGACGGAGGCTGAGAGGGAGGCTGAGGGAGGCTGAGAGAGGCTGAGTTAGGCTGGGAGGGAGGCTGAGAGAGGCTGAGGGAGGCTTCGGGAGGCTGAGAGGGAGGATGAGAGAGGCTGAGGGAGGCTGAGGGAGGCAGAGGGAGGCTGAGAAAGGCTGAGGGAGGCTGAGAGGGAGGCTAAGAGAGAGGCTGAGGGAGGCTGAGAGGGAGGCTAAAAGAGGCCGAGAGAGGCCGAGAGGAAGGCTGTGAGAGGCTGACGGAGGCTGAGGGAGGCTGAGGGAGGCTGAGAGGGAGGCTGAGAGAGGCTGAGGGAGGCTGAGAGGGAGGCTGAAGGAGGCTGAGGGAGGCTGAGGGAGGCTGAGAGAGGCTGAGAGAGGCTGAGGGAGGCTGAGGGAGGCTGGGAGGGAGGATGAGAGAGGCTAAGGGAGGCTGAGGGAGGCTTGGGGAGGCTGAGAGGGAGGCTGATGGAGGCTGAGAGAGGCTGAGAAAGGCTAAGGGAGGCTGAGAGGGAGGCTGAGAGAGGCTGAGGGAGGCTAAGGGAGGCTGAGAGAGGCTGAGAGAGGTTAAGGGAGGCTGAGGGAGGCTAAGAGGGAGGCTGTGAAAGGCTGAGGGAGGCTGAGAGGGAGGCTGAGAGAGGCCGAGAGAGGCTGAGGGAGGCTGAGGAAGGCTGAGGGAGGTTGAGAGGGAGGCTGAGAGAGGCTGAGAGAGGATAGAGGGATGCTGAGGGAGGCTGCGAGAGGCTGAGAGAGGCTTACGGAGGTTGACGGAGCCTGAGGGAGGCTGAGGGAGGCTGAGAGGGAGGCTGGGAGAGGCTGAGAGAGGCTGAGGGAGGCTGAGGGAGGCTGAGGGAGGTTGAGTGGGAGGCTGAGATAGGCTGAGAGAGGCTGAGGGAGGCTAAGGGAGGCTAAGAAAGGCTGAGAGAGGCTAAGGGAGGCTGAGGGAGGCTCAGAGGGAGGCTATTAGAGGCTGAGTGTGTCTGAGGGAGGCTGATGGAGGCTAAGAGGGAGGCTGAGGGAGGCTGATGGAGGCTGAGGAAGGGTTGAGAGGGAGGCTGAGAGGGAGGCTGAGAGAGGCCGAGAGAGGCCGAGAGGGAGGCTGAGAGAGGCTGAGGGAGGCTGATGGAGGCTGAGGGAGGCTGAGAGGGAGGCCGAGAGAGGCCGAGAGAGGCTGGGGGCGGCTGAGGGAGGCTGAGAGAGGCTGAGGGAGGCTGAGGGAGGCTGAGAGGGAGGCTGAGAGAGGCTAAGGGAGGCTGAGGGAGGCTCAGAGGGAGGTTGCGAGAGGCTGAGAGAGGCTGATGGAGGCTGTTCGAGGCTATGAGGGAGGCTGAGGGAGTCTGAGGGAGGCTGAGGAAGGGTTGAGAGGGAGGCTGAGAGAGGCAGAGGGAGGCTGAGAGGGAGGCTGAGGGAGGCTGAGAGAGGCTGAGGGAGGCTGAGTTAGGCTGGGAGGGAGGCTGAGAGAGGCTGAGAGAGGCTGAGGGAGGCTGAGGGAGGCTGAGAGGGAGGATGAGAGAGGCTGAGGGAGGCTGAGGGAAGCAGAGGGAGGCTGAGAGGGAGGCTGAGGGAGGCTGAGAGAGGCTGAGAAAGGCTGAGGGAGGCTGAGAGGGAGGCTGAGAGAGGCTGAGAGAGGCTGAGGGAGGCTGAGGGAGGCTGAGAGGGAGGCTGAGAGAGGCCGAGAGAGGCCGAGAGGAAGGCTGTGAGAGGCTGACGGAGGCTGAGGGAGGCTGAGGGAGGCTGAGAGGGAGGCTGAGAAAGGCTGAGGGAGGCTAAGAGGGAGGCTGAGAGAGGCTGAGGGAGGCTAAGGGAGGCTGAGAGGGAGGCTGAGAGAGGTTGAGAGAGGCTGAGGGAGGCTGAGGGAGGCTGAGAGAGGCTGAGAGAAGCTAAGACAGGCTGAGGGAGGCTCAGAGAGAGGCTGAGAGAGGCTGAGGGAGGCTGAGAGGGAGGCTGAGAGAGGCTGAGGGAGGCTGATGGGGGCTAAGAGGGAGGCTGAGAGAGGCTGATGGAGGGTGAGGGAGGCTAAGAGGGAGGCTGAGAGAGGCTGAGGGAGGCTGAGAAGGAGGCTGAGAGAGGCCGAGAGAGGCGGAGAGGAAGGCTGTGAGAGGCTGACGGAGGCTGAGGGAGGCTGAGGGAGGCTGAGAGGGAGGCTGAGAAAGGCTAAATGAGGCTGAGAGGGAGGCTGAGGGAGGCTGAGGGAGGCTGAGAGAGGCTGAGGGAGGCTGAGGGAGGCTGACAGAGGCTGAGAGAGGCTGAGAGAGGCTGAGGGAGGCTGAGAGAGGCTGAGAGAAGCTAAGAGAGGCTGAGGGAGGCTGAGAGAGAGGCTGAGAGAGGCTGAGTGAGGCTGAGAGGGAGGCTGAGAGAGGCTGATGGAGGGTGAGGAAGGGTTGAGAGGGAGGCTGAGAGAGGCCGAGAGAGGCCGACATGAAGGCTGATAGAGGCTGAGGGAGGCTGAGGGAGGCTGAGGGAGGCTGAGAGGGAGGCTGAGAGAGGCTGAGGGAGGCTGAGGG
Source organism: Oncomelania hupensis (assembly GCA_036898135.1). Lineage (NCBI taxonomy): Eukaryota > Metazoa > Mollusca > Gastropoda > Littorinimorpha > Pomatiopsidae > Oncomelania > Oncomelania hupensis. The sequence goes on along the minus strand of CM072512.1, from coordinate 68,993,733 downwards.
AGGCTGAGAGGGAGGCTGAGAGAGGCTGACGGAGGCTGAGAGGGAGGCTGAGGGAGGCTGAGAGAGGCTGAGTTAGGCTGGGAGGGAGGCTGAGAGAGGCTGAGGGAGGCTTCGGGAGGCTGAGAGGGAGGATGAGAGAGGCTGAGGGAGGCTGAGGGAGGCAGAGGGAGGCTGAGAAAGGCTGAGGGAGGCTGAGAGGAAGGCTAAGAGAGAGGCTGAGGGAGGCTGAGAGGGAGGCTAAAAGAGGCCGAGAGAGGCCGAGAGGAAGGCTGTGAGAGGCTGACGGAGGCTGAGGGAGGCTGAGGGAGGCTGAGAGGGAGGCTAAGAGAGGCTGAGGGAGGCTGAGAGGGAGGCTGAGGGAGGCTGAGAGAGGCTGAGGGAGGCTGAGAGGGAGGCTGAGAAAGGCTGAGAGAGGCTGAGGGAGGCTGAGGGAGGCTAAGAGGGAGGATGAGAGAGGCTAAGGGAGGCTGAGGGAGGCTGGGGGAGGCTGAGAGGGAGGCTGATGGAGGCTGAGAGAGGCTGAGAATGGCTGAGGGAGGCTGAGAGGGAGGCTGAGAGAGGCTGAGGGAGGCTAAGGGAGGCTGAGAGAGGCTGAGAGAGGTTAAGGGAGGCTGAGGGAGGCTAAGAGGGAGGCTGTGAAAGGCTGAGGGAGGCTGAGAGGGAGGCTGAGAGAGGCCGAGAGAGGCTGAAGGAGGCTGAGGAAGGCTGAGGGAGGTTGAGAGGGAGGCTGAGAGAGGCTGAGAGAGGCTGAGGGATGCTGAATGAGGCTGAGAGAGGCTGAGAGAGGCTTACGGAGGTTGACGGAGCCTGAGGGAGGCTGAGGGAGGCTGAGAGGGAGGCTGGGAGAGGCTGAGGGAGGCTGAGGGAGGCTGAGGGAGGCTGAGAGGGAGGCTGAGAGGGAGGCAGAGAGAGGCCGAGAGAGGCTGAGGGAGGCTGAGAGAGGCTGAGGGAGGCTGAGGGAGGCTGAGAGGGAGGCTGAGAGAGGCTAAGGGAGGCTGAGAGAGGCTCAGAGGGAAGTTGAGAGAGGCTGAGAGAGGCTGATGGAGGCTGTTCGAGGCTATGAGGGAGGCTGAGGGAGTCTGAGGGAGGCTGAGGAAGGGTTGAGAGGGAGGCTGAGAGGGAGGCTGAGAGAGGCCGAGAGAGGCCGAGAGGGAGGCTGAGAGAGGCTGAGGGAGGCTGAAGGAGGCTGAGAGGGATGCTAAAAGAGAGGCTAAGGGAGGCTGAGGGAGGCTCAGAGGGAGGTTGAGAGAGGATGGTAGAGGCTGAGGGAGGCTGATGGAGACTAAGAGGTAGGCTGAGAGAGGCTAAGGGAGGCTGAGGCAGACTGAGATGGAGGCTGAGGGAGGCTGAGAGAGGCTGAGAGAAGCTAAGAGAGGCTGAGGGAGGCTCAGAGAGAGGCTGAGAGAGGCTGAGGGAGGCTGAGGGAGGCTGAGAGGGAGGCTGAGAAAGGCTGAGGGAGGCTGAGAGGGAGGCTGAGGGAGGCTGAGAGAGGCTGAGGGAGGCTGAGGGAGGCTGACAGAGGCTGAGAGAGGCTGAGAGAGGCTGAGGGAGGCTGAGGGAGGCTGAGAGAGGCTGAGAGAAGCTAAGAGAGGCTGAGGGAGGCTCAGAGAGAGGCTGGGAGAGGCTGAGGGAGGCTGAGAGGGAGGCTGAGAGAGGCTGAGGGAGGCTGATGGGGGCTAAGAGGGATGCTGAGAGAGGCTGATGGAGGGTGAGGAAGGGTTGAGAGGGAGGCTGAGAGGGAGGCTGAGAGAGGCCGAGAGAGGCCGAGATGAAGGCTGAGAGAGGCTGACGGAGGCTGAGGGAGGCTGAGGGAGTCTGAGAGGGAGGCTGAGAGAGGCTGAGGGAGGCTGAGGGAGGCTGAGAGGGAGGCTGAGAGAGGCTGACGGAGGCTGAGAGGGAGGCTGACGGAGGCTGAGAGAGGCTGAGTTAGGCTGGGAGGGAGGCTGATAGAGGCTGAGGGAGGCTTCGGGAGGCTGAGAGGGAGGATGAGAGAGGCTGAGGGAGGCTGAGGGAGGCAGAGGGAGGCTGAGAAAGGCTGAGGGAGGCTGAGAGGGAGGCTAAGAGAGAGGCTGAGGGAGGCTGAGAGGGAGGCTAAAAGAGGCCGAGAGAGGCCGAGAGGAAGGCTGTGAGAGGCTGACGGAGGCTAAGGGAGGCTGAGGGAGGCTGGGGAAGGCTGAGAGGGAGGCTGAGGGAGGCTGAGAGAGGCTGAGAGAGGCTGAGGGAGGCTGAGGGAGGCTGAGAGGGAGGCTGAGAGAGGCTGAGGGAGGCTGAGAGAGGCTGAGAGAGGCTGAGGGAGGCTGAGAGGGAGGCTGAGAGAGGCTGAGAGAGGCTGAGGGAGGCTGAGAGGGAGGCTGAGAGGGAGGCTGAGAGAGGCTGAGAGAGGCTGAGGGAGGCTGAGGGAGGCTGAGAGAGGCTGAGAGGCTGAGAGGCTGAGAGAGAGGGAGGCTGAGAGGGAGGCTGAGAGAGGCTGAGAGAGGCTGAGGGAGGCTGAGAGAGGCTGAGAGAGGCTGAGAGGGAGGCTGAGGGAGGCTGAGGGAGGCTGAGAGAGGCTGAGAGAGGCTGAGGGGAGGCTGAGGGAGGCTGAGAGGGAGGCTGAGAGAGGCTGAGAGAGGCTGAGAGAGGCTGAGGCTGAGGGAGGCTGAGAGGGAGGCTGAGAGAGGCTGAGAGGCTGAGAGAGGCTGAGAGGGAGGCTGAGGGAGGCTGAGAGGGAGGCTGAGGGAGGCTGAGAGAGGCTGAGGGAGCTGAGGGAGGCTGAGAGGGAGGCTGAGAGAGGCTGAGAGGCTGAGGGAGGCTGAGAGGGAGGCTGAGAGAGGCTGAGAGAGGCTGAGAGGGAGGCTGAGGGAGGCTGAGAGGGAGGCTGAGGGAGGCTGAGAGAGGCTGAGAGAGGCTGAGGCTGAGAGAGGCTGAGAGGCTGAGGGAGGCTGAGGGAGGCTGAGGGAGGCTGAGAGGGAGGCTGAGAGAGGCTGAGGGAGGCTGAGGGAGGCTGAGAGGGAGGCTGAGAGAGGCTGAGAGGCTGAGGGAGGCTGAGGAGGCTGAGAGGCTGAGGCTGAGAGAGGCTGAGGGAGGCTGAGAGAGGCTGAGGGAGGCTGAGAGGGAGCTGAGAGAGGCTGAGAGAGGCTGAGGGAGGCTGAGAGGAGGCTGAGAGGGAGGCTGAGAGGAGAGGCTGAGAGAGGCTGAGAGGGAGGCTGAGAGGCTGAGAGGGAGGCTGAGAGGGCTGAGAGGAGGCTGAGGGAGGCTGAGAGGCTGAGGAGGCTGAGAGAGAGGCTGAGGGAGGCTGAGTAGGGAGGCTGAGGGAGGCTGAGAGAGGCTGAGAGAGGCTGAGGGAGGCTGCTGAGGAGGCTGGAGAGGGAGGCTGAGGGAGGCTGAGAGGCTGAGGAGGCTGAGGAGGCTGGAGGGGGAGGGAGGCTGAGAGGGAGGCTGAGAGAGAGAGGAGAGGCTGAGAGGGAGGCTGAGGGGGGAGGCTGAGAGAGGCTGAGGAGGGAGGGGAGGCTGAGGAGGAGGAGAGAGGAGGCTGAGAGGGAGGCTGAGGAGAGGCTGAGGGAGGCTGAGAGGGAGGCTGAGAGGAGGCTGAGAGGGAGGCTGAGGGAGGCTGAGAGGCTGAGGGGAGAGGGAGGCTGAGAGAGGCTGAGGAGGCTGAGGGAGGCTGAGAGAGAGGCTGAGAGGGCTGAGGGAGGCTGAGGGAGGAGAGAGGGGCTGAGAGAGGCTGAGGGAGGCTGAGGCTGAGGGAGGGGAGGGAGGCTGAGAGGGAGGCTGAGAGAGGGAGGCTGAGAGGAGGCTGAGGGCTGAGAGGAGAGGCTGAGGAGGCTGAGGGGCTGAGAGGCTGAGAGGAGGCTGAGAGGGGGAGGAGAGGCTGAGGAGGAGGCTGAGGGAGGAAGGCTGAGAGAGGGAGGGCTGGGAGGCTGAGAGGCTGAGAGGGAGCTGAGAGGGCTGAGCTGAGGAGGAGGCTGAGAGAGGCTGAGGGAGGCTGAGGGAGCGGCTAGAGAGGAGGGGAGGCTGAGGAGAGGCTGAGGGAGAGGCTGAGAGGAGGCTGAGGAGGGAGGCTGAGGGAGGCTGAGAGAGGCTGAGAGGGAGGCTGAGGGAGGCTGAGAGGGAGGCTGAGAGGGAGGCTGAGAGAGGCTGAGGGAGGCTGAGAGGGAGGCTGAGAGGGAGGCTGAGAGAGGCTGAGAGAGGCTGAGAGGGAGGCTGAGAGAGGCTGAGAGGGAGGCTGAGAGGAGGCTGAGAGGGAGGCTGAGAGAGGCTGAGAGAGGCTGAGGCTGAGAGGGAGGCTGAGGGGAGGCTGAGGGAGGCTGAGAGGGAGGCTGAGGGAGGCTGAGGGAGGCTGAGAGGAGGCTGAGAGAGGCTGGAGGCTGAGAGAGGCCGAGAGAGGCTGAGAGAGGCTGAGGGAGGCTGAGAGGCTGAGAGAGGCTGAAGGGAGGCTGAGAGGGAGGCTGAGAGGGAGGCTGAGAGAGGCTGAGGGGGAGGAGGGAGCTAGGGGAGAGGCTGAGGAGGCTGAGGGAGGCTGAGAGGGAGGCTGAGGGGGAGGCTGAGAGGGAGGCTGAGAGAGGCTGAGAGAGGCTGAGAGAGGCTGAGAGGGGAGGCTGAGGGAGGCTGAGAGAGGCTGAGAGAGGCTGAGGAGAGGCTGAGGGAGGGAGAGGGAGGCTGAGAGAGGCTGAGAAGGGGGAGGCTGAGGAGGAGGGGGGAGAGGCTGAGGAGGCTGAGGAGGGGGGATGAGGCTGAGAGGGAGGCTGAGAGGGAGGCTGAGAGAGAGGCCGAGGGAGAGGCTGAGAGGGAGGCTGAGAGAGGCTGAGAGGGAGGGGCTGAGAGAGGCTGAGAGAGGCTGAGGGAGGCTGAGGAGGCTGAGAGAGGCTGAGAGAGAGGCTGAGGGAGGCTGAGGAGGCTGAGAGAGGAGGGAGGGGAGAGGCTGAGAGGGAGGCTGAGGAGGCTGAGGGAGGAGAGGAGGCTGAGAGGGAGGCTGAGGGAGGCTGAGGGAGGCTGAGGAGGGGTTGAGGGAGGGCTGAGGGAGGCTGAGAGGGAGGCTGAGGGAGGCTGAGGGGAGGGGGGAGAGAGGCTGAGAGAGGAGGAGGGAGGCTGAGAGGGAGGCTGAGAGAGGCTGAGGGAGGCTGAGAGAGGCTGAGGGAGCTGAGGCTGAGGAGGGAGGAGGAGAGGCTGAGAGGGAGGCTGAGAGAGGCTGAGGGAGGCTGAGAGAGGCTGAGAGGGGGGAGGCTGAGAGGGAGGCTGAGAGGGAGGCTGAGAGAGGCTGAGGGCTGAGGGAGGCTGAGAGGGAGGCTGAGAGAGGCTGAGGGAGGAGAGAGGGAGGCTAGAGGGAGGCTGAGGGAGGCTGAGGAGGCTGAGAGGGAGGCTGAGAGGAGGGAGGGAGGCTGAGAGAGGCTGAGAGGCTGAGAGAGGCTGAGGGAGGCTGAGGGAGGCTGAGAGGGAGGCTGAGGGAGGCTGAGAGAGGCTGAGAGAGGCTGAGGGAGGCTGAGAGAGGCTGAGGGAGGCTGAGGGAGGCTGAGAGGGAGGCTGAGAGGGAGGCTGAGAGGGAGGCTGAGAGGCTGAGGGAGGCTGAGAGGCTGAGAGGAGGCTGAGAGAGGCTGAGAGGGAGGCTGAGAGAGGCTGAGAGGGAGGCTGAGAGAGGCTGAGGGAGGCTGAGAGAGGCTAAGGAGGCTGAGAGGGAGGCTGAGGGAGGCTGAGAGAGGCTGAGAGTGTGGCTGAGGGAGGCTGAGGAGGCTGAGAGGGAGGCTGAGAGAGGCTGATGGAGGCTGAGGAGGGTTGAGAGGGAGGCTGAGAGGCTGAGGGAGGCTGAGAGAGGCTGAGAGAGGCTGAGAGGGAGGCTGAGAGAGGCTGAGGAGGCTGAGGGAGGCTGAGGGAGGCTGAGAGGCTGAGAGGCTGAGAGAGGCTGAGGGAGGCTGAGGGAGGCTGAGAGGGAGGCTGAGAGAGGCTGAGGGAGGCTGAGAGAGGCTGAGAGGGAGGCTGAGGGAGGCTGAGAGAGGCTGAGAGAGGCTGAGGGAGGCTGAGAGGGAGGCTGAGAGAGGCTGAGAGAGGCTGAGGGAGGCTGAGGGAGGCTGAGAGGGAGCTGAGAGAGGCTGAGGGAGGCTGAGGGAGGCTGAGAGGGAGGCTGAGAGAGGCTGAGGGAGGCTGAGGGAGGCTGAGAGAGGCTGAGAGGGAGGCTGAGGGAGGCTGAGAGAGGCTGAGGAGGCTGAGGAGGCTGAGAGGGAGGCTGAGGCTGAGAGAGGCTGAGGGAGGCTGAGGGAGGCTGAGAGAGGCTGAGAGGGAGGCTGAGGGAGGCTGAGAGAGGCTGAGAGAGGCTGAGAGAGGCTGAGGGAGGCTGAGAGAGGCTGAGAGAGGCTGAGGGAGGCTGAGGGAGGCTGAGAGAGGCTGAGGGAGGCTGAGAGAGGCTGAGAGGCTGAGGGAGGCTGAGGCTGAGGGAGGCTGAGGGAGGCTGAGGAGGCTGAGAGGGAGGCTGAGAGGGAGGCTGAGAGGGAGGCTGAGAGAGGCTGAGAGAGGCTGAGGGAGGCTGAGAGAGGCTGAGGAGGCTGAGAGGGAGGCTGAGGAGGCTGAGGGAGGCTGAGAGGCTGAGAGAGGCTGAGAGAGGCTGAGGGAGGCTGAGAGGGAGGCTGAGAGAGGCTGAGAGAGGCTAAGGGAGGCTGAGGGAGGCTGAGAGGGAGGCTGAGAGAGGCTGAGAGAGGCTAGAGAGGCTGAGGCGGCTGAGAGGCTGAGGGAGGCTGAGGGAGGCTGACGAGGCTGAGAGGGAGGCTGAGGGAGCTGAGAGAGGCTAGAGGAGGCTTAGAGGGAGGCTGAGAGGGAGGCTGAGAGGCTGAGAGGGGAGGCAGGGAGGCTAGAGGGAGGCTGAGAGAGGCTGAGGAGAGAGGCTGAGGAGGCTGAGGCTGAGGGAGGCTGAGAGGGAGGCTGATGAGGGAGGCTGAGGGAGGCTGAGGGAGAGGCTGAGGGAGGCTGAGAGGGAGGCTGAGGGGAGGCTGAGAGAGAGGCTGAGAGAGGCTGAGGGAGGCTGAGGAGGCTGAGAGAGGCTGAGAGAGGCTGAGAGGCTGAGAGGAGAGAGGAGAGAGAGAGGCTGAGGGAGGCTGAGGGAGGCTGAGAGGGAGGCAGAGAGGCTGAGGGAGGCTGAGGGAGGCTGAGAGCTAAGAGGGAGGCTGAGAGAGAGGGTAAGGGAGGCTGAGAGGGAGGCTGAGAGAGGCTGAGAGAGAGGCTGAGAGGGAGGCTGGGGCTGAGGAGGCTGAGAGGGAGGCTGAGGGAGGCTGAGAGGGAGGCTGAGAGGCTGAGAGGGCTGAGAGAGGCTGAGAGAGGCTGAGGAGGCTGAGAGGGCTGAGAGGGGGGGGAGGCTGAGAAGGAGGCTGAGAGGCGGAGAGGAGAGGAGGCTGAGGGAGGCTGAGGAGAGGCTGAGAGGCTGAGAGAGGAGGAGGGAGCTGAGGGAGGCTGAGAGCTGAGGGAGGCTGCTGAGAGAGGCTGAGAGTGAGAGAGGCTGAGGAGAAGGGGCTGAGGCTGAGAAGGCTGAGGAGGCTGAGGAGAGGCTGAGAGAGGCTGAGAGGCTGAGGAGGAGGAGGCTGAGGGAGGCTGAGAGGGAGGCTGAGAGAGGCTGAGGGAGGCTGAGGGGGAGGCTGAGAGAGGCTGAGAGGCTGAGGGAGGCTGAGAGGGAGGAGGAGGGGGCTGAGAGGGGGGAGAGGGCTGAGGCTGAGAGGCTGGAAGGAGGGGGAGGCTGAGGGAGGCTGAGAGAGGGCTGAGGAGGCTGTAAGGGGGGGCGGCTGAGAGGGCTGAGAGGGAGGGAGCTGAGAGGAGAGGAGGCTGAGAGGGAGGCTGAGGGAGGCTGAGGGAGGCTGAGAGGGCTGGAGGCTGAGAGGGGCTGAGGAGGCTGAGAGGGGAGCTGAGAGGGAGGCTGAGAGGGAGGGAGAGGCTGAGGGAGGGGAGAGGCTGAGGGAGGCTGAGAGGGAGGCTGAGAGAGGCTGAGAGGGGAGGCTGAGAGGGAGGGGGCTGCTGAGGGAGGCTGAGCTGAGAGGCTGAGAGAGGCTGGCTGAGGCTGAGAGGCTGAGGGAGGCTGATAGAGGCTGAGAGGCTGAGAGGCTGAGAGGCTGAGAGAGGCTTTGAGAAGGCTGAGAGAGGCTGAGAGGCTGAGAGGGAGGCTGAGGAAGAGGAGAGAGAGGGAGGCTGAGGGGCTGAGGGAGAGGCTGAGAGAGGCTGAGAGAGGCTGAGGGAGGCTGAGAGGAGGCTGAGGGGGCTGAGAGAGGCAGGAGAGGCTGAGGAGGCTGAGAGAAGGGAGGCTGAGGGAGAGGCTGAGGAGGCTGAGGGAGGCTGAGAGGCTGAGGGAGGGGGCTGAGGGGAGGCTGAAGAGGAGGGGGAGGGAGGGCTGAGGGAGGCTGTGGAGGCTGAGAGGGAGCTGAGGAGGCTGAGAGAGGCTGAGAGAGGAGGCTGAGGGCTGAGGAGGAGTGGTGAGGGCTGAGGGAGGGTGAGGAGGAGGCTGAGAGAGGCTGAGAGAGGCTGAGAGAGGCTTGGGAGGCTGAGAGGGGCGAGAGGCTGAGGGAGGGAGGAGGGAGGCTGAGGAGGCTGAGGGAGGTTGAGGAGGGGGGAGAGAGGGAGAGAGGCTGAGGGAGGCTGAGGGAGGAGGCTGAGGGGGGAGAGGCGGGAGGGGGGAGAGCTGAGGAGGCTGAGGAGGCTGAGGGAGGCTGAGGAGGCTGAGGGAGGCTGATGGAGGCTGAGAAGGCTGGCTGTGGAAGGGGAGGCTGTGAGCGTGAGGCTGAGAGGGAGACTGGGAGAACAAGTGGCAGGCATGAGGCTGACAGAGGCTGAGAAGGCTGAGAAAGCTGAGAGGAGGCTGAGATGAGGTGTTGAGGAGACAGGCCTGATGAGAGGCTGAGAAGCGAGGAGCCTGATAGAGGAGGCTTGTGAGGGAGCTTGAGGGAGAGCCTGAGGAGAGGCTGAGGGGAGGCTGAGAGAGGCGAGGCTGAAGGGAGGCTGAGAGAGGCTGAGGGAGGCTGAGAGTGAGGCTGAGATAGCCTGAGAGAGGCTGAGGGAGGCTGAGAGAGGCTGAGGGAGTCTAAGGGAGGCTGAGGGAGTATAAGGGAGGCTGAGAGAGGCTGAGGGAGGCTGAGAGAGGCTGATGGAGGCTTAGAGTGAGGCTGAGAGAGGCTGAGAGAGGCTGATGGAGGCTAAGAGGGAGGCTGAGAGGGAGGCTGAGAGAGGCTGAAAGAGGCTGAGGGAGGCTGAGGGAGGCTGAAAGAGGCTGAGAGAGGCTGAGGGAGGCTGAGGGAGGCTGAGATAGGGTGAGAGAGGCTAAGGGAGGCTGAGGGAGGCTCAGAGGGAGGCTGAGAGAGGGTAAGGGAGGCTGAGGGAGACTGAGATGGAGGCTGAGAGAGGCTGATGGAGGCTGATGGAGGCTAAGAGGGAGGCTGAGAGGGAGGCTGAGAGAGGCTGAGAGAGGCTGTAATGTTTATTTGAGCTCCTCGCAAGTATAAGTGCAGAGAATAATTATGTTGTGAGCCTGTATAAGTGCAGAGAATAATTATGTTGTGAGCCTGTACTATAAAGGATGTGACGTACCGGCGCGAGACACGATTATATTTAGTTTGGATGACGTCGACCGAAGTTTTTGCATCACACGTACACAATGACGTGGTTCCTGCGATATTTAAAACATTCTTTGGACAGAATAAATATTGCCAATCAGTAATCTTAATCGTTTCACGGAGTTGAATGTTAATATATATATAATATTTGCAAACAACTTAACAGATTAAGAGAGTTCAATTTCCATGACAGCTTATCAACTTCCTGGATATTGTTTAGCAACGAGAACTGTTAGCTCGTGACTAGACGACAGAACTTTGCCTGAGAAGGATGAAGCTGAAGACCTGGAGTTTGGAAACCTCCTTCGTTCCTCTTTCACGCCTTTTAACAATAACTTTACAGTCGGCAAAGTAACTAGTCAATCCATTCAACGCAGGGTTGAAACTGCAGGATTTGAAGAAGTTCGTACTGGTAAGAATTTTGATTCTGCGCGTCCGCGGAGGAGAATGTATTTGTGTCAGGACGACCGCCATTCATTGTTGTTGATGCACATTTGTGTTCGTTCGATTGAGTGTTTGCGCGATCATATTTTTGGTTAAATAATGGGGTGATATTATTTGTCAATGATCGAAGTTATGTTTTTATAAATCTTGTAAATGAAATGAGTATCATCGACTTGGAGAAATGAATTGCAACATTGGTTACCATGTCAACTAGTTAACGGTTTTGGTAAGACGGTTTTCTAGCAAGTCGATACTCATTTTCAGACCTCTGTAAGCTGATGATTAACGAAGTTAGGTACTTCGCTATGTTGCAGGGTCGGACTTCTTCCTAATTTGTTCTCATTCTACCTGTGAGTCGGGTTACCTATTTTGCCGAGTTTCATCGTTGCGGAAGATCCGACGACTATCGTTCATCATTGTATCCACCCGGATTGATCGGTATCATCATGACATTGCACGAAAGACTTTGAAAGAACTTTGCGAATACTTATATGACTCTTCGTATCATCTACATCCTCGATCGTCACTACGTCAATGTTACTAGAGCTGAGTCCATATTTATTTTATGTGTTGGCTAAGTTAGAAAGCCATCTTACTATCATCCATTCATTAAAAATAAGTTAATGTGAAGTAAAGTTGTCTTTTAGTTTGTAAAAGAGAGATGAGGAAGTGTTTGATGTGTAAAGTTTAATGTTCAACATCATTTCAGACAAATAGCAACACACGCACATAACTGGAAACTTAAACCTTGCCCACTATCTCATCTCAAATTCGTAACAGAGGCTGTGGGAGGCTGAGGGAGGCTGATGGAGGCTAAGAGGGAGGCTGAGAAGGAGGCTGAGAGAGGATGAAAGAGGCTGAGAGAAGCTAAGGGATGCTGAGGGAGGCTCTGAGAGGGGCTGAGAGAGGCTGAAGGAGGCTGAGGGAGGCTGAGAGGGAGGCTGAGAAAGGCTGTTGGAGGCTATGAGGGAGGCTGAGGGAGTCTAAGGGAGGCTGAGGAAGGGTTGAGAGGGAGGCTGAGAGGGAGGCTGAGAGAGGCCGAGAGAGGCGGGAGGGAGGCTGAGAGAGGGTGAGAGAGGCTGAGGGAGGCTGAAGGAGGCTGAGAGGGAGGCTGAGAGAGGCTAAGGGAGGCTGGGGAGGCTCAGAGGGAGGATGAGAGAGGCTGAGAGAAGCTAAGGGAGGCTGATGGAGACTAAGAGGGAGGCTGAGAGAGGGTAAGGGAGGCTGAGGGAGACTGAGATGGAGGCTGAGAGAGGCTGAGGGAGGCTGAGAGAGGATGAGAGAGGCTGCAGGAGGATGAGATAGGCTGAGAGGGAGGCTAAGGGAGGCTGAGTGAAGCTGAGAGAGGCTGAGTGAATCCGAGGGAGGCTGATTGAGGCTAAGAGGGAGGCTGAGGGAGGCTGATGGAGGCTGATGGAGGCTGAGGAAGGGTTGAGAGGGAGGCTGAGAGGGAGGCTGAGAGAGGCCGAGAGTGGCCGAGAGAGGCTGAGGCTCAGAGAGAGGCTGAGAGGGGCTGAGAGAGGCTGAAGGAGGCTGAGGGAGGCTGAGAGGGAGGCTGAGAAAGGCTGTTGGAGGCTATGAGGGAGGCTGAGGGAGTCTAAGGGAGGCTGAGGAAGGGTTGAGAGGGAGGCTGAGAGGGAGGCTTAGAGAGGCCGAGAGAGGCGGGAGGGAGGCTGAGAGAGGGTGAGAGAGGCTGAGGGAGGCTGAAGGAGGCTGAGAGGGAGGCTGAGAGAGGCTAAGGGAGGCTGGGGAGGCTCAGAGGGAGGATGAGAGAGGCTGAGAGAAGCTAAGGGAGGCTGATGGAGACTAAGAGGGAGGCTGAGAGAGGGTAAGGGAGGCTGCGGGAGGCTGAGATAGGCTGAGAGGGAGGCTAAGGGAGGCTGAGTGAAGCTGAGAGAGGCTGAGGGAGGCTGAGGGAGGCTGAGAGAGGTTGAGAGAGGTTGAGAGAGGCTAAGGGAGGCTAAGGGAGGCTCAGAGGGAGGCTGAGAGAGGCTGAGTGAATCCGAGGGAGGCTGATTGAGGCTAAGAGGGAGGCTGAGGGAGGCTGATGGAGGCTGATGGAGGCTGAGGAAGGGTTGAGAGGGAGGCTGAGAGGGAGGCTGAGAGAGGCCGAGAGTGGCCGAGAGAGGCTGAGGAAGGCTAAGGGAGGCTGAGAGGGAGGCTGAGAGGGAGGTTGAGAGAGACCCAGAGAGGCTGGGGGAGGCTGAGGGAGGCTGAGAGAGGCTGAGGGAGGCTGAGAGGGGCTGAGAGAGGCTGAGGGAGGCTAAGGGAGGCTGAGAAATGCTGAGAGAGATTAAGGGAGGCTGAGGGAGGCTGAGAGAGGCTGAGTGTCTCTGAGGGAGGCTGATGGAGGCTAAGAGGGAGGCTGAGAGTGGCTGAGAGTGGCCGAGAGAGGCCGAGAGGGAGGCTGAGAGGGAGGCTGTGAGAGGCTGAGAGTGGCCGAAAGAGGCCGAAAGGGAGGCTGAGAAGGAGGCTGAGAGAGGCTAAGAGAGGCCGAGAGGGAGGCTGAGAGAGGCTGAGGGAGGCTGATAGGGAGGCTTAGAGAGGCTGAGAGTGGCCGAGAGAGGCCGAGAGGGAGGCTTAGAGAGGCTGAGAGAGGCCGAGAGAGGCTGAGGGAGGCTGAGGGAGGCTGAGAGGGAGGCTGAGAGAGGCTGAGAGAGGCTGAGGCTGAGAGAGGCTGAGAGAGGCTGAGGGAGGCTGAGAAAGGTTAAGAGAGGCTGAGGGAGGCTGAGGGAGGCTGAGAGAGGCTGAGAGAGGCCGAGAGAGGCTGAGGGAAGCTGAGGGAGGCTGAGGGAGGTTGAGAGGGAGGCTGAGAGAGGCTGAGTGAGGCTGAGGGAGGCTGAGAGAGGCTAAGGGAAGCTGAGAGAGGCTCAGAGAGAGGCTGAGAGAGGCTGAGGGAGGCTGATGGAGGCTAGGAGGGAGGCTGATGGAGGCTGAGGAAGGGTTGAGAGGGAGGCTGAGAGGGAGGCTGAAAGAGGCCGAGAGGGAGGCTGAGAGAGGCTGAGGGAGGCTCAAGGAGGCTGAGAGGGAGGCTGAGAGAGGCCGAGAGAGGCTGAGGCTGAGGGAAGCTGAGAGAGGCTGAGAGATGCTGAAGGAGGCTGAGAGGGAGGCTGAGAGAGGACGAGAGAGGCAGAGGGAGGCTGTGGGAGGCTAAGGGAGGCTGAGGGAAGCTGAGAGGGAGGCTGAGAGAGGCTGAGAGAGGCTAAGGGAAGCTGACGGAGGCTCAAAGAGAGGCTGAGAGAGGCTGAGGGAGGCTAAGAGGGAGGCTCATAGAGGCTGAAAAAGGGTTGAGAGGGAGGCTGAGAGGGAGGCTAAGAGGGAGGCTGAGAGAGGCCGAGAGGGAGGCTGAGAGATGCTGAGGGAGGCTGAGAGGGGCTGAGAGGGAGGCTGAGAGGGAGGCTGAGAGAGGCTGAGGGAGGCTGAGGGAGGCTGAGAGATGCTGAGGGAGGCTGAGAGGGAGGCTGAGAGAGGACGAGAGAGGCAGAGGGAGGCTGTGGGAGGCTAAAGGAGGCTGAGGGAGGCTGAGAGGGAGGCTGAGTGAGGCTGGGAGAGGCTGAGGGAGGCTGATGGAGGCTAAGAGGGAGGCTGAGAGAGGTTGAAAGAGGCTAAGGGAGGATGAGGGGGAGGCTGAGAGAGGCTGAGAGAGGCCGAGAGAGGCTGAAGGAGGCTGAGGTAGGGTTGAGAGGGAGGCCGAGAAGCAGGCTGAGAGAGGCCGAGGGGGAGGCTGAGAGGGAGGCTGAGGGAGGCTGAGAGAGGCTGAGGGAGCCTGAGGGAGGCTGGGAGAGGCTGAGAGAGGCTGAGTGAATCTGAGATAGTGGCTCACAAAGCGGTGGTAGTGAGTAGTGCTCACAGAGCGGTTGTAGGGAGTAGTTCTCACAAAGCGGTTGTAGTGAGTAGTGCTCACAAAGCGGTTGTAGTGAGTAGTTCTCACAAAGCGGTTGTAGTGAGTAGTGCTCACAGAGCGGTTGTAGGGAGTAGTTCTCACAAAGCGGTTGTAGTGAGTAGTGCTCACAAGGCGGTGTAGTGAGTAGTCTCACAAAGCCGTTGTAGTGAGTAGTGCTCACAAGAGCGGTTGTAGGGAGTAGTTCTCACAAAGCGGTTGTAGTGAGTAGTGCTCACAAAGCGGTTGTAGGGAGTAGTTCTCACAAAGCGGTTGTAGTGAGTAGTGCTCACAAAGCGGTTGTAGTGAGTAGTGCTCACAGAGCGGTTGTGGGGAGTAGTTCTCACAAAGTGGTTGTAGTGAGTAGTGCTCACAAAGCGGTTGTAGTGAGTAGTGCTCACAGAGCGGTTGTAGTGAGTAGTTCTCACAAAGCGGTTGTAGTGAGTAGTGCTCACAAAGCGGTTGTAGTGAGTAGTTCTCAAAAAGCGGTTGTAGTGAGTAGTGCTCACAGAGCGGTTGTAGGGAGTAGTGCTCACAAAGCGGTTGTAGTGAGTAGTGCTCACAAAGCGGTTGAAGGGAGTAGTTCTCACAAAGCGGTTGTAGTGAGTAGTGCTCTCAGAGCGGTTGTAGGGAGTAGTGCTCACAGAAGCGTTGTAGTGAGTAGTGCTCACAAAGCGGTTGTAGTGAGTAGTGCTCACAAAGCGGTTGTAGTGAGTAGTGCTCACAGAGCGGTTGTAGGGAGTAGTTCTCACAAAGCGGTTGTAGTGAGTAGTGCTCACAAAGCGGTTGTAGTGAGTAGTGCTCACAAAGCGGTTGTAGTGAGTAGTGCTCACAAAGCGGTTGTAGGGAGTAGTTCTCACAAAGCGGTTGTAGTGGGAAATGCTCACAAAGCGGTTTTAGGGAGTAGTTCTCACAGAGCGGTTGTAGTGAGTAGTGCTCACAAAGCGGTTGTAGTGAGTAGTGCTCACAAAGCGGTTGTAGTGAGTAGTGCTCACAAAGCGGTTGTAGTGAGTAGTGCTCACAAAGCGGTTGTAGGGAGTAGTGCTCACAAAGCGGTTGTAGGGAGTAGTGCTCACAAAGCGGTTGTAGGGAGTAGTGCTCACAAAGCGGTTGTAGTGAGTAGTGCTCACAAAGCGGTTGTAGGGAGTAGTGCTCACAAAGCGGTTGTAGTGAGTAGTGCTCACAAAGCGGTTGTAGGGAGTAGTGCTCACAAAGCGGTTGTAGGGAGTAGTGCTCACAAAGCGGTTGTAGTGAGTAGTGCTCACAAAGCGGTTGTAGTGAGTAGTGCTCACAAAGCGGTTGTAGGGAGTAGTGCTCACAAAGCGGTTGTAGTGAGTAGTGCTCACAAAGCGGTTGTAGTGAGTAGTGCTCACAAAGCGGTTGTAGTGAGTAGTGCTCACAAAGCGGTTGTAGTGAGTAGTGCTCACAAAGCGGTTGTAGGGAGTAGTGCTCACAAAGCGGTTGTAGTGAGTAGTGCTCACAAAGCGGTTGTAGGGAGTAGTGCTCACAAAGCGGTTGTAGTGAGTAGTGCTCACAAAGCGGTTGTAGTGAGTAGTGCTCACAAAGCGGTTGTAGGGAGTAGTGCTCACAAAGCGGTTGTAGTGAGTAGTTCTCACAAAGCGGTTGTAGTGAGTAGTGCTCACAAAGCGGTTGTAGTGAGTAGTGCTCACAAAGCGGTTGTAGTGAGTAGTGCTCACAAAGCGGTTGTAGTGAGTAGTGCTCACAAAGCGGTTGTAGGGAGTAGTTCTCACAAAGCGGTTGTAGTGAGTAGTGCTCACAAAGCGGTTGTAGTGAGTAGTGCTCACAAAGCGGTTGTAGTGAGTAGTGCTCACAAAGCGGTTGTAGGGAGTAGTGCTCACAAAGCGGTTGTAGGGAGTAGTTCTCACAAAGCGGTTGTAGTGAGTAGTGCTCACAGAGCGGTTGTAGGGAGTAGTTCTCACAAAGCGGTTGTAGTGAGTAGTGCTCACAGAGCGGTTGTAGTGAGTAGTGCTCACAAAGCGGTTGTAGGGAGTAGTGCTCACAAAGCGGTTGTAGGGAGTAGTGCTCACAAAGCGGTTGTAGGGAGTAGTGCTCACAAAGCGGTTGTAGTGAGTAGTGCTCACAAAGCGGTTGTAGTGAGTAGTGCTCACAAAGCGGTTGTAGGGAGTAGTGCTCACAAAGCGGTTGTAGTGAGTAGTGCTCACAAAGCGGTTGTAGTGAGTAGTGCTCACAAAGCGGTTGCTAGAAAGTAGTGCTCACAAAGCGGTTGTAGGGAGTAGTTCTCACAAAGCGGATGTAGGGAGTAGTTCTCACAAAACGGTTGTAGTGAGTAGTGCTCACAAAGCGGTTGTAGATAGTAGTGCTCACAGAGCGGTTGTAGGGAGTAGTGCTCACAAAGCGGTTGTAGTGAGTAGTGCTCACAAAGCGGTTGAAGGGAGTAGTTCTCACAAAGCGGTTGTAGTGAGTAGTGCTCACAGAGCGGTTGTAGGGAGTAGTGCTCACAAAGCGGTTGTAGGGAGTTGTTCTCACAAAGCGGATGTAGGGAGTAGTTCTCACAAAACGGATGTAGTGAGTAGTGCTCACAAAGCGGTTGTAGGGAGTAGTTCTCACAAAGCGGTTGTAGTGAGTAGTGCTCACAGAGCGGTTGTAGTGAGTAGTGCTCACAGAGCGGTTGTAGGGAGTAGTGCTCACAAAGCGGTTGTAGTGAGTAGTGCTCACAAAGCGGTTGTAGTGAGTAGTGCTCACAGAGCGGTTGTAGGGAGTAGTTCTCACAAAGCGGTTGTAGTGAGTAGTGCTTACAAAGCGGTTGTAGTGAGTAGTGCTCACAATATGGTTGTAGTGAGTAGTTCTCACAAAGCGGTTGTAGTGAGTAGTGCTCACAGAGCGGTTGTAGGGAGTAGTGCTCACAAAGCGGTTGTAGTGAGTAGTGCTCACAAAGCGGTTGAAGGGAGTAGTTCTCACAAAGCGGTTGTAGTGAGTAGTGCTCACAGAGCGGTTGTAGTGAGTAGTGCTCACAGAGCGGTTGTAGGGAGTAGTTCTCACAAAGCGGTTGTAGTGAGTAGTGCTCACAGAGCGGCTGTAGGGAGTAGTTCTCACAAAGCGGATGTAGTGAGTAGTGCTCACAGAGCGGTTGTAGGGAGTAGTTCTCACAAAGCGGTTGTAGTGAGTAGTGCTCACAAAGCGGTTGTAGTGAGTAGTGCTCACAGAGCGGTTGTAGGGAGTAGTGCTCACAAAGCGGTTGTAGTGAGTAGTTCTCACAAAGCGGTTGTAGTGAGTAGTTCTCACAAAGCGGATGTAGGGAGTAGTTCTCACAAAACGGATGTAGTGAGTAGTGCTCACAAAGCGGTTGTAGTGAGTAGTGCTCACAGAGCGGTTGTAGGGAGTAGTGCTCATAAAGCGGTTGTAGTTAGTAGTTCTCACAAAGCGGTTGTAGTGAGTAGTGCTCACAAAGCGGTTGTAGGGAGTAGTTCTCACAAAACGGATGTAGTGAGTAGTGCTCACAAAGCGGTTGTAGTGAGTAGTGCTCACAGAGCGGTTGTAGGGAGTAGTGCTCATAAAGCGGTTGTAGTTAGTAGTTCTCACAAAGCGGTTGTAGTGAGTAGTGCTCACAAAGCGGTTGTAGTAAGTAGTTCTCACACAGCGGTTGTAGTGAGTAGTGCTCACAGAGGGGTTGTAGGGAGTAGTGCTCACAAAGCGGTTGTAGTGAGTAGTGCTCACAAAGCGGTTGAAGGGAGTAGTTCTCACAAAGCGGTTGTAGTTAGTAGTTTTCACAAAGCGGTTGTAGTGAGTAGTGCTCACAGAGCGGTTGTAGTGAGTAGTGCTCACAAAGCGGTTGTAGTGAGTAGTGCTCACAGAGCGGTTGTAGGGAGTAGTGCTCACAAAGCGGTTGTAGTGAGTAGTTCTCACAAAGCGGTTGTAGTGAGTAGTGCTCACAAAATGGTTGTAGTGAGTAGTTCTCACAAAATGGTTGTAGTGAGTAGTTCTCACAAAGCGGTTGTAGTGAGTAGTGCTCACAAATCGGTTGTAGTGAGTAGTGCTCACAAAGCGGTTGCAGATAGTAGTGCTCACAAAGCGGTTGTAGGGAGTAGTTCTCACAAAGCGGATGTAGGGAGTAGTTCTCACAAAACGGTTGTAGTGAGTAGTGCTCACAGAGCGGTTGTAGGGAGTAGTTCTCACAAAGCGGTTGTAGTGAGTAGTTTTCACAAAGCGGTTGTAGTGAGTAGTGCTCACAGAGCGGTTGTAGGGAGTAGTGCTCACAAAGCGGTTGTAGGGAGTTGTTCTCACAAAGCGGATGTAGGGAGTAGTTCTCACAAAACGGATGTAGTGAGTAGTGCTCACAATGCGGTTGTAGGGAGTAGTTCTCACAAAGCGGTTGTAGTGAGTAGTGCTCACAGAGCGGTTGTAGTGAGTAGTGCTCACAGAGCGGTTGTAGGGAGTAGTGCTCACAAAGCGGTTGTAGTGAGTAGTGCTCACAAAGCTGTTGTAGTGAGTAGTGCTCACAGAGCGGTTGTAGGGAGTAGTTCTCACAAAGCGGTTGTAGTGAGTAGTGCTTACAAAGCGGTTGTAGTGAGTAGTGCTCACAATATGGTTGTAGTGAGTAGTTCTCACAAAGTGGTTGTAGTGAGTAGTGCTCACAGAGCGGTTGTAGTGAGTAGTGCTCACAAAGCGGTTGTAGTGAGTAGTGCTCACAAAGCGGTTGCAGATAGTAGTGCTCACAAAGCGGTTGTAGGGAGTAGTTCTCACAAAGCGGATGTAGGGAGTAGTTCTCACAAAACGGATGTAGTGAGTAGTGCTCACAAAGCGGTTGTAGGGAGTAGTTCTCACAAAGCGGTTGTAGTGAGTAGTGCTCACAGAGCGGTTGTAGGGAGTAGTGCTCACAAAGCGGTTGTAGTGAGTAGTGCTCACAAAGCGGTTGTAGTGAGTAGTGCTCACAGAGCCGTTGTAGGGAGTAGTTCTCACAAAGCGGTTGTAGTGAGTAGTTCTCACAAAGCGGATGTAGTGAGTAGTGCTCACAGAGTGGTTGTAGGGAGTAGTTCTCACAAAGCGGTTGTAGTGAGTAGTTCTCACAAAGCGGTTGTAGTTAGTAGTGCTCACAGAGCGGTTGAAGAGAGTAGTTCTCACAAAGCGGTTGTAGGGAGTAGTTCTCACATAGCGGTTGTAGTGAGTAGTGCTCACAGAGCGGTTGTAGGGAGTAGTGCTCACAAAGCAGTTGTAGTGAGTAGTGCTCACAGAGCGGTTGTAGGGAGTAGTGCTCACAGAGCGGTTGAAGTGAGTAGTGCTCACAAAGCGGTTGCAGGGAGTAGTGCTCACAAAGCGGTTGTAGGGAGTAGTGCTTACAGAGCGGTTGTAGGGAGTAGTTCTCACAAAGCGGATGTAGTGAGTAGTGCTCACAAATCGGTTGCAGTGAGTAGTGCTCACAAAGTGGTTGCAGATAGTAGTGCTCACAAAGCGGTTGTAGGGAGTAGTTCTCACAAAGCGGTTGTAGGGAGTAGTTCTCACAAAGCGGATGTAGTGAGTAGTGCTCACAAAGCGGTTGTAGGGAGTAGTTCTCACAAAGCGGTTGTAGTGAGTAGTGCTCACAGAGCGGTTGTAGTGAGTAGTGCTCACAGAGCGGTTGTAGTGAGTAGTGCTCACAAAGCGGTTGTAGGGAGTAGTTCTCACAAAGCGGTTGTAGTGAGTAGTGCTCACAGAGCGGTTGTAGTGAGTAGTGCTCACAGAGCGGTTGTAGGGAGTAGGTCTCACAAAGCGGTTGTAGTGAGTAGTGCTCACAGAGCGGCTGTAGGGAGTAGTTCTCACAAAGCGGTTGTAGTGAGTAGTGCTCACAGAGCGGTTGTAGGGAGTAGTTCTCACAAAGCGGTTGTAGTGAGTAGTGCTCACAAAGCGGTTGTAGTGAGTAGTGCTCACAAAGCGGTTGAAGGGAGTAGTTCTCACAAAGCGGTTGTAGTGAGTAGTGCTCACAGAGCGGTTGTAGGGAGTAGTGCTCACAAAGCGGTTGTAGGGAGTAGTTCTCACAAAGCGGATGTAGTGAGTAGTGCTCACAAAGCGGTTGTAGTGAGTAGTGCTCACAAAATGGTTGTAGTGAGTAGTTCTCACAAAATGGTTGTAGTGAGTAGTTATCACAAAGCGGTTGTAGTGAGTAGTGCTCACAAATCGGTTGTAGTGAGTAGTGCTCACAAAGCGGTTGCAGATAGTAGTGCTCACAAAGCGGTTGTAGGGAGTAGTTCTCACAAAGCGGATGTAGTGAGTAGTGCTCACAAAGCGGTTGTAGGGAGTAGTTCTCACAAAGCGGTTGTAGTGAGTAGTGCACACAGAGCGGTTGTAGTGAGTAGTGCTCACAGAGCGGTTGTAGGGAGTAGTGCTCACAAAGCGGTTGTAGTGAGTAGTTCTCACAAAGCGGTTGTAGGGTGTAGTGCTCACGAAGCGGTTGTAGTAAGTAGTTCTCACAAAGCGGTTGTAGTGAGTAGTGCTCACAGAGCGGTTGTAGGGAGTAGTGCTCACAAAGCGGTTGTAGTGAGTAGTGCTCACAAAGCGGTTGAAGGGAGTAGTTCTCACAAAGCGGTTGTAGTGAGTAGTGCTCACAGAGCGGTTGTAGGGAGTAGTGCTCACAAAGCGGTTGTAGGGAGTTGTTCTCACAAAGCGGATGTAGGGAGTAGTTCTCACAAAACGGATGTAGTGAGTAGTGCTCACAAAGCGGTTGTAGGGAGTAGTTCTCACAAAGCGGTTGTAGTGAGTAGTGCTTACAAAGCGGTTGTAGTGAGTAGTGCTCACAATATGGTTGTAGTGAGTAGTTCTCACAAAGCGGTTGTAGTGAGTAGTGCTCACAGAGCGGTTGTAGGGAGTAGTGCTAACAAAGCGGTTGTAGTGAGTAGTGCTCACAAAGCGGTTGTAGGGAGTAGTTCTCACAAAGCGGTTGTAGTGAGTAGTGCTCACAGAGCGGTTGTAGTGAGTAGTGCTCACAGAGCGGTTGTAGGGAGTAGTTCTCACAAAGCGGTTGTAGTGAGTAGTGCTCACAGAGCGGTTGTAGGGAGTAGTTCTCACAAAGCGGTTGTAGTGAGTAGTGCTCACAGAGCGGTTGTAGGGAGTAGTTCTCACAAAGCGGTTGTAGTGAGTAGTGCTCACAAAGCGGTTGTAGTGAGTAGTGCTCACAAAGCGGTTGAAGGGAGTAGTTCTCACAAAGCGGTTGTAGTGAGTAGTGCTCACAGAGCGGTTGTAGGGAGTAGTGCTCACAAAGCGGTTGTAGGGAGTTGTTCTCACAAAGCGGATGTAGGGAGTAGTTCTCACAAAACGGATGTAGTGAGTAGTTCTCACAAAGCGGTTGTAGTGAGTAGTGCTCACAAAATGGTTGTAGTGAGTAGTTCTCACAAAATGGTTGTAGTGAGTAGTTATCACAAAGCGGTTGTAGTGAGTAGTGCTCACAAATCGGTTGTAGTGAGTAGTGCTCACAAAGCGGTTGCAGATAGTAGTGCTCACAAAGCGGTTGTAGGGAGTAGTTCTCACAAAGCGGATGTAGTGAGTAGTGCTCACAAAGCGGTTGTAGTGAGTAGTGCTCACAGAGCGGTTGTAGGGAGTAGTGCTCACAAAGCGGTTGTAGTGAGTAGTGCTCACAAAGCGGTTGAAGGGAGGTAGTTCTCACAAAGCGGATGTAGTGAGTAGTGCTCACAGAGCGGTTGTAGGGAGTAGTTCTCACAAAGCGGTTGTAGTGAGTAGTGCTCACAAAGCGGTTGTAGTGAGTAGTGCTCACAGAGCGGTTGTACGGAGTAGTGCTCACAAAGCGGTTGTAGTGAGTAGTGCTCACAAAGCGGTTGTAGTGAGTAGTGCTCACAGAGCGGTTGTAGGGAGTAGTTCTCACAAAGCGGTTGTAGTGAGTAGTGCTTACAAAGCGGTTGTAGTGAGTAGTGCTCACAATATGGTTGTAGTGAGTAGTTCTCACAAAGCGGTTGTAGTGAGTAGTGCTCACAGAGCGGTTGTAGGGAGTAGTGCTCACAAAGCGGTTGTAGTGAGTAGTGCTCACAAAGCGGTTGAAGGGAGTAGTTCTCACAAAGCGGTTGTAGTGAGTAGTGCTCACAGAGCGGTTGTAGTGAGTAGTGCTCACAGAGCGGTTGTAGGGAGTAGTTCTCACAAAGCGGTTGTAGTGTGTAGTGCTCACAGAGCGGCTGTAGGGAGGTAGTTCTCACAAAGCGGATGTAGTGAGTAGTGCTCACAGAGCGGTTGTAGGGAGTAGTTCTCACAAAGCGGTTGTAGTGAGTAGTGCTCACAAAGCGGTTGTAGTGAGTAGTGCTCACAAAGCGGTTGTAGTGAGTAGTGCTCACAAAGCGGTTGTAGTGAGTAGTTTTCACAAAGCGGTTGTAGTGAGTAGTGCTCACAGAGCGGTTGTAGGGAGTAGTGCTCACAAAGCGGTTGTAGTGAGTAGTGCTCACAAAGCGGTTGTAGTGAGTAGTGCTCACAGAGCAGTTGCAGGGAGTAGAGCTCACAAAGCGGTTGTAGGGAGCAGTGCTCACAAAGCGGTTGTAGTGAGTAGTGCTCACAAGGCGGTTGAAGGGAGTAGTTCTCACAAAGCGGTTGTAGTGAGTAGTGCTCACAGAGCGGTTGTAGGGAGTAGTTCTCACAAAGCGGTTGTAGTGAGTAGTGCTCACAAAGCGGTTGTAGTGAGTAGTGCTCACAAAGCGGTTGTAGTGAGTAGTTTTCACAAAGCGGTTGTAGTGAGTAGTGCTCACAGAGCGGTTGTAGGGAGTAGTGCTCACAAAGCGGTTGTAGTGAGTAGTGCTCACAAAGCGGTTGTAGGGAGTAGTGCTCACAGAGCAGTTGCAGGGAGTAGAGCTCACAAAGCGGTTGTAGGGAGTAGTGCTCACAAAGCGGTTGCAGTGAGTAGTGCTCACAAAGCGGTTGTAGTGAGTAGTGCTCACAGAGCGGTTGTAGGGAGTAGTTCTCACAAAGCGGTTGTAGTGAGTAGTGCTCACAAAGCGAATGTAGGGATTAGTTCTCACAAAGCGGTTGTAGTGAGTAGTGCTCACAGAGCTCACAGAGCAGTTGCAGGGAGTAGTGCTCACAAAGCGGTTGTAGTGAGTAGTGCTCACACAGCGGTTGTAGGGAGTAGTGCTCACAGAGCGGTTGTAGGGAGTAGTGCTCACAAAGCGGTTGTAGGGAGTAGTGCTCACAGAGCGGTTGTAGTGAGTAGTGCTCACAGAGCAGTTGCAGGGAGTAGTTCTCACAAAGCGGTTGTAGTGAGTAGTGCTCACAGAGCGGTTGTAGGGAGTAGTGCTCACAAAGCGGTTGTAGTGAGTAGTGCTCACAAAGCGGTTGAAGGGAGTAGTTGTCACAAAGCGGTTGTAGTGAGTAGTGCTCACAGAGCGGTTGTAGGGAGTAGTTCTCACAGAGCGGTTGCAGGGAGTAGTGTTCACAGAGCGGTTGTAGTGAGTAGTGCTCACAGAGCGGTTGTAGGGAGTAGTTCTCACAAAGCGGTTGTAGTGAGTAGTGCTCACAGAGCGGTTGTAGTGAGTAGTGCTCACAGAGCGGTTGTAGGGAGTAGTGCTCACTAAGCGGTTGTAGTGAGTAGTGCTCACAGAGCAGTTCAGGGAGTAGAGCTCACAAAGCGGTTGTAGGGAGTAGTGCTCACAAAGCGGTTGCAGTGAGTAGTGCTCACAAAGCGGTTGTAGTGAGTAGTGCTCACAGAGCGGTTGTAGGGAGTAGTTCTCACAAAGCGGTTGTAGTGAGTAGTGCTCACAAAGCGAATGTAGGGAGTAGTTCTCACAAAGCGGTTGCAGGGAGTAGTGCTCACAGAGCTCACAGAGCAGTTCAGGGAGTAGAGCTCACAAAGCGGTTGTAGGGAGTAGTGCTCACAAAGCGGTTGTAGTGAGTAGTGCTCACAAAGCGGTTGAAGGGAGTAGTTCTCACAAAGCGGTTGTAGTGAGTAGTGCTCACAGAGCGGTTGTAGGGAGTAGTTCTCACAGAGCGGTTGCAGGGAGTAGTTCTCACAAAGCGGTTGTTGTGAGTAGTTCTCACATAGGGATTGTAGTGAGTAGTGCTCACAGAGCGGTTGTAGGGAGTAGTGCTCACAAAGCGGTTGTAGGGAGTAGTGCTCACAAAGCGGTTGTAGTGAGTAGTGCTCACAAAGCGGTTGTAGTGAGTAGTGCTCACAGAGCGGTTGTAGGGAGTAGTTCTCACAAAGCGGTTGTAGTGAGTAGTGCTCACAGAGCGGTTGTAGGGAGTAGTGCTCACAAAACGGTTGTAGTGAGTAGTGCTCACAAAGCGGTTGTAGTGAGTAGTGCTTACAGAGCGGTTGTAGGGAGTAGTTCTCACAAAACGGTTGTAGTGAGTAGTGCTCACAGAGCGGTTGAAGAGAGTAGTTCTCACAAAGCGGTTGTAGGGAGTAGTTCTCACATAGCGGTTGTAATGAGTAGTGCTCACAGAGCGGTTGTAGGGAGTAGAGCTTACAAAGCGGTTGTAGGGAGTAGTGCTCACAAAGCGGTTGTAGTGAGTAGTGCTCACAAAGCGGTTGTAGTGAGTAGTGCTCACAGAGCGGTTGTAGGGAGTAGTTCTCACAAAGCGGTTGTAGTGAGTAGTGCTCACAGAGCAGTTGCAGGGAGTAGAGCTCACAAAGCGGTTGTAGGGAGTAGTGCTCACAAAGCGGTTGTAGTGAGTAGTGCTCACAAAGCGGTTGTAGTGAGTAGTGCTCACAAAGCGGTTGTAGTGAGTAGTGCTCACAGAGCAGTTGCAGGGAGTAGAGCTCACAAAGCGGTTGTAGGGAGTAGTGCTCACAAAGCGGTTGTAGTGAGTAGTGCTCACAAAGCGGTTGTAGTGAGTAGTGCTCACAGAGCGGTTGTAGGGAGTAGTTCTCACAAAGC
Organism: Oncomelania hupensis; assembly: GCA_036898135.1. Classification (NCBI taxonomy): domain Eukaryota; kingdom Metazoa; phylum Mollusca; class Gastropoda; order Littorinimorpha; family Pomatiopsidae; genus Oncomelania; species Oncomelania hupensis. The sequence goes on along the minus strand of CM072512.1, from coordinate 68,969,038 downwards.
GGTTGTAGTGAGTAGTTCTCACAAAGCGGTTGTTGTGAGTAGTGCTCACAGAGCGGTTGTAGGGAGTAGTGCTCACAGAGCGTTTGATGAGGGTAGTTCTCACAAAGCGGTTGTAGTGAGTAGTGCTCACAAAGCGGTTGTAGTGAGTAGTGCTCACAGAGCAGTTGCAGGGAGTAGAGCTCACAAAGCGGTTGAAGGGAGTAGTGCTCACAAAGCGGTTGTAGTGAGTAGTGCTCACAAAGCGGTTGTAGTGAGTAGTGCTCACAGAGCGGTTGTAGTGAGTAGTGCTCACAAAGCGAATGTAGGGAGTAGTTCTCACAGAGCGGTTGCAGGGAGTAGTGCTCACAGAGCGGTTGTAGTG
>CM072512.1:68876177-68963677 GCA_036898135.1 Oncomelania hupensis | reverse complement strand
GCTGTATAAATGTGCTGCATACATCTGCTGTATCAATGTGATGTATAAATGTGCAGTTTCAATGTGATGTATAAATGTGCTGTATGAATGTGCTGTATAAATGTGCTGTATAAATGTGCTGTATAAATGTGCTGTATGAATGTGCTGTATAAATGTGCTGTATAAATGTGCTGTATTAATGTGCTGTACGAATGTGTTCTATAAATGTGTTGTAGAAATGTGCTGAATAATCGTGCTTTATAAATGTGCTGTATGAATGTGTTATATGAATGTGCTGCATAAATGTGTTGTATGAATGTGCTGTATGAATGTGCTGTATGAATTTTCTGTATAAATGTGCTGTATCAATGTGCTGTATAAATGTGCTGTATGAATGTGCTGTACGACTGGGCTGTATAAATATGCTGTATAAATGTGTTGTTTCAATTGTGCTGTATCAATGTGCTGTATCAAAGTGCTGTATGAATGTGCCGTATAAATGTGCTGTATGAATGTGCTGTGTAAATGTGCTGTATAAATGTGTTGTATGAAGGTGCTGTATGAATGTGCTGTATAAATGTGTAGTATAAATGTGCTGTATAAATGTGCTGTATAAATGTGCTGCATACATGTGCTGTATCATTGTGATGTATAAATCTGCAGTTTCAATGTGATGTATAAATGTGCTGTATGAATGTGCTGTATAAATGTGCTGTATGAAAGTGCTGTATGAATGTGCTGTATAAATGTGTTGTATGTATGTGCTGTACAAATGTGTTGTATGAATGTGTTGTACGAATGTTGCCGTATAAATGTGCTGTATAAATGTGCTGTATGTGTTGTATAAATGTTGTATGAATGTGCTGTATAAATGTGCTGTATGAATGTGCTGTATAAATGAGCTGTATAAATGTGCTGTATAAATGTGCTGTATAAATGTGCTGTATAAATGTGCTGTATGAATGTGCTGTATAAATGAGCTGTATGAATGTGCTGTATAAATGTGCTGTATAAATGTGATGTATGAATGTGCTGTATAAATGTGCTGTATGAATGTGCTGTACGAATGTTGCTGTATAAATGTGCTGTATAAATGTGATATATCAATGTGCTGTATAAATGTGCTGCTGTATGAATGTGCTGTTTGAATGTGTTGTATAAATGTGATGTATAAATGTGCTGTATAAATGTGCTGTAGGAATGTGCTTTATGAATGTGCAGTATGAATGTGCTGTGTAAATGTGATTTATAAATGTGTTGTATGAATGTGCTCTATGAATGTGCTGTATGAATGTGCTGTATAAATGTGCTGTATGAATGTGCTGTATGAATGTGATGAATAAGTGTGTTGTATGAATGTGCTGTATTAAATGTGCTATATGAATGTGCTGTATGAATGTGTTGTATAAATGTGTTGTATAAATGTGCTGTATAAATGTGTTGTATGAATGTGTGCTGTATGCATGAGCTGTATAAATGTGCTGTATCGATGTTTAAATGTGCTGTATAAATGTGCTGTATAAATGTGCTGTTTAAATGTGCTGTATGCATGTGCTGTATAAATGTGCTGTATCGATGTGCAGTATGAATGTGCTGCATGAATGTGCTGTATGAATGTGCTGTATAAATGTGCTGTATGAATGTGTTGTATAAATATGCCGTTTAAATGTGCTGTATGAATCTGTTGTATGAATGGGTTGTATGAATGTGCTGTATGAATGTGTTGTATGTGCTGTATAAATGTAATGTATAAATGTGCTGTATGAATGTTCTGTATGAATGTGCTGTATAAATGTGCGTTATGAATGTGCTGTATAAATGTGCTGTATGACTGTGCTGTATGAATGTGCTGTATGAATGTGTTGTATGTATGTGTTGTATGAATGTGTTGTATAATTATGCCGTTTAAATGTGCTGTATGAATGTGCTGTATGAATGTGCTGTATGAATGTGTTGTATGTGCTGTATAAATGTAATGTATAAGTTGTATGAATGTGCTGTATGAATGTGTTGTATAATTGTGCCGTTTAAATGTGCTGTATGAATGTGCTATATGAATGTGCTGTATAAATGTGCTGTAAAAATGTGCTGTATGAATGAGTTGTATAATTGTGCTGTATAATTGTGCTGTATGAATGTGTTTTATGAATGTGTTGTATGAATGGGATGTATAAATGTGTTGTATGAATGTGCTGTATGAATGTGCTGTATAAATGTGCTGTATGAATGTGCTGTATGAATGTGCTGTATGAATGTGCTGTATGAATGTGTTGTATGAATGTGTTGTATGAATGTGTTGTATGAATGTGCTGTATGAATGTGTTGTATAATTGTGCCGTTTAAATGTGCTATATGAATGTGCTGTATGAATGTGCTGTATAAATGTGTTGTATGAATGTGCTGTATGAATGTGCTGTATAAATGTGCTGTATGAATGCGGTGTATGAATGTACTGTATGAATGTGTTGTATGAATGTGCTGAATGAATGTGTTGTATAAATGTGCTGTATAAATGTGCTGTATGAATGTGCTGTATAAATGTGCTGTATGAATGTGCTGTATAAATGTGTTGTATGAATGTGTTGTATAAATGTGCTGTATGAAATTGCTGTATGAAATTGCTGTATGAATGTGCTGTATAAATGGGCTGTATAAATGTGCTGTATAAATGTGCTGTGTAGAGCACTGAAGTGTCGCACAAACTGAATTGTCGTACGGACGACACTTCAGTTGCGGTGCGACTCTTCGGGGTGATCTCGAACACTGAAGTGTCGCACGAGACGACAGTTCAGTTTGTGCGACACTTCAGTGTTTGATGTCAGATATAAACTGTCGCATTTTGACAAAGTGCACATGATGATTTTGATGATGATTTTGATGATGATTTTGATGATGATTTTGATGATGATTTTGATGGTGATTTTGATGATGATTTTGATGATGCTTTTGATGATGCTTTTGATGATGATTTTGATGATGCTTTTGATGATGATTTTGATGATGCTTTTTATGATGCTTTTGATGATTCTTTTGATGATGCTTTTGATGCTGATTTTGATGATGATGATTTTGAGGATGATTTTGAGGATGATTTTGAGGATGATTTTGTTACATTTTTCGTAACCACTGTCGATAATTGTGGGAAAAAAATCTATTGATGTTGTACATAATATGTTTTATACGTCGATTTGTCTCTCTCTTGGCCTGCAGGTATAGCTCTGTGGTCAGTGCGCAGGCTTAGTGTGTGTGCATCTCGGACGACGTGGGTTCAATCTTGACTTCAGCCAACTATACTGTGCATGCTGGATATTGGTGGCCAGCGCCTTGACAAGCTCTCTGAGCTTGGAAGTGCGCTATATAAGAACAATCCCTTTCTTTTTTTTTGTCTCTTTTTCTTTCTCAACTTTCGAAGTCTGCTTACTTATCTATCTGTCTCTCTGTCTGTCTCATTCTGTCTGTTTGTCTCTGTCTGTATGTCTGTACGTCTTGTCTATCTCTCTGTTTTTCTCTGCCTGTCTGTCTCTCAGTCTGTCTGTCAGTCTCTTTCTCTGTCTGTCTGTCTCTCTCTGTCTGTCTGGCTCTCTGTCTCTCTCTCTCTCTCTCTCTCTCTCTGTCTGGCGCTCTGGCTTTCTCTCTCTCTCTCTCTTTCTCTCTCTCTCTCTGTCTGCCTGACTCTCTCTCTCTCTCTCTGCCCCTCTGTCTGTCTCTTTCTTTCTGTCTTTCTATATGTCTGTCTGTCTCTCGCTCTCTGTCTGTATGTCTCTCTTTGTATGTCTGTCTCTCTGTCTGAATAAAGAAAGAAGAAAGAAGAGAGATACAGTTAGACAGAGAGGCAGAGACAGAGAGACAGACACAGAAACAGACAAACAGAAAGACAGAGAGAGAGAGAGACAGACAGAGAAATACAGACAGAGAGACAGACATACAGAGAGAGACATACAGACAGAGAGAGACAGACAGACATATAGAAAGACAGAAAGAAAGAGACAGACAGAGGGGCAGAGAGAGAGAGAGAGTCAGGCAGAGAGAGAGAGAGAGAGAGAGAGAGAGAGAGAGAGAGAGAGTGGGTCCGCCGTTTTTCACCATTGACCACTGCCGCCCCGGCCAGCAATGGAAAACAATTTTCTTACACTGACAAAGCCATATTAATAACATTAATAATCGAATTTTGTATAGCGCACATATTCACATATTATGCTCAATGAAGTGTTCACTTCAGTGCTCAATATCAGATCTGAAGTGTCGCCGACGACAGTTCAGTTTGTGCGACACTTCAGTGTTCGAGGTCACCCCGAAGTGTCGCACCGCAACTGAAGTGTCGTCCGTACGACAATTCAGTTTGTGCGACACTTCAGTGCTCTACAGTGCTGTATGAATGTGATGTATGAATGTGTTGTATGAATGTGTTTTATGAATGTGTTGTATTAATGTGTTGTATTAATGTGTTGTATGAATGTGCTGTATGAATGTGTTGTATAAATGTGCTGTTTAAATGTGCTTTATGAATGTGCTGTATGAATGTGCTGCATGAATGTGTTGTATGAATGTGCTTTATGAATGTGCTGTATAAATGTGTTGTATAAATGTGGATACAGAGCTCAGCTTTGAGAATCACATTGAGAGTACTGTTAAGAAAGCCAACAAAATATCAGCCCTGCTTGTAAGAACTATAAGTTACAAATCCAAGGATATAATGGTCCCCCTCTTTAAGGCCCTTATACGTCCCATCTTGGAGTATGCTAAACCCGCCTGGTGCCCATATTTAAGGAGGCATGTTGACTTGATCGAGGGTGTCCAGCGCAGATTCACCAGGAAGATTTGTGGAATGTCAGGACTCTCCTACGAGGAGAGACTGAAGTCACTGAGGTTACCCAGTTTAGAATATAGGAGAGAGCGTGGTGATTTAATCGAATTTTTAAAATTGTGCACAAATTGTATGATCCTTTAACCGATGATGAATGACGAAAGTCGATATGTAATTACAGAAATGTACTGCCTCCGACACTCCAGTATTACATTTCAGCGATTTGCCTTGTGTTTACATAATGCAATAGGACTGATGCAAATGGAAACAGTAAAGTAAGCCTGTATATTTGCAAAATGTTATAATTTTATTATTTCAAAAGCTGATTGAAGCCTCCTGTGCAGTTTAGATGGAAGTGTGAAAATTGAGTCCATACAGAAATAATGTATAAATAATAATTACAAATAATATAACCAGTATATAAAACCAGTACCAAATGATAAAATTGCAGAAGATATAAACAAAAATAGCAGTTATTAAAAATAAAGTTGTATTATTGATATTTCTTGATTTTTATTTATGTATTTAGTTTTTTGTTCTTTTCCAATTATAGCGATGAAGTTTATTATTATTATTATTATTATTATTATTATTATTATTATTATTATTATTATTATTATTATTTGATCTGGTGTAAATGATGTGATATGATATGATATAATATGATACGATATGATATGATATATTATGGTGTGATATGATATGATATGATATTATTTATTGGACTTGACCTGTTTTGACTTGTGTTTTTTTTTGTGTTTTTTTTTTTAAATCTGAACTATTACTATTATTTGATCTGATTTGATTTGGTTTAATATGATCAGATGAATTGTCTTGGTGTAATTGATATATGATGTGATATATTATTTATCTGTTTTGACTTGATCTTTTTAGGTGTATCTTTACTTCATTTGATCTGGCATGACTTGATCTTATGTGCAAATTTAGAAGTAACGAGTTTGGTCTGAATTGGTTCGTGATCTGGCTTGTTAGACCTGAGTTGACAATCTGAACTATTATTATTTGATCTGATTTAATTTGGTTTAATATGATGAAATGAATTGTCTTGGTGTAATTGATATATGATATGATATTCCATTTATTGGACTTGATTTGTTTCGACTTGATTTTCTTAGGTGTATCTTGACTTCATTTGATCTGGCATGACTTGATCTTATGTGTATGGTTTGAATCAAATTTAGATGTATTGAGTTTGGTCTGAATTGGTTCATGATCTGGCTTGGTTAGACCAGAGTTAACAATGTGATCTGAACTGATTTTTCCTGATCTGATGTTTATTTATTTATTTGTTTATTTATTTATTTGTTTATTTATTTATTTATTTATTTATTTATTTATTCTTCTTATTCTTCTCCTCCTCCATAAGTCTCAACATCATGATCAAGGAGCGATAATTAATTTAATTTGGCTACTTTTCTTTACCCTGTTTTTGATTTCTTTTATTATAATCTCTTACTATTTAAAAGCAAAGAGGCTCTTCAAACTGGGAAGAAGAAGATTTTTGGTGCTGTTTCTTCTGTTGTTAATCATTATTATTTTTAATTCCTTAACCGCCCAACCTGCTTCTGCTTCCTGTATGCCCAACACCGAGCGCCGTCCGGGGGTTATTCGTCGGCATTCTGTATTCACCCAAGAAGGGAGGTAACAGCAGTAACTGTTGGCAGAGCAGCTAGAAATCTCTAACCAACGGTTCTTTCCCTTTGACCGTTATAAATCGAAAAAAACGAAATGTGCACAAGTTTTGAAATTTCAGTAGTTTCTCAGTGTTCAGTCATGAAGAAAAATGGCGGATGTGGACGAAGAGGGGGTACTAAGAGGTCTGTTTTCAGAGGATATTCAGCACTTGAAGTGCTTCAAAAGGTCCTAAATGATCAAGAAACTGATAATGAAGACCTTATCACACAAAATTCATATACTGGAAGTAGTGTGTGGACTTTGGCTGCTCTGTGGGTTGTGACTTTGTTACTGGCCGAGTCTCTACAGCTGTGGAGTATGACGTGTGATTTTCGGACTTACCTTATACCATGGACAGGTACCCCTAATTTCTGTGGATGATATAGCAGTGAAGTTGATTTACAAGTAGTTTATTGAGTGCTTGATGTTTGTCCTTTTGTTACACCAGTTTTTTGTGGTGTTCTGTCCTGCATTTTTTGTGTTGATGTGTGTTTTTATGTTCCAAAAATGTTGAACACGGAAAAAAACAAGAATAAATAATTACTCTAAAAAATTATATCTTGAAGTAGGTAGCGGCAGTGGCCTACTAGACATGCGGGAAACCAGCTGATAAGCCACATTTTTGTCGGCAATTTACTGGTCTGCATGTAATTATTGTCACATAAAAATTACATCAATAAAAACATCAACATTTCAACTTTCTTTCTATGTTGTTTTTACGAATAAATTTATCTTTAAATAGTCGCTAAAGTGGCTCCGAAAAGCATACAGTCAGTGTACTTTGTTGCGTGTCGCCATTGCCTGGCGGCCATGCTCTCCATCAAAGTTGAACACCGTCTATTTTTATCGCCGATGTTAGTGTTTGTTTACTTAAATTTGATTGGTTCAACTAGTCTTAATAGAAAGATGAAACTCCTAGCTTTATTTTCGTATATCTATTTTCTTCGAAAAGCAACGTATTTTTAATTGCGAAGCAGTTGAAATCAAGGCAAAAAAATATGTATACTTCGCGGCTTGATATCGTAAAAATGGCTGTTTAGAACTATACAAACCATGGACCCGCTGGAAAGGTCATTTTCTGCAGATTTCAACTTGTTTATTTGCATACTTTGTTGTCCTTATTACAAATACCATGGAGACTGTTTTCTTATGTGAGGAGAGACAGAAATATACAATCAATAAATGGGTAGTTAAAATATTGTTTATTATGAAACAATGTATGATAATGCTACGTAAAGGGGGTGGCCTCGTGGCGCAGTGGGTTAGTCGTCGGTTTCCTATGCCGTAGGTCGCGGGTTCGATTTCCGCAAAGAACGAACGTATGTGACTTAGGTACCAGACTATTGAAGTCACCGAGGGTTTTCTCCGGGTACTCCGGTTTCATCCCTCTCTTCAATAATGGTATTTCAAAAATAAAATCGAATTTCCTTTCAATCTTCTAATAGTGATCTCCGTGCCTTTACACCACATGTTTGAGTGATATATGTGTGTTTGTTGAGTGTGTGAGAGTGTGTGAAACATATGAGCGTGTATGTTAGTACAGATCGCCGCGCTTTGAGCCTGAGTGGTGATTTGGGGAAAAGCGTGTAAATAGCATCCACTATTATTATTATTATTATTATTATTATTATTATTATTATTATTATTATTATTATTATTATTATATTTCTAAATTTTTATTATAGATGCTAGGTTTAGTTTGTATTTGATTTTCTTTGCAGAAGGAAATGGGACAAGCAACATTGTTGCTTCTATTGCCAAAGATTGATCAAGATGGCACACCACCTTGAGAGAGCCCATAGTGAAGAGACTGATGTGGCATATGCCCTCAAACTTCGCAAAGAACTAATTATTTCGTATATGTAGCTGTTGTTTAAAAATACTTAAGTTTTTTTTTGTGCTTGCTTTGGAAAATAGATGTCCGATTTTAATTGCAACTCATTGGTACTATTATTTACAACCGTTCCAAAATAAGATGTTATGAGTAATTAAATTGTAATTGGACAAATACAAATAAGCCAATATGTTGATAAAATCTATAAATGAAAGCAAATATTAAATTACAAAGCAATAAATTGTTACTTTTAGTTCTTCATTCTTCAAACATGACGGATGTTACTTAATTATGAGCACACCTCGTATGGAAGTTTTGTGTTAAATACAATTTGAAACAAGACCAATTGACTTGAGTCTCTCTCTCTCTCTCTGTATCACTCGCTGGCTGGCTGGCTGGCTGGCTGGCTGTCTCTCTCTCTCTCTCTCTCTCTCTCTCTCTCTCTCTTCTGATGATTCTTGCTCTCTCACTTGATTTTGATTTCATGTTTATACAGACTATAGGCACTTGGTGATAAAATACTCTAGAAACACAATCACCCACTCTCTCCACACACACATAATGAAATAAATATGTTTATAAATAATTAAATACAATAGAAAGCCTATATTACACACATTTCTGTAATAGCATGAATTATGTTTGAATTTCTTTCAAAATGCACATAGGTAAAAGGTGTAAATTTTAATCACAGTTTTAATCCATTTATCAAATACATAGGAAAAAGAATAATTAAGCTTTCAATAATCAATGCACTTTTCAAACATGTCTTGGGGGGTATGAATTTGAAAGAGATAAAATATTTTAAAAAATAAATATATATATATAAAAATAAAAATTATATACTTTTTAAAAAATATATATTTTATCTCTTTCAAATTCATATGCCCAAGACATGAAAAAGTAAAAAAAAAAAAATAAAGTAAACAGAAACAAATAATATATTAGTAAACATACAACATAAGATACACAAAGCTAAGAAATTGTTGTATTAGGTCAAATCTCATTTGTTTATTATAACTATATGAGAGACCCCACTTCTCACTGTGGACCCCAAATTAACGCTTTTTGACAACGGACCCCACTTCCAAAACATACTCTTTATCTTAGGATCCACACAGTTGTTGTCTAACTCAAACCGATTTTTAGGGACATATTTAGGCCCTCTCTTTGAATTGTATGTGTTTTTTGCAAACTTTAATTTTATTCATATGGACCTCATTTATGTTGCGTAATGACATGGACCTCTGTGTATGGCGTATACAAACCTGGGTGTGGGTGTTTTTTTTTTTTTCCTCAGTGTCACTGTGTTTATTGCCACTATGAAATCCTGTCTTGTCTTGCAAAGCGACAATCCACAGTTGTCTTTCTGAGAAATAAAGACTGACATGACTTGACTTGACATGCACGCACGAACACACACGCACACAAACACACACACAAACTCACACATAAACATAGTGTACACTTTGGGAAGCAACGTGTAAATACCCTGTGATAGACACCCAAAATACGAACTGCATAGTGTACACTTTGGGAAGCAACGTGTAAATACCCTGGGATAGACAGCAAAAATATATATATCCCGATTTCTTAGGTTCTTTTGGGTGAAAAGACGTACGGAAGTCACTTCCTGTCTCATTTCGATTGCAACGCCATATTCATGATCTTCCTGATACCTGTTTCTTCATCCACTGCTGTCGTGCTACCTGTTTTTTCGGGTCATCCACTGCTGTCGTGCTCATATTCTCATTTACTGTCGTCTCAACTTGTTATTGTTTTTGAGGTAAGAAACAGCACATGCCTATCATGAGTGGGTTTAGTGGGCACACAGCTCTCTCTCTCTCTCTCTCTCTCTCTCTCTCTCTCTCTCTCTCTCTCTCGCTAGTGGCGGCAGAACCGGAGGGGATAGGGTGGTTGGTCAAGAAATGTTGCTTTATGTGTGTATTTTGAGGTGCCAATGATCCTAAACTTTGTAGTGCACCTGCTTCATACCTCATGGTAGTAGACCAAATGTCACTAGGAGGTAATTTTGAAGTAAGCTACATGTGATTTGAAGTGGGAAAATGAAACTGAAAGTCAAGGTGACATGGAAGCATATATATTATGCACATGTGTCATGTGAGGAAAAGGAAAGCCAGTAAGCTAGAAACAAAAAAAATCATAAGTCTAAAAAGAACAAAATTGAAAATTTCTTATTCAAAATGAAATGCAATAAGAGAAATTTACTGATAGTGATAGTTATATTTTGACAGACTGGCACATTGAACAGTGTGGTTAGTCCTCAAATATCACGAGACCTATGTAACATTACAATCCGTCCTACCATTAGGTTGCCACCCACGCCAAAGTCGCCACGGTAGCCAAGCAGCGTCCGGGAAGTGTGTGGAGCTTGGTGGTCTAAACGTAATGTTATTACTAACCCTAACCCTAACAGTTTACCGTGCGGGCAGAGTGTTTGTTGTTGTTGTTGCATCAATTTTTATTCATCAACAACAACAACAAACACTCTGCCCGCACGGTAAACTGTTAGGGTTTACCGTGCGGGCAGAGTGTTATAAACAAAGGCAGACATGAACGATAACTCCTAAGGTAGTACTTTATTTACTTCCCTTGCGCGCGCGGATGGAGTATAATGCGATCCAATCCTTAATGACTAATGTCACACCTAGCCTGGGGAATGATAAATTCACTATTCATGGGATCTAAGTTAACCATAATTTTATTTAGTTATTTTTATTAATTTTAAAAATATATTTATTAAAAACTGATTATTATTAATATTGATAAGCAGCTGGGGTTAATAATAGACTATAACTGTATAAGTGTAACTGGAATGTTGGTTATATTACTTGGGCAATGGGCAAAGTCTCTGGGGTTTTCTCCGGGAACTCCGGTTTGCTCCCCCAGCAAAATTTTAAAAAAATTCCAAAAATTTAAAGAATTTCTAAATTTCACAAATCACAACTAATGTTAGGTAGGTTGGGTTTGGGCGCGCCACAGGCTGCGACTACTCCTTCCACAGGGGAGGCGGCCCAGAATTTCCCGATAAAAAGGGACAATAAAGCATTAAAATCTAAAATCTTTATTACTTGTCTTTATACAGAGCGATCGAAGATTGAACGATGATTGATAAAAAACATGGTCGAAAGGTTGAACCGACACATAATCGAAATGTCTTCAAATCGAACCAATACATGATTAAAACGTCTCAAAATTGAACCGTCAATACATCAGACAAGTGATTGAAGTGTCATTAGCTTGAAAGAGGGGATATAGAATAACAGATGAACGACATGACATTTTATTGAACATTACATGCTCAAAGACAATAGATGGAACGTCATTGATTGAAAAACATACTAAATATAAAAACGACCAAATAGTTCGATTAAATGGCGCTTTGACATTTAGTCCAATCGATATTTTGTTAATTTGATTTTTGCATCATTTGATGAATTGACGCTTTGATTAATTTTGACCTTTCGATCAAATGTTGGTTCGATTTCTAGACGTTTTGATCCTATGTGAATTCGATTTTATGACCTTTCGATCCTAAGTTGGTTCGATTTTAAGGCGTTTCGATCATGTTGGTTTGATTTTACAGACATTTTGATCTTTAGTGTGTTCGATGTCAGCTTATTGGAATGTGCATGAATGATTTATGTGCACTTTGTTTTAGTATTTGTTTAAATGTGGACCAAAACACATTCTTTGTATCATCGTGTATTTGGCCAATAAAATGTCTTATGATCTTAAGTTTTGAATCAAATGTTTCACATTATAAAATTATGTGGAATTTTTTTCCCAGGCTTCCAATCATGCCAGGAGGCATAAACAGCTACCACATTTTTGCCAAGGACCATTGTGAGGGTAAGGCCCACAAAATAAAGATTTTATTAGAGTTTCATGACCACATCCCTTTTCTAAGAGTAAGACCTTTAATTAATATTTTTCAGAAACCTCTCCAACAGTCAGACTTCTGAAATAACCTCTGTCACTGGTTAAAAGATCCCTCTCATTTAAGACTTGATTAGTTGAGTTTGGTGATTTTTTTTTGTACAAGGACTTAAAATAGAAATTTTACCATATTTGTCCCATATGCTTGATCAAGTTGATGGAACCGGGTCGGCAGCTCAGGCAGTAAGACTGGTGATTGGAATTCCGCCATACCCCCAAAGTCTTTCGTATGAGATTTTCAACCAAGGTCCAGTAGTACTGGTAGGCGCCGCTCTTTGGCTGACGTGCTCTTTATTGAGGAGGCTTAGAGTTATACTTTTATTAAAAATAAGTGCATTAATCCATTATAAATACAATTATTTAATGTATATTTTAAATCTTTGCACTTGTACACACATACACATTGGACATTGGTTTGAAGCCTCATCTGAAAGACTGTGAATTAGCACAAATTGTTATTGTAAACTAGTAGTATTAGAACAAGCATAATTTTTTGTTTTATTTTAATGTTCTTAGCATCAGACATTGTAATGAAACAATGACACAGCAATATGGACCAGTCTCCTTTGTAAATTGGCAGTGAGAATGTATGGTGTTTAATTGCATATTTTTCAGCAAGTAAGAAAGGGCTAAATTGCAAAGATGTGGCACAGGCATACAAAAATGCTACCACCACCACAAAGCAGCAGTGCGCTCTGAGAGCAAAACAAGAAAGAGAGAGGTCCATAAACGATGTGAAGGAGTTAGAAAAACGTCTCAGAAATGTGGTATGTACAATCACCTATTTTATAATTGCGTTGTTTGTATTTATTCTGTGATTTTTTTTCATTTAAGTAAAATGATAAACTGAGATTGGAGTTTGCTCTACGCCCTATGCTGACTGCAATCTCCAACCTCCGGTTTGCGGATGACATTGATGGATTGGCTGAAGAGGAACATGAACTTGAACAGCTGGTACAGATGCTTGAAACCAACTACAGAGCCTGTGGAATGGAAATAAGTGCAGAGAAGATGAAAATGGTGACAACAACACCAAAGGCATCAACATGTACATCAAAGTCCAAGGCCAATCCCTCAACACAGTGCATAGTTTCAAATATTTAGAAGCGATTGTATCAGACAGTGGGTCCCAACAGGAAGTCCTCTCCAGGATTACACAAACAACTGCTGCCTTGACAAGGTTGAAGACAATTTGGAAAGACAGGACCATCAGTCTACATTCCAAGGTAAGGCTGCTGCGCTCCCTTGTCATATCCATCTTCCTATATATGCTTGCGAAACATGGACCCTCACAGCAGATCTACAACGAAGAATACAAAGCATAGAGATGAGGTGCTACAGAAAACTTCTGTGCATTTCCTTTATTCAACACATCACCAATGACAACGTCCGACAGACCATCACACAAGACATTGGACAACACGATGACATGCTCAGAGTGGTGAAGAAACAGAAACTCCTATGGTATGGCCATGTCACCAGAGCATTAGGCCTTGCAAAGATGATACTGCAAGGCGTGATGCAAGGAGGCAGAAAAAGAGGTGGGAGGGCAACATTCAAGTTTGGACTGGCTTGACACTGAGCGAAGCCACGATGGTTGCCGAGGACAGAGAAAGAGGGAGTAAGCTGGCTAAACGATCATCTGTGGTGACCCAACGACCTTCGGGTTACGGGATAGGACAGGAAAATAGTAAAATATTCAGAGTGCAGTGTGTGTTGTGACAATGTGAGGCATGGTTATGATATTGAAATGCTCTTTTGGACTTTAACATACTACTGCAGTCATTACGTACTGCCTGTATCACTAAATATATTGAACCTAAAAAAGCATGTTTGAGTTTTTCTTTCCATTTTTTACCTCGCCTGATTTATTGCCAATCTTCAGTTTTAGTATCTTGTTATTTGACAGTATTTTAAGTTTTTCCAAGACTTCATAATAAATTGGGGTGTTGGCGCACCACATGGTTGTTACCGTAAACTTATTTTTACGCCTGGATGTAGGATTTGGTCTGATTGTTAGTGATATATTGCATCCAAACTTACAAATTAATATAATTTTTGGTTCTGTTTACCATTTCTCAAAACTGTTTAGTGCATCTTCACTTTTGACACCTATTTAAAATTAGTATTTTGTACAATGTATGATTTTTTTTTAATGAATGAGTTCCTTGAATTCTTGAATTGAAAGTAAAATTAAAACTCGTTTTTTCTAAAAAAAAAGTTAGCCTGTGTATTTTAGTTTCTTTATACCACAGTGTTTTTTTTCTTTAACACAATGTCACTATATTATAATATGTGAGATATTTTCAGGTCAATAAGCTTTGGAGTTGTGGTATCAGCTCCATGGTTTGTTTGAGAAAAGACAACCATTTTGTTTCCATGGGCCATGGTCATTTAAAAGACATTTTGTACAGCAATATGGCCCTTCACATTGCCATGCAAGCTGCTTGTGAGTATATCTTTATTATATAATTAAGTGTGTGTACACATGTACAAGTTGCAATTACAGTCATCAAAGTTATCTGGTTATAATTGGCTCCAATGGTTCATCTTGTTTGTTTGGCTTTGCTTACTGTTTTGTATTATTATGTTTTGTTTTTTAAAATTTTGAAGTACAGTGGAACTCACTTTGCAAGAAAAATGTAACAACATAAATACTGGTTACAGAAACATTGCTGTCCGGAATTAGTGTGGTAGGAGGATAAGCAGTCTGTTATCACACAAGTTAGAATATAAGCCAAAATGAAGAACTCTGGTCCTTTCTATTCCTGCTAAACAATGTCTTGTTGGTTTTAGAATGAACTACTTTTGTTTTGTAAATAACTGTAACTTTTGATTTGCCAAGCAGTGTTACCGGCACTGCGGCAATTTGATTGCGATCACCTAGAAAAACTTGACTTGACTTGGCTAACACATTTAATTTTATGAATTAGATGTAAAAGATGTTAGAAATGTGAACTGGATTTATTTTAAAGGTTAATAATTTGAAAACCAAAGGATGCTTTAGTCTCAGTTATGTTTTACATGCAACATGTGTATGGTTAGCACACACAATTATTAGTACAAAGACAAGATAAAATAGAAGCTAAGTATAGTGGATGTGACCTTCGGGCTGCCTGGCAAGGGATTAAGACTATGTCGTCTGTCAGTCAGAAGGTGGACTCTTAGAAAAAGTACTGTCAAACTTGAGGGCGTGAGGGACATGGATGTACCCAATGTTTTAAATGCTTTTTATAATCGTTTTGAGAGGCTTGATTTTTCTGCTGATGTTTCGGATTTTAGAAACTCACTTGTTCTAGACCCAATGCATGATATTGAGATTTCTCAGGAGTGTGTTACTAGACTGTTTAAGTCTATAAATGTTAGTAAAGCTCTTGGCCCTGATGGAATTTGTGGTAAAACACTGCGTTATTGTGTTGATCAACTTGGAGGCGTCTTTCAGCCCCTTTTCCAACAGTCTGTAAATTCTGGTCAGATTCCTGATATTTGGAAAATTTCTAATGTCGTGCCTCTATCCAAGAAACCCAACACCCAAACAACCCAATAATTTTAGGCCTGTCGCTCTCACATCTCTTGTTGTGAAAACCTTGGAGAAAATCATTAAAACCCTCATTCTTACTGCGACTGGTGCCACTCTTGATCCCCTTCAGTTTGCGTATAGGGCTGTGAGAGGGGGTGGAGGATGCCAAGTTGTTTATCTTGAACACTCTGTATACCCATTTGGAGAAGCCTAAGGCGCATGCCAGACTGCTTTTTGCAGATTTCTCCTCTGCGTTTAACACTATGCAGCCTCATATTCTGGTTGATAAACTTGTTTCTGATTTTAAACTCAGTCATCAACTTGTACTTTGGACTTCAAATTTTTTTACTAATAGACAACAGAGAGTCTGTGTTAATGGTTCTTTGTCAGATGTTCTGGTTACTTCCACAGGTTCTCCACAGGGTTGTGTTATGTCGCCATTATTTTTTATAATGTATACTGACAGCTGTATAAGCACTGCTGAAAATAGTTTTCTGATAAAATTTTCTGATGACTCAGCTTTGTTGTCTTTATTTCTAGGACCAGGAGGAGATCATGATTTTGCCCTCACGAACTTCGTGGATTGGTGCGATGATAATTTTTTGGATATGAATGTTACTAAAACGAAAGAGATGATTTTTGACTTTTGGAGAGTCAAAGAGGTGGTCCAGCCAAGTGTTATTCATAATGAAGATGTTGAGATTGTTGACACATATAAGTATTTGGGCACAGTTTTTGACAGCAAGCTTAAATGGGATGTGAACACACAGTGCATTGTCAACGGGGCCAACAGCGATTGTACCTTCTCCGGAAACTGAAGTCTTTCTCTGTGGATTCTAAGATTCTCAGCTTGTTTTATCAATCTTTCATTGAGAGCTTGCTGACTTTTTCGTTTGTTTGTTGGTTCCACAGCCTGACTGAGGGATAGGAATAGCTTGTCCAGCATTGTCAATGTCTGTTCAAAGATCATCGGTGTCAGGAAGAGAGACCTAGGTTCTTTCTGCGATCGGCAAATCATCAAGAAGGCGAACGGAATTATTTGTAGACCAGAGCATGTTCTGGCGGGCGAATTCTCGGTGCTACCATCCGGGCGCCGTTTTGCCTTACCGGCCTGTAAGGGTAATCGTCGCTCCCACAGTTTTATTCCTTGCGCAATTCAACTGCTAAATTTGATGCGATCATCTCCGCTTTAACATTTTCCCCACCGCCCTATAATAATAATAATAATAATACAGGAGGCTATGTACGCGCCTTTCCCCAAGGCTCAAAGCGCGGCGATCTATACCAACATACACGCTCACCTGTCTCATTTACCCTCACACACATCAAATACACATACATCACTCAAACAGGTGGTGTAAAGGCAGGGAGATCGCTATTAGAAGACGGAAGAAATTCGAATTTTTATTTTAAAATTTTTTATATTGACTGCATCTTAATGCAAATGTATTTATTTATTAAATTAAAAAAATAAATGCTCGACAATGGCCCGATTCAGGGATTGATTGTTTATCGACTGATTCATTTGATGATTCATTGATGATATTCTTACCTTATTTTCTTACCTTCATGTTTCTATTTGATTTAACTGTTTAACTGTCGGCTGTGAGTGTTCATGATGTGCGTGGTGTGTGTGTGTTTTGTTTATGTTTGTATGGTAGGATATGTGCTTATGAAATCGTGTGATAAACTTTTAAATTTCAGTTTTTTAAACTTATTTATTTATTTATTTATTTTAAAAATATGAGCTGCTTCTAAATCTTGTAATTGCCTTATGTGGATAAATAAAGATGTATTGAATTGAATTGAAGCTTTGGATATTTTTTTTTTTAGTATTTCATTGTACTTGCAATGAAAAGGTTGTGTTAAAGTGGTGTTTGCTGTTTTCTTATGTGCAGATGAGCCAACCAGAAATGGGACTGTGAAACAATTGAAGGATAAAGTCAGACGATATCTGAATGCAGTTGCAGGTAAAACGTTTACCTGTTCTATCTAATATATGACTTCTTCTCAAAACAGGAGTGTCTTTTACAAACACAAATATTTCAAGTGTTTGGAGTCGTTTATCAGTTTTTGAATCCGCCAGGTTTGCTCTCATGGCTGTATTCATCACTTCAAGGGATCAATTTAATTTTTAATCGGATAATTTTAAGACTTCAACTCCCCTTTCTCTCTGGCTGAACGTAAAGATTCCCTGTTAAAAGTTGAACTCGTCCGCATCTGTCCGAAATGACGTTCATTATTATCTCCTAACTCATTTGTAGGAGTCCGCTTTGACTGTATTTCTGCGACTTTTTAACAGCATTTGGCTGGGTGGCAGTTTACTTAGGAAATGAGTCCTAGAAAAAGTTTACTTTGTATCCAATTTTCAGTTTTTGACTTTTTTTGTCAGAAAGTATTGAACTTATCTCTACCAAATTTGGCTTGATGGTCTATGGTCACAAGACCTTGTAAAGGTAGGTAGTGATTTGACCATGCTTCGAGGTCAAGGTCAGAAAATATTGCTTAAAATTATTTCATTCACATTGTGTTTAATTGCTCCTAATTTTCTCTCTCATTATGCCTAGACTACATAACTTATGCATAGATGCCAACCCTCCCAGTTAACCCAGGAATCGCCAGTTATTTATATCCTCATCAGAAATTCTTGGAACATGTTAAGAATCGTGGAAAATTAACAAATTTCTAAATAATCACATTTCTAAATAATTACTAATTAAAAAACCTTGAAGCGTGTAAACAAAAGCAGACAAAAACAATTTTTGGAAAGTAGAATGTGTCGCTTTGCCATGTATTCACTTCCTCACCTCCTCGAGTGGAAAAAAAAATTGACACCACCGACACTCCCACCGCCACCGCCCCCGCCCCGGCGCTCACCCTCAACATGAGCCCACCACAAATAGGCAGTAAAAGGTAGATATGATTGATCAAACTTACTCTCCCACATTGGGGACCTAAAATATTATAGTAACCAACACTACATAGTAAAATGTTATCCCTATAACTATGTCATGCGTTATTATTTTCTTCTCTACCAATCGCATCAATGTCAGGTCCATTAAATGATTGTGATATATGTTTTGCAATTTACTTAAACCATACGGCATTCAAGTAGGTGTGACTAGAGATATATGAATAAAAATGTTTATGCTCTTAAATCAATACTCTTGCACTGTGAGAGGTGTTAGTGGGTTTTGTTCAGTTGGATGCAATTTGACGTTTCAGGTTAGATTTCAATATTCGTTTCCCTTTGATATTAATATTCCTTATGTAGTGAAAATGTATTGTTATAGCATTTATTATTAATTGTGGACATTTTTAATAATCATTACTATATACGATTACTATTTTCTCACCAAGGGAATTATTCACAGTCGGGGTAATCTGTTAGAAGAGAGAAAAATTCATATTCCTTTCCTAATAAAATTCATTATTAAGTCAACATGTTGTGTTACATGATTTCATGTAAACAGGTAAATGTTGTACTTTCGTAATTCCATCATTTGCGGACCTGGATGCCACCTACCCACATTTAAGGGTTCTTATGTGTGTGATTCAGACGCAAGAGTGACAAGGTTGGCAAAGAAGACGATGGCGTACACCCACGGGCCCTAACGAGAAGGTACCTATTAATGCACTGTTACATGACAAGGTGGGAATAAGGAACATAACATTATGGTGTACAAACATATCTATCAAATCACCAATACCAATGCCGAGTTTGATCGTCAGTTTTCATTATGTAGGCTGGCTAAATGTTTATAATTATTTGGGCAGCGTGTTCAGAGCTGATGAAGGCATGTTTGTATAAACATTATCTTATCATAAACATTCATATTCAAGTTGACTGTTTTCATCATAATGAAATGTACTTATGTACATGACCACATGCGTAGCAGTTGCAGCACCAATAAACACATCCATTACATATTAATAGACAGTGTCAGCAGGGACTAAATTTTTTTTTTTCGTTGGGGATTTCCTGGAAAATCACCTGTCTGTTGCCTAAAGTGCTTACGTCACGAATTTCCGGCAACTTCCTTTCGTCCGCTGAGACAAATTTTCGTGGCTTCTCAGAGGTGTTTGACGAAAATCGACGGGCTCTTTTTCTGTGAGTATACACCTATTTATTTGAGTAATTCATATCCGCAAATGTGGTGAAAAGGTGCATCAGATATATTTCTTTCAATAGATAATCACCTTTTGCATTTTAAGTGGTGCAAATAGATAGCTAAGGCCAATTTCTAATGCATAGCGCACGCTTTGTTTTGAAGCGAGCGGTGCCATGTTTGTCTAAGTACCGTGCAAGACAAGGCCATTCGATCCGCGCTGTATTTGTTGTATAGACTTCTGAATTGATAAAAACAACCGCAGACATGGATTACAGTAATAAGCTGAACGCTGTGCATTGTTGCCTTCCAACACTGACATGTTGGTGGTTTTGGTCTATCATGTGTAGTCTTTGATCATACATATATAGGCCTATCTATCTGTAGTCCTTACATAGCATGCATGCATGAAGCATTTGGTTCTGGAGACACGTAGATCAGATATGTAGGCTACAAATTAATGACAACATACCCATCAAGCCCTAAAAATAGTTGCTATTAAATGCAGTCAAGGCTTATCACAGTGAATTTCAATGGTGGGAAATGTTTAGATCAGTACTTTCTCAGTGAATATTAAGTAGGCCTATCATATTTATATCTAACCCTTTGCTTTAATTTATCCCTCTTATTAATTTGTTGCAATGGTTTATGACCCATGGATTAATGCATGACATGCGCATAGTACTCTTATGCATACATACATGTGTGTTATGAATCATTGAATGTGTATTTGCACACATGTTGGATCAAGTTAGGATTAAATGTATCACACACTGTAACAGCAGAAATATTGACGACAAACATGTAGGAAATTAGCTTAGCGAAACAGAGATACCATCGAATGGAACTGGACATTAATACAACAGTTAGCTAACAAGCAGCACACACATGGCAAATTAACTTCCTGGAAACAGTCACACCGCCGATACTACCGATACCATCTAACAGACCAAGAAGTTTAAATAGCATACTTTAGTCAAAAACTAATCATAACGTTGTCTTCGGTAAATAACTTACTCCACGGTGACCATAGTCAATGAGACACTAAGTAGCTCACTCCAGCCAAAAGTTACCAAGATGATGTCATCAGTACTTGGGCAGGCTCAGCTTATCATTATTACATCTATTCTCCACTCTATCCCTGACACTCCACTTTAAATATAATTATGCGTGTCCAGTGACAAGAGAGAGGGGGAGGAACTATTCAAATTAGAACCATAATTCTGTAGATGCGAGAGTAAAGAAAACGAGAGCTAAAAACGATTGGTCAGAAGACTACTAGGGACTTTTGCATACCCTTGGGGACCAAAAATCAGCTAGTCAGTTGCAAAAGAACTGTTAAGCTGTGAGGGTCGACCAAAGGAACAAACTGCAGTGTTCGTCTATCTCCATCTCATCAAGAGAGTGCTAGAGACGTAAAAGACGATTTCACGAGTCCCAGAGTCTACAAGTAAGATAACACTAGTAGTTTTGATATGTGTATGTTTATTGTATATTGATTGCCATGTATTGATAATATGTTCTTGATATATATATAGTTACAGAAACAGATTATTTTTTCCGAGACAGTATGCATGTGGATTGATGTATCTTAGCCTTAAGATTCGAACTGAATTGTGCATATGGGAACCCTGCAGGTGTCTGATGCTATAGACACTTTGCAGAGGAGACCGCACACTTATAGCTAACGAGAATACTGTAGCCAGAGCCCCGACTTTTACAGGTCGGACCTGGGATCATGTTTGTGGAGACGAACGCCTGACCGTCGCTCCCGTGGTACCAAAAGGAGAACAATCCAGAGTCTACCTGGCCACGTCCGAACCCCACAGCTACAAGGGCGACTCGACTCACTGTAGATAAGTCACCCGCAAAGGAACTGAGTCCCACCCTCGAGAAACGTATAGAAAACCACTCGAATTTATAAAACTACGAACAGTGAAAATCATAACTACAGTTAGCACAGGATGAATAAACCCTGCCAACGAACTCTCCCAGCACGTTGAACTATATTACTTATTAAATTACCGGTTAATGCAGAAATATTAAAGTTTGTGTTGAATATATAAAAAGTGAAATTACATACATACGACTGGTGTCATTCTATTTGTATTGTTGTGTAGCTATTAGTTTTCTTCTCTCGAGACATAATAATCTAGTCTTTTGATTAGTAATTAATGGTTCTCAAGTTGAGCCAAATGATACTAAAATTCCCGAGAACAAATATAAATTTTATGTGACCAAAGTGCCGTGATCTGTCTCTCACACAACTTTAGGAATTCTGGTAAAAGAACGACCGATAGTGGTAGCACATTGCCCATCTATCAACAAGTCTTACCCCCTAGTAAGATAAACGTATCTTCCCCAGAATATCATCACATATGGGGGCTCGTCCCGGATAATACATTTTTGTATCTATATCTTGAGTAACCTAAGATAATAACGAATAGAAAACATTATCTCACTTAGGATTCATAACAGTGGTCTAGTACAAAATCTGAGAGTTGACTCAGTTACATTGGGAAAAAACATTTTCTTGATTTTTGAATTGCATGATTGAATTGATTGTTGTATGCACATGTATGTATTGATTGATGTAAGATAATTGTGTCTTATGCATTGATTGAAAATTGTTGTGGATTGCTGGTAACATCTCACATAGGGATATTGATTGTACTTGTGTTAATCTAGATTGACTAGTAGTATTTAGGTTATCTTGCTTTTGGACTCTGGAGATCTAGAAATCTAGAATGGCCGATTTCATCAAGATTCGCCGTGAATTAAGGGAGGAGGGGATAGCACTAGGTCTAACAGGGCAAGATTTAATCACGTATGTAACCTCAGAATGGGATAAATTGGAAAAAAACCAGAGCAGAGGAAAGAATCTGTGCAGAAAAAGCTAGAGCCGAGGAAAGAATCCATGCAGAAAAAGATAGAGACCGTGCCATAGAGGCAGCAGAAAAGCTGAAAGCTATGGAATTAGAGATGGCAGAACGTCTAAAAAAGATGGACATTGAAGCCAGGGAAAAAGAAAGGGACCAATTGATAGCAGCCCGGGCAACTGACCCGAATATTAGCCTACTGTCAAACTCATCTGACAACCCTCCCCAACCTCCGTCCATCACTCCAGGCATGAATTTTTTTCCAAGTCCATTTGACGAGAAAGTAGATAGGATAGATGCATATCTTGATCGGTTTGAGTGCTTAGCACAGGAATTCGAACTTGACTATAACAAATGGAACATAAAATTAGCTCAAGGATTGAGAGGTACAGCCTATGACGTGTACGCGAAATTGCCCACAGGACAAAGTAACGATTACGCAGCTCTCAAGAAAGCACTCTTGATTTGGTTCGAGTTGACCTCCGAAACCTACCGGAAAAAATTGCGCAACTCGCGAAGAGAAAAAGGTGAAACTCACAGTCAGTTTGTAGACCGATTGGAAACGTACTTGCGTAAATGGTTAGCCTTATCCAACCTAGAAGAATCATTCGAAGATCTGGCTGAAGTAATCCTTAGCGAACAGTTACGCGATGCAATGACGCCAGAAACTAGGATGTTCACCACGGAACAAGGTGCCGAGAACTTAGCTGATCTAATCAAACTAGCGGACCGTTACACCACCGCGCATGAAAACGAAGCTAAACGCAAGGTAACAGATAAACCCAGCAGAGATGGAAACAACCAGAAACTCCACCCACAACAAACACAGCAGTCTAATCAGAATCAGCAGAATTCGGATAACAAGAAAACCCAAAACTCGGTGAAACCGCCCGGTCAAGGTCAAAACCCCCGGAAATATTGTTCTAACTGCAAAAGAACTAACCATAACACCGTTGATTGCCGTAGAACAGCGAATCAAACGCACACAGTGGCTGTAAGTCTAACTAGTACCGTTGAACTGGAGACTTCAGATAAGTCCCGACCGCGACTTTTTTTTTCCTAAATAAGAACAGGTCCTGGCCTAAAAATAGCTGCGCCCGAACATTTCCGAAGTTGGCAGTCGTTACTCGTTACTTCCGCCTTCTGCCCAGAAAGTTTGATCAAAATGGCGCGATCAGCTCATCTATCTGTGTGTTCCTTATGCCCCCAAATTTTAATCGATGAAGCAATTTTACCTGCACTAGACTGTGGGCATGGCTGATCAAAACAAACAAACAAACAACCGAGCACTACTGTGCTAGGATTGTGACACTTGACATTTGTGACAGCCGAGAGGCCACAGGGTCACAGATTCAGACTGTAGTGTAACTGAACAATCTGTAGTAGGCCTAATGCACTAAATCTAAAGCAGACATATAGCTGGTTTACTACACTATTATTATTATTATTATGGTTTACTACACTATTATTATTATTATTTTTTATTATTATTTATTTATTTATTTATTTATTTATTTATTAAACATTATTATTATTTTTAGTCATTATGCTTATATAATTTATTTGTATTTATATTTGTATGTGTGTATTTGTATTTGAATGAATTATGTATAGGTCTATGTAGCGTAATGTTTGTGTGCGTGTAGGTATACATTGCTACATACACATACATTTTATTAGTACATAATAATGTTATGATCGCTTGTCCTATATATAGATATTTTGATTATCCATCCTTTCAGTGCTGTATTTGTACATGTATTTATGTAAGTAAAAAAAAAGTTGTTACTCTATTATTTATTTGTAAAGGAGAATATGAAATAGTTATATATACACATACTATTGTAATACAATATATACGTAAATGTGTGTGTGCTTGTGTAGTTAGATAGATCTAAGTTATATAGATACAAATATATATTATCTCTCTTTAGTATTCATGAGCAACTGACACATGAATGCAGGAAGGTAATACTATATAGGATGCCTAAAAAAGAATGAAAAAGCTTGTTTTTACAGTAGTCTTTCTACATTATGAGTGTGCTTATTATATAGGCATACGTACTCTTCACTTTTCATGTACACAACTTTACTATGGGATTTTTTTTTTTTATTGTGTGCGACATCATGTATATAAGAAAGCTATGTTCCTACCACACAATAAAATAATCATACAATTAAACATCTTAACTCTTTCCCTGCCAATCGACGATATATCGTCGATCTGAGCCGCCATGTTTGTGCCAATCGACGATATATCGTCGATTTCAGTATTCCGTTTCGTTCCGGTTTTTTGCGCAGTCCAATCCAAGTTTTATTTTAACCAAAGAGAGATAACTCTTTCTACTTTCGTTCTCGATCGACAGGCGCTTTTTTTCTTCAAATTGATTCGTTTTTAGAGTGTTTATTGTGCATTTTACTAAGCATAGTGATGGGCACAATCGACAGTGTGTCAAACTCTGTGCTAATAATCAATATAATTTCAAACTGTAAAGTGTATTTTGATCCTAAATAAATTTTCTTGCTGGTTTGTGAACCTGATTCAGTGATTGGAATTATTCCTCCAGATTTGTTTTATCACTGTGGTATGTAGAAATATTTTTTATTTTATTTTATCATTTCAAAAAGATCAACATGCTTTCAAAACACATATTTCAATAACATAATCAAATTAACATTTTTGTGGGTTTTTTTCTTATTCTTCACTCTTTTACCTTTAATTTGATATGAAATATGTCTATTTAACAACTATTATTGAAAGAACAGTAGCTTAAATGCCTAAGGTACTGAACTTTCTTTCCGGTGCCAGAGAAATGTCTGGCACAAACGTGGAAACATGCCTGGCAGGGAAAGAGTTAAGAGATGAAACACAATATCGAGTGCATGTATTTTAATGTAATGACTATATATGTAAGGCTCGGTGAGTCTGGTCGTAGGCTGGAGTACAGCACTATATACAAATCCGTTATTATTAGTATTAATAATACAGTATCATTAAGAAACAAACAAACCAAAAAAATAACAAGATAAGTCCACATGCTATTATATCAAGCACATACGTAAAAATAAATGTAATAAGGTAATCATCTAAATTGAAAAAAAAATGCTTTAATTGATAAACATAAAAGTAAATTTAATAAGCTAGTTATCTAAATTTTAAACAACTGGCTCTAATTGAGAAATATAAACACTCAGCAATACTGTACTATATTTTGCAAGGGGAAAAAATATATACACACACATCCACACACACACACACACACACAGAGGGAGGGAGAGAGAGAGAGAGAGAGAGAGAGAGAGAGATTTTTAATGTTACATTAAAAATATGAACTCTCGGAGGGGGGTGAATAGTATTTTATCATATCATGCACACATCATAATACGAATAGTGGTGAGATCATGTGCCTGTAATCCTATATATAGTACTGGGTTTATCCGATTGTCTGAAACCAACTTCGAAAATGTTCGGGCGCAGCTATTTTTAGGCCAGGACCTGTTATTTAGGAAAAAAAAAGTCGCGTCCCGACCCCCAGTCAGTGAAACAGTTGTAGTGAACGGAAAAACCGCGTCATGTCTATACGACACCGGATTATCGTACGATGCAATCGTCAGTCGAACTCTTGTAGCGGCTGATGACATCACCAACGAGACCGTCACTTTGCAAGGCCCTGATCGATCCATACCCGCCTCCACCTTACCAATCGCGATAGTCCATGTAGACTCCCGATATGTGTCAGGAAAAGTAAAAGCGGCAGTAATGGATGCACCTTTGTATGACATCATACTAGGGTGTAAATATGTGTATTTAGGGACTCCGATTGCGCCTCAGGTGCTTGCATCAGTCCAAACTAGAGCACAGACCAGACAGGACGCTGCAGATATTGATAATCTCCCTGCTAATCCGGCACCAGCCGAGATGAGGGCAGATCAACTAGCTGACCCCACACTAGCTAAATGCTACAAAAAACTCCCTCAGGCACATAACCCACCTAAGAAAGGAGAGTTCTTTGAGAAAAACGGACTACTGTACAGACAAACAGACCACGACCACTCTCATTTAGTTGTCCCTGCCAAACATAGACCACAGGTACTAGAGGTAGGACACGCCATTGCATTTAGCGGACACATGGGCGTGAGTGCAACAATTCAGAGAATTACCGCTCACTATCATTGGCCGGGAATAACAGGAGACATTACGCGCTTTGTCCGCTCTTGTCCCCAGTGCCAGAAGGTAGCATCAAAGAGATGGACCGTCCCAGTAACGCTAGGCGAAATGCCCGTCACCGGTACGCCATTCCACCGAGTAGCAGTAGACATCGTAGGCCCACTGCCGCTCACAAAAAAGCGCAATCGGTATATCCTAACCTTAGTGGATACTTGCACCATGTGGTGTGAAGCAACACCCCTTCCTACTATCGATACCAAACGAGTAGCAGAAGCGCTGGTCACTATGTTCACAAGAGTTGGATTTCCCGACCAAATCCTAACAGATAACGGATCGCAGTTTACGGGAAAGATGATGCAAGAAGTATTCTCTCTCATTCAGACGAAACACGTTCGTTCATCTCCCTACCACCCTCAGAGTAACGGTCAAGTCGAATGGTTTAACGGTACGCTAATTTCCATCCTGCGCAAACTCGTAAACGAAAAGCCAGAGACTTGGGATACCTACGTAGCCGCCGCGCTGTTCGCGTATCGTGAGGTTCCGCACGCGTCTACGGGATTTCCCCCGGCAACCTTGTTATTTGGTCGTCCGATAGCCGGTCCGCTTGAAGCACTGAAGCGAGGATGGACAGATTCTCAGGTAGACGAAGAGGTTAAAACGGCTACCCAATACGTAACGGAATTACGTGGCCGCCTACACTCTACCTGGCAATTAGCAACGTCTGCCATCAAACAAGCTCGCGCGCGACAGGCTCGGCACTACAACAAAAACACCAAAGAGCGAGAATTAGCTGAAGGAGACAAAGTCCTACTCCTACTCCCCAGCGGGTCCAACAAACTAGAAATTGCATGGCAAGGCCCGTACGTAGTCACGCAAAAAGTGTCGCGAACAAACTACCGGATCAAGGTAAAGGGAAAAGAGAGAATGTACCACATCAACTTGCTCAAACGGTACCTAGACCGCGATGACGCAACATCCACAGATCATTTAATGGCTTTGTCTATAGCAGAAGAAGTCGAAGCAACAGAGGACTTGGCTATCGAGTATCCGCTGAAAAGCAGCGAGACGTACAGAGACGTAGCTATCAACCCAAAACTATCGACAGACAGACAAAGACAGATAATGGAGATAGTTGCACAACACCAAGCAGTGTTGACGGACATACCTGGACAGACACCGTTAGTTGAAGTGACAATGACCTTGACTGACACTACCCCTGTCCGAGTAAAACCGTACCCTATCCCTCTTGCCAAACAAACCGCTGTCAAGCAGGAGATAGCCACCCTATTAGAGGCTGGAATAATTTCCCCCTCAACCTCCCCATACAGCGCTGGAATAGTCCTATTACGCAAACCAAGCGGAGAACATCGCTTATGCATTGACTACCGCCGACTAAATGCCGTGACGGAATTCCAAGCCGAACCGCTACCAGACACAGCACAGCTGTTCGCGAAATTGCATAACGCAAAATACTTTTCGCGAATAGACCTAAGCAAAAAGTACTATCAGATACCGGTGCCAGAGCACCTAAGACCGTATCTAGCCTTCAGTACAGCTGATGGCCACTATGAGTTCAATGTCTTACCGTTTGGACTGAACAACGCACCAAGCATTTTCTCACGCATGATGAAACAACTTCTCGCGCCCATTCAAGAAGAAGAACTCCATCACTTTATGGATGATATCTTAATCGCGACCCACACCTGGGATGACCACTTAAGACTTCTCTCTACCGTTCTTCAGCGACTTAGGGAAACCGGACTAACAGCCCGACCGACAAAGTGCCTGCTAGGATACGAAGAGATAGAGTTTCTCGGTCACACACTCAGACACGGCAGTCTTCTTCCGGAAGACAAGAACATCGCGAAAATGAACAAGGCACCGCGCCCGATAAACAAAAAGGATGTGCAATCGTTTCTAGGCCTATGTGGCTACTACCAGAAATTCGTTGCCAACTTCAATTCCATCGCCGCGCCATTGTCTGATCTAACCAAGAAGAAAGCGCCCGAGAAAGAATAATGGAATGCCGAGTGCGAAGATGCGTTCCAAACCCTGAAAGCTAGACTCACCTCACAACCCATCCTGAAGTTGCCCGATGGCAAACTTGTTTTTTCCAACTTAGTTCCAGTCATTCGCCCAAAAAGGCAATCACCGAAGTCGAACGAAGCTCTCCGATGTGTTACGAAATGATGCTTGCATGGCTACGACTAGCTGACATTACAAATGATCGCTGTTACTTCTAATTCTGTTCGATTTACACAGATTTAGCATTTCGCAACGGTATACTTTGTTAATATGAGCATAATATGAGCACAATTATTATCGACCATATTTAATAGTTGCGTTCCTTGATTTGCATTTTGTTAGTTCTCAGCAGTAAAGGCTAATAATAGCATTGCCCATTTCCTGCCTAGAACCAAGTAGACACTGTTATATAGTATACATAGGCTTAATCTACATTATCATATTATAAGTCAGTCTCCGCGCAGCGAAGAAGCTCACTAGCTGAATATAATTATTAGACTTGTATTGTTTGTTTTATACGTAAATAAATGTATAAAGTATATCTATTCTAATTAATAATATTTAGGCCTATACTTTATAATATTCTAATCTTGAAATTTCCGGAGAAGGACGAGTAGGCTTAGCGAATTTTTTTTTTAATAACTCGAGATCAGAGTTAAATTAATAGTTAGTTATTCATTGCTTATAGGGTCCAGCGGACTGCAAAGAGCCGAATCAGGACCACAAAATCGAGACCACAACTTCGCAAGTAGTAGTAGTAGTAGTAGTAGTAGTAGTAGTAGCATAGTTATTTAGTTAAATCTTTAATTTATTTATTTGTTTTGTTTGTGTGTTATTATTATTATTATTATTATTATTATTATTATTATTATTAGTTTCTTTTTATTATTATTATTATTATTATTATTATTATTATTATTATTATTATTATTATTATTCCTACTTTAAAAAAAAAAAGAATAGTGTGCTGCTGTGCGTGCTCAAGGGTGTAAATATGGTCAGTGACGTTTTGTTTGTTTTTGCTGAAGTTGGGTGTAACCCGAAATATTCAGATAGTGTTACTGGTTATTTTTTCTTATAGATTTACCAAAGTTTTCAGATGATTTATAGAAATTTCCGCCCGCCACGCAACATGTTTTTAATACGTGTTTCTCATTAAAATACATATCATTGAGATACATATAACAAACTAGTGGTTTTTGTACCCTGGCAAGCCAGGGTACACAGGTTGCTGTTTAAAATGTAGACAGAGAGACAACTGTTGTCTGCGAGTTTCATTTGGACGATGATACCTCCCCATATCCCCCTTGATACCTCACCATACCCCCCCCCCCTCTGATATCTCCCCGTCCCCCCCCATGATGCCTCATCATACCCCATTGATACCTCCCCGAACCCACTTGATACCTCCCCATAACCCCTTGATACCTTTCGTACCCCCCTTGTAACCTACCTGTACCCTCCTTGATACTTCCCCGTTGATCATTTCGCAGGTATGGATGAAAGGAATCGACCATCACGTCATACCCCCTTATATATACCCGTATCCCGGTTATGCCTACCCATGCCCCTTTAAACCTACCCGTAGCCCCCTTTTACCTACACGTACCACCCCATCCCGATCCTTGATAATAATAATAATAATAATAATAATAATATTGAATAATACAAATAGAAATCATAAAAACACCAAGGTTTTAAAATAAAATTTGAAATAAGATATTATAATTATAATAATAATTATTATTATTATTAGTTTATTAATAATAATAATAATAATAATAATAACAATAATAATAATAATAACGTACCACCCCATCCCGATCCTTGGTAATAATAATAATAATAATAATAATAATAATATTGAATATAGAATAATACAAATAGAATTCATAAACACCAAGGTTTTAAAAGAAATTTTGATATAAGATATAATATTATAAATACTAATACTACTAATAATACTAATAATAATAATAATAATAATAAAGGTAAAAAGCCTAAATTAAAAAGAAAAATATCCATATTGTAGTGGGAAAAAAAAACATAAAAAAAAATTTGGCCCGCGTCGGATTCGAACTTGGGTCGTCCTAAATGGTAGGCGAAAGTGTTACCAACTGAGCTATCAATGCTTCGTATACAAAATATAAATTTTTTGGTCTATATGGGAAAACATGCTGAAACCTCAATTTGATTTTTAATGGAAGCGCGCGGAATGAGGCTATTGCAGTTTGTGGACATTTTGTTTATTTATTTATCTCAGAAACGGTTACATGTTCGGTAAGGAAATGTCGGCTATAACGATTTCGTGGGTTTTGAGCACACAGCAGGCTGATCCGCGGCCTCCAGCACCTGCCCAGATCAGCGTCCATAGGAGACAAACTTTATAGTAGAGGCGAAGAAGGACTTCCGGCTAAGCAATTTATATATATAGATGTACTGTATCAGTTAAAAAGAATAATATCCATAGCGCTTTGAAGTTTTGTCATGGTTTTATTGTTGATATAGATGTGAAATCGTTGTATGTGTGCTTTATGTGTTATGTATTACTTTTACTCCTTATTACTAATTATGTCAGTATATTATTCATCATAAAATAATAATAATAATACTAACTGCTTCAAAATGCAAATCTCGACTTGAGCTTGAAGCTGTGCAGATCGAAATAGAATTAGATCTAGCAGCGGCTATTTTTATGCACGGATGTTTCACCACAGGCTCTGAAGTCTTTTCTTTTGTCTTTGTAAACTCCTAAATAACGTACGTAGTATAGTATGTAATTGAGGCCTACGAAAGACGAGAATTCCCAGCCTGTGGTTTCACGTAGTCATGCCAGCATTCGTTCGTAAAACATCGGATAGCTCCGCTCGACTCGGAGAGCTTCGTTCGACTGCGGTAATTGCCTTTTTCGGGAAAGTGACTGGAACTAGGTTGGAAAAAACAAGTTCGCTGCCCGATGCAACCCAACCATTCGTGTTACGCACAGATGCAAGTAATCAAGGGTTAGGAGCAACCCTACTACAATCTGACCCCAATGACCCTACACTTCTCCTGCCAGTCGCGTATGCCAGCCGGAAATTAAACAAAGCTGAACACAATTACGCAACAGTAGAAAAAGAATGTTTGGCATTGGTCTGGGCCATCCAGAAATTCCAGATGTATTTGTATGGCGCTCATTTCAAGGTGCAGTGCGATCACCAACCCTTAACCTTCCTTGCGTCATCGCAGAAACTCAACGCCAGACTCATGCGTTGGTCACTCTTGCTACAGCCCTACTCATTTCATGTAGAATACATACCCGGGAAGAGTAACCATGGAGCTGACTACCTCAGCAGATACCCCGTGCCCACTGTAGACAAACCTAACCTTGCTTCCAACCCCTCACAGTTGCGGGTGGATGCACCCAGCTTTGTACCCCAGTGACCTCTTCCCCAGTACTCTATGTAAATAATGCATGTACATATTTGCGCCACCATTTCAGTACCAATTCTTACCCACGTGTAAGAATAGTTTTTTGGGGGGCCTATGTAACAGCAGAAATATTGACGACAAACATGTAGGAAATTAGCTTAGCGAAACAGAGATACCATCGAATGGAGCTGGACATTAATACAACAGTTAGCTAACAAGCAGCACACACATGGCAAATTAACTTCCTGGAAACAGTCACACCGCCGATACTACCGATAGCATCTAACAGACGGAGCGACCAAGAAGTTTAAATAGCATACTTTAGTCAAAAACTAATCATAACGTTGTCTTCGGTAAATAACTTACTCCACGGTGACCTTAGTCAATGAGACACTAAGTAGCTCACTCCAGCCAAAAGTTACCAAGATGATGTCATCAGTACTTGGGCAGGCTCAGCTTATCGTTATTACATCTATTCTCCACTCTATCCCTGACACTCCACTTTAAATATAATTATGCGTGTCCAGTGACAAGAGAGAGGGGGAGGAACTATTCAAATTAGAACCATAATTCTGTAGATGCGAGAGTAAAGAAAACGAGAGCTAAAAACGATTGGTCAGAAGACTACTAGGGACTTTTGCATACCCTTGGGGACCAAAAACCAGCTAGTCAGTCGCAAAAGAACTGTTAAGCTGTGAGGGTCGACCAAAGGAACAAACTGCAGTGTTCGTCTATCTCCATCTCATCAAGAGAGTGCTAGAGACGTAAAAGACGATTTCACGAGTCCCAGAGTCTACAAGTAAGATAACACTAGTAGTTTTGATATGTGTATGTTTATTGTATATTGATTGCCATGTATTGATAATATGTTCTTGATATATATATAGTTACAGAAACAGATTATTTTTTCCGAGACAGTATGAATGTGGATTGATGTATCTTAGCCTTAAGATTCGAATTGAATTGTGCATATGGGAACCCTGCAGGTGTCTGATGCTATAGACACTTTGCAGAGGAGACCGCACACTTATAGCTAACGAGAATACTGTAGCCAGAGCCCCGACTTTTACAGGTCGGACCTGGGATCATGTTTGTGGAGACGAACGCCTGACCGTCGCTCCCGTGGTACCAAAAGGAGAACAATCCAGAGTCTACCTGGCCACGTCCGAACCCCACAGCTACAAGGGCGACTCGACTCACTGTAGATAAGTCACCCGCAAAGGAACTGAGTCCCACCCTCGAGAAACGTATAGAAAACCACTCGAATTTATAAAACTACGAACAGTGAAAATCATAACTACAGTTAGCACAGGATGAATAAACCCTGCCAACGAACTCTCCCAGCACGTTGAACTATATTACTTATTAAATTACCGGTTAATGCAGAAATGTTAAAGTTTGTGTTGAATATATAAAAAGTGAAATTACATACATACGACTGGTGTCATTCTATTTGTATTGTTGTGTAGCTATTAGTTTTCTTCTCTCGAGACATAATAATCTAGTCTTTTGATTAGTAATTAACGGTTCTCAAGTTGAGCCAAATGATACTAAAATTCCCGAGAACAAATATAAATTTTATGTGACCAAAGTGCCGTGATCTGTCTCTCACACAACTTTAGGAATTCTGGTAAAAGAACGACCGATAGTGGTAGCACATTGCCCATCTATCAACAAGTCTTACCCCCTAGTAAGATAAACGTATCTTCCCCAGAATATCATCACACACACAGTCATGAATGGTGTATAAGTGTTGTATGGTTATCCAAACCAATACTTTGCTTATGTCAGCTATACGTGCAACTCTGGCAAAATAAAAGAAACGGTTAATAATAAATAATTAAATAAATGCATGAATGAATAAAATGTAAAACTAAAAGACCTACTAGTACTACAGTACACTGCCACATATCCCAATATCCTAACTAGTACAACTATAGGCTACTCATGCACTACTTGATTTCAGAATTTTATTTTTTAAGCCTTGTCTGGCACTTATTGCATCAAACCAAGGCAAAGATCTTCCCAAATTTAACTTTTAACTTCTGCTAAAAATATGAAGTATTTAGCTAACTAAATCAAGATGTCACTTTTGACACAAAACACCTACACAAATATCTTACTGAAACCTATTTTTATTATTTTAATTATTCATTTATTTATTTTATTTTATTTTTTAATGTAGACTGTACTACAATGGCCAATGCAGACATCGCCCAGCTTGCCATGGAAGGGGACCTGGATTTTTGGGACCTTGCTTTTGCTGGAGAGCAGAATGCGACAAGGGGAGGAGAGGATTGACTTCCGTCGAGATTTCCGCCTGGACACCTTCACAGAGGAGCAGTGCGTGCATCACTTTCGATTCAAGCCTGATGAACTACGCCGCCTCTTCAATCTACTGAGGCTTCTGCAACCAGTCAGGACAACGCATCGTGTCACAGCTCCAGGTAGGTGTCAATTCCACACAGCTCATGAAAATGCAGGGGTGAGAATTTTCAGGTCATACAAGGATTTCCAATTTCATTAAAATTTCAATGGTTCTGTGTTAATGGACTTCTCTTTATTTTATTTTATTTTTTTTAAAAACGTGTTAATGAAAAATAATATTAACAGTGATTTTATATAGCACAATTACCCTTGCAGGCTAATTGCACTTAAAATGTCACACACACAAACATCTAGTATTCAGATGCCCAATTTTACTTAGGAAGTTATTGTTGTTATCGGTTTAATCAAGTTGACATATCGTCATATGGCTCAACATGCATGCAAACTTTACTCATATACATGTATATATGCATTCAGTCACACAAGGGGGGTAAAATCCTGCTTTGGAGGGTGAGGGAAAGGGGTAGTTAGTTTTAGCAAGTACCAATACATTCACACAGGCTAAATAGATGAAGTTTTTTAAATTTATTTTTTATTTTTTAAAGTGCTTGTGTTTGATGTATGTGTACATGCGAACCAAGTGTTAGTTATCCGATCAATCAAAATTAATCCTCCAGCATTTTAACTTTCCTGCACAAGCACAGTTCTTCTCTTTGCACAGCTCATGCGCATAGAGCCTAGGGAGGCTTACATGCACTTCGTGTCGCTTATAAATGCAGAAACACCTTGTTTTTCTTAATATACTTTTGTAACACTTGGAGAATAAAGATGTTAAAACTATGCTCTAAAAGTGCTGTACACAGTTTAGAAATTTTGCAAAAAAAACTGATATCTGGGATGAGTACAGAAGGGAAAGTGCAAGAAGAAGAATGGAGAGTACTTATGCACTCCTATTCTGGACCTGTCAAATACCATAGGAAGGTGGATGTGGCAGGATAGGAAGTTGACGGGTAGGGGTAAGCTATATGGATTTAAAATTATCACTTATCAACATAATCTGATGGTTGTTTGTGACAAATTTTAAATATTGAAAAGATTGCGATAAATTTCTTCTGTGGTGACTGACACATTTCTTGTGTTTGTTTCAGGATTGGAAGTCCTATGTATTGTTCTGAGAAGGCTGGCCTACCCCAACCGCTACGCTGACCTCCAAGAATTTTTTAGCCGCCCGAGGAACGAGTTGCTACCTTTATTTTATTTTGGTGTTAATCACATTTTAGACAATTTAAGCGACCGTTTATCTTCTTTTGAGTCGCCATGGCTCACTGTAGACAAACTCATGGAGTATTGTGAAGCTATTCGCAACAAGGGTGCAGCACTTCCACTGTGTTGGGGTTTTATAGATGGAACAGTTAGGCCCATGTGTCGTCCTGGGCAAAATCAGAGGCTAGTATATAATGGACACAAAAAGGTTCATGCTTTGAAGTACCAGTCTGTCTGTTGTTGCACCTAACGGGCTGATAGTGCACCTGTCAGGGCCAATTGCTGGGCGGCGTCATGACGCTGCCTTGCTAAATGAAAGTGGCCTGTTGGCTCACATGGAGCAGAACTACTATGCTCCAGAAGGTAGGCCCATGTGTTTGTATGGCCCCATCTGCGTCGTCCTCACCGTCCCCCTCTAACTCCTGAACAAGACGCATTCAACACTAACATGAGCCGAGTTCGAGGAGTGGTTGAGTGGCAGTTTGGGAAAGTTGTCTCCTTGTGGGCTTTTTTAGATTTCCCTAAAAATTTGAAGCTGTATCTGTCACCAGTTGCAAAGTTGTATCGACTTGGTGCACTGCTGACTACTGTCATGCTTGCATCAATGGCAATCAAACTTCAAAGGCTTTCGCAGTTCAACCCCCCACGTTGGAACAGTATCTGAGTTAAAGCCTGTCAATATTCAATTCAAGACTGCAAAATCTTAGTACCCTGTGCCTTTTATATGATAATGTTCAAAATTGAAAGAATGATAAAAGTGTAGCAAACTTTGTGAAACTAAAGATTTTTTCTTTCAAAGACGGAAATCCAGAAGAGTCAGGATCTTTTTCACCCCTGATGAATCTCTTAATTCGATAACGTTCCCATACTGCCGCTTGACTATTTTGTTTGATGTGTTAATTTTAATTCTGTTAAAATAGTGTATTATTTAATTGCTTTTCATGGCTTACAAGGTCAACCCAATAACAACAGAATATATTTTATGCCTTTTGTGTAATTCCATTATTTCTAAACAGATGTGCCGCTCAACATTTTTTCCTCAAGTACTTTAGGCCACTATGTCTGACATGTCTAGTAGACTGCAAAGGATTAAGTGAATGGTCATCTATTTTTATTCTGCTAGATACAAGTCCAGTCAGGATTGCAACTCATTTATGCCTTCAAAGTGATCAAAAATCATTCTGTTTGAATAATTCTGTTTAGAAGTTTGCATTACCTACAGAAATAGTCATAGTTTGTTAACCTTTTCAGAATATAAATGTGTCCGTACAGATTATTATTATTATGATTAAAAGCTAAAATGTACCTTGGCTGATATTTCCTAGCATGAATCAGTTTGTGTCAATTATCATGCCTCTGCATTAATTAACGTGTGTGCGTGTCTCATTTCATGATCTCTTTATCAGGGATAGATAGATAGTTATGGTTTATAGTGTCCAGCCGACCATGAAAGGCAATATCAGGACCTCTCAACAAGAAACTTCAGCTAGTTACGCCAAAATAGTAGCTAAAAACTATTGTTAAAAGCCGAATATGACTTCAAACACAAAGTAAAGACCTACACTTCACTTATAACTTAAAAATTTTTTTTATCAGAGGAAAAAAAAAGTATTTTATGTATTGTTGCCATTTTTGAAGCACCAAACAGTGGAAAATGCACGCTTGTTGTGATAGATTTACATTGCTTTGAGAGTTTAGCAGCATAAAAAGATAAACACATGGTGAAACCCTACACTTCACTTAGAACTATTAAAAAAACATAAAATTTATTATTTATTAACATTTAATGTCTTTCTAGTAGTTAAACATCTGTGTGCATGGCACACACCATGAAAGGCAATATCAGGACCTCCGAACAAGAAACTTCAGCCAGTTATGCCAAAATAGTAGCTAAAAATTCAAAACAATTGTTAAAAGCTGAATATGACTTCAAACGCAAAGTAAAAATCTGTGTGCGTGGCACCTTTGCAGAAATTTTTTTCATAGTACTTGAGTTAAAATACTTTTCATGGTAATGGATTAAGTCTGCACAATCGAGTAGAATGTGTTTAACAGTCTGATGTCCAGGACATCACAAGCATTACACCATGGAGGGTCAGAAGTGTCAAAAATATGACTGAGTGAGTTTAGTTTGTCCAGTACGCAGATTCGTTAAAATTGAGCAGAATCAGTCGCTTGTTGTGATAGATTTACATTGCTTTGAGGGTCCAGCAGACTACAGAGAGCAGAATTAGTCATTTTTTGTGCGCCACTTTTACTGCTTTGTGTAAATGAATAAGATTGTGCATTGCTTGAAGGCCCCAAAGAGAATCAAATCAATAACTGTGTTTTATTTCCATGTATGCATATAGTACGCATGTTTGCTGCCAGTGAAGCACCAACCTTGTTGTAAGCATCCTACACAACTCCAGTCAATTGAGCTGGTTTGTTGTTTATATGCATGAGATTAAAAATACATTACTGATATAAAGTCAGCTTGACAATTTGACATGAATGAGAACCATTTTGGTCCGTTGACAATTGCATATGTTTAATGGAAAAGAATCTTGGATATGGTAACTTGTGTTGTGTGCTGGGACAACTTGTGCACACTTACGTTTGTGTGCGCACACATATTGACATACACATATTTACACACAGAGGGAAATTTTAAAGTGGCGCTGTTGGTCTTCATGAATACTTTGCCACTGCTTCTATTAAACTTCTGTGCACACTTGTGTGCTATTTGTGGTGGCATGGTTGTGTCTTTGTGGCTATGAAGCAATTGTGTAAAGAACTACATGTATTTGTGAAATATTTGTGAATGTAGTTGTAGTGGTTTCAGCCTTGTCAGTGATGAAGTATTCATTCATCTGTGCATCTTTAAAAATGTGTTTAAGGAGTGTTTGCTCAAAGTTCTACATGTTTTGCAACTCATTTGACAAACTGAGCAGGCAGCTTACACAAATATTTACACAGGTGTATTGATTTTATTAGGTTTTAAGTAAGTGTTATGCCTAGTTTACTTTTCACCCTGTAAGGCTTTTTGTTTGTAATTTGTAATGGGCAAAATATATGTATTCTTAATGGCTTTGATTTAATTTGGAAACAAGGAAACTCAACAGAAATGTTAACACAAAAATCACACTGAAACGGACTTTTTAGGTGACATACATATATACATTTGGAGATGTTTCTTTCTTGTCTAGTGTGCTTAACTTCAGAACAAACTAATGAAAGTTGTCAATTCTGTTGTTCATTATTGTTTGCATTTTGTTTAATGTTACTTCATAACTGTTCTTAGACACAAGATCATATTTTTTGTGGAGGTTCAAATCTTTAGTGTAGCGTTGTAGGATTTAACTGAAACAACCACCCGATCTCCTGTGTATTTGGACTCTTACGTTGATCTGCAGCTTCAGCTTCTTCCTTGCAGTGCAGATTACATTGTTAGTGTCCGTATTTTTGTTTTCCACAAAAATTGCTGTTCTGAAAGGAGTTGGCCTGCTTGTTTAAATCTTTCAATAATGCAATTTTAAGACAACTAAACATATCTAATTTACTTTAATTTTCTTTGTTTATATGTTAAAAATGTGCTTTTGGTATCAGAAAGCACCTGTAGGCTGTTGGCCATGCTGCCATTTAAAATGTGTGCCATTAAAATGTAAATTTAGAAATATATGAATTATTTCTTGTATCTTTTGTACTTGTGTTTTCTCTCTCTCTCTCTCTCTCTCTCTCTCTCTCTCTCTCTCTCTCTCTTTGTGCATTGTATATCTTGTTAACAAATACATAATGTA
Organism: Oncomelania hupensis; assembly: GCA_036898135.1. Taxonomy (NCBI): domain Eukaryota; kingdom Metazoa; phylum Mollusca; class Gastropoda; order Littorinimorpha; family Pomatiopsidae; genus Oncomelania; species Oncomelania hupensis. The sequence continues at coordinate 68,923,923 of CM072512.1, read as the reverse complement.
CATGTATTAATGTACAAACACTTAACAGTTCCAACCCGCCTCTTTTTTTTTCCTTGAAAACTTTAATAACACATAACAAATGAACCCCATTGCACCACCTTACTTTTCTTCCCTACTTGCTCTACAGATCTCTCAGTCTATATTTTAATTCCAACTCCCTCCTCCTCAGTTCCAACTCCTCTCTCTTCAGCCTTCTGTCCTCCTCTGCACCAGCTTTATCCTCCTCCCTCCACCTTCTCTGCTCCTCCCTCCACTTCAATTCCTCCTCCCTCCACTTTCTTTCCTCTTCCCTCCACTTTTTCTTCTTCTTTAATTTCGTGCTCTTGTTGAAGTTTCTCTCTCATTGTAGAGATGAAATCCCCACTGGTGGCAGGTGGGGTTTTTGGCAGGGGTGGGTGTGGGCAGCAGCTCCTCCACTGCCTCATCGTCATCAGCCGCTGTACCCACATGCAAACGCCATCATCTCAACAAATTGACTTAATTACTTTTGGAGCTTCAGCATGCACATTCACACGTATACATAATAATTATAGATTCATTTTTAAAAAAAAGTATATATATATATATATATATATATATTTTTTTTTTTTTTAATTGCAAGTTCACACACTTTTCACTTTTTTAAAAATTATATGTTATTTGTGTATTATTTCACAAAACCATCTTATGTTATTTTGGTGGAAATGTGATAACTTCTCACTAGAGGTGCTAGGTTGAGGCTCCAATGGTGGTGGAGCCCGCATCATCTCTGCAGCCTGCAGAATGTGCGCGTCTCTCGCATCGTCTACCTTCCTCTTCCCCTTTTCCCTGGCAATTCTTTCATCCTGCTCTCGTTTGAGCAGTAATGCCTCGTCGAGCGCGACTTCCAGGCCGGTGAGGGGTGCTACGTCAATGCCAGAACTGTAAAATAACAACAAACGTTTTTGTAGTGTGTACCAAAAAGTTGTTGGTTCAAATTTCTTACTTTGAAGTAATTATAAGTTAAAATATTGTGTTTATTACATTTAAAATTTATTTGCCCAAGATGTTATACTTTTTCATTGTCAGTGCACATAAGAAACACACAGACACACACACGTTGCTAAATGCTCAACTCACGCTCGGTCCTGCCTGGCAACCTCCCGTTTCTGCTGTCCATGAGGAGTAGGGCCCTGTCCCTCAATGACTTGCCGCTCCACCGCGACAGAGGTGTCCCCTCCACAATCCATTGTGTTTTAAATTTCTCCCAGGAGTGCCCTTTCAGGAAGGGGTTGTATGTGCTGACTTGGTCCATGAGGTCCAAGTCCTCCTCTTTCGTGTACATTTTAGCCATGCTGCACAATACAAAAACATATGTGCATATGGAAAACAACTATAGGTATTAGTAAATAAGCATAAAACCATTAATTCTTAAATTGCACGAAAATAAAATTCCATTTTACATAAACATTATAGATTTGTAAATTCGAATCATAGGCTTACAACCCAAACACACGTTAAAATCAATTAAAAACCTAAATTATTTTCCGGCTTGAAAAATCGAAAGTAGCCATTTTCTACTGAAAAAAAAAACTGAATTAGAAAATGCATGACTGTAATAGCTGTAAGTTTATGCATGAATCAAATCAAATTGACTTGTCACAACAAACGTGCATGGTTATATCAGCATTTTTTTATTTTTTAAGTTGAAAATAAATGGATTTACCTTTAATTCACGTGAGAAATGTCGAAAGTAGAAAGGGAATGAACTCTATTCGTCCTAAAACCGGAAACGAAAGTAGGTGTGGACCCCCAAAGTTCATTATGACGGATATGACGTCGCTCACATTGGAAAACCTGGTGTTTTCCATGTTTACCTGTGACGTACCAGTTACTAAAAATAACTCCGAAAATTTTTTTCGTCCCTGCTGACACTCTCTAATGTTAATATGTTTACGCCATAGTAATATGATTGATTGATTTATTGTTGCTTTAGGTCCAGCGGACTCTTCCGAGCCAAATCAGGACCGGACAACCCCCGATCCGCATAAAAGATCTGCTGAAACAACCCCAGTGGGAAAATTGAATGCCCTCCACCGGCCAGTCACTTTACAATTAAGACATCCCACGCGGGGGACGGCTAAGGGTTGACCTCAACTACGCGAACACCCCGGTTACAAAAACAAAATAATAGTAATATGTAAGTGTACTGTGTACTTGTGACTGCTCATAATCATTACATGTGCTTTATTTCGTCATTAATAGCTTATGAAAATCACTTACACTTATATGTACAGCTACAAGTGCCCCTATTGCGATAAAAGCCTCCAGTACTTGTCCAGGCATCTGGAAAGGGTGCACAAGATCGATGGTGATGTGGCCAAGAAATGGCGTTACGATCCAGCGATGGGAGGACCACCACATATAGGAAGGAAGGTATGACGATAATAAATGATAGGTTGATCTGACTGGTAATTTCTTAGGACACAACTATGTATCACTTCCTGTGTTGGAGCCAATACCGCTAAGGTAAAGAAGTGGCACAACCGACATGCATTCAAACCCTACACTGGGTTAGTAACACCAACATTTGGATGATGTTTTCTCTTATTTTGTGGATGAAATGATAATGCGTATGGTGATAGTGATGACAATGTTTATATTGAGAATTTGGGGGGGGGGGAGAAGGGAGGGGGGTTTGCTCCAAATTTTGTAACGCCAACATTTCTGTGGCAGGTCATTCAGTGTCCAGTGCGTGGGTGTGTTAGCCATATCAGCGACGTAGGGCAACATCTCCACAATATCCATCGTATTAAGAGAGGTACATCAACCTATGGCCATCTCATGGCCAGTACAGGGTCCAGAAAAGGACAGTTTATGCTGAGACAGTGTAAGGAAGGTAATAGACCTACTTCGGAATTCCGCGCCTACTCTCTAACCACATGATTTAGACTCATTAGAGAGTTAACTCCCATGTTACTGGGATCAAAATGGAGGATAAGAAAGCTTAAGCATGGCGATTGAGCGAGCTACAAAGGTTTTTGCAAGAAAGAGGAGTTTGTGTTGGCCAAAGCAGAAAAGCAGAGCTTTTTGATCTCGTACAAAAGGCTCTTGACATTGGACTACCCGTTGATCCCGAGTGCTGTGCTGAAGATCGGGTAGAAGTGATCGGAGCAAAGCTCAAAGATGGGAACATCGAACTGTCGAACCCTGCTTTGTTATCGGGGACTACAGACCTGAATATTTTGCCAGAGTTCTCTATATTCGACATCTGTACATATTTACTAAATCAGAACATGAACTTATCAGCGATAAGGGACTACAGACGATCAGAAGCCTATAGCCTGATGCAAGATGGTTATGTGAACAGCTTGCAAACAATCCAAATGACTGATGGCTATTTCGCAGTGAAGGCCTCAGTCAAACCAAGGACAAGAGACAGGGATCCTGTTACCAAAGCCCCATTTTATTTTACATGGTCTATCCTGACAAAAGTGGATGTTGACACGAGAAGCTGCATTTTATCTGCATTTTGCACCTGCAAGGGAGGGTGAGTCAAATTATTTTTTTAAATAATTTATGTAGTGTATTTTTACATTTATGCAACCGGTCCGTTACTTTTAAATTTTTTTGTTTCACTTGTTCGTTTGTGTTAAATCGGATCGTGGCAGAAAATAACCAAAAATTATGGGTCTTGCTATTCTACACTAGAGGTATAACCTAGTACTAGTAGTGCCTAGTAGTAGTAGTATGTTGTGTAGATTCAAGATGGTATTGATCGTGCTGGTAAATCTATTACATGTATCACAGTATTGTATGGTAGGCTATTTATTTTAAAAACCTTTTACCCTCATGTTAAATCTTAATGAGGGTCACCAGACCCATGGCAACGGTTTCCGTGCCTACTAATTCTGAGTACTTTTTGTGCTCTTAGTAAGTACTACAGGTGTGTTTTGTTGCGCAATTTAAATAAGTAGGCCTACATGTATACAAGTTAAGAAATAATGCACGTGTTCATGTGATATGTGGAGATATAATGATGTTTGAGATTACAATGACAGAATCAAAACAATAAATGTGATCATTTGAATACCAATGGTTGTTGCTGACATCACGTTTATTGATGTTTCACTTTGAACTACTGACTGAATCAAAGGTAGAGGATGCAAATTTTAAATTGCTAAACTGATTGGTTTCAGTATGGATGGATGTTGCCGACATGCCTTGGCGATGCTGTATGAGATCAGAGCTGCCAACTGCTACGATTTAGGCGTAGCATGCTACGATTTCGACATGCTTGCTACGATGCTACGATCGGCCGTCAAAAACTACGATTTTTAAAATTTTGGTGATTTTTTTTTTTTTTTTTTAAAGCCATCAACACACAGGTGTAGTGCGTGAGTTGCGAGTTGTCGATCCTGGTAATCTCGCTTAAAATATCGCGAGTGAGACTTTGCGAGATTCATCTAGCGCCATTTTGTCTCTTTTTGTTTTCATTTGCTCATGCTGTTCTCGTCAAAATGCCTAAGTCAAAGCAGCCTCAAAAACGAAAGCTTCATGAAACAGACAGTTCGGGAAGTGACGATGAAGAAAATTCTGTTTAAGCTTCAAAATGTGCACGACCAATGCAACAGAGATTTATTTCAGATTACACAACACGTTGGCCCACTTTGCTACCTTCAAAAAAAAAATGTTCATCATGCCTAATGTCAACGAAACTCAGTCAAAAATGTTGAAGCTTTCACAGAATTTTCTTCATCGTCACTTCCAGAACTGTCTGTTTCATGAAGCTTTCGTTTTTGAGGCTTCTTTGATCATCTGTGGTGCCCCTACGACCTCCAGTTACGGACAGGATAGGATAGGATAGGCCTACTGTAGGGTATGTAATAAAGAATTTTCGGTTAAGCTTGGAAATGAACAAAAAAAAGCATACTGAATAATACTTGTAGTTGATAAAATTCAAATAAGTTGTACACTGCATTAGTATATTTTAATCCTTTTAATTCATTTCATGGTACATGTAGCTAGGCTACATTTTTAACAATTAAACATATTGCATAATAAAATCAAGGCATTTCCCAAGGCTGAGTACTTGTAAACTTGCTGTTAAACCTGCATATGCCACCAGTTAACAAATGATCAATAAAGGGATGATGAAGATTTGGTTCATAACATGCATGCTATGTATTATCTAATTTGTTTTTGTCAATAAATTTATACACTGTACAGATTTAATCTGTAGTGTAATGCATGTAGTGTACTTTTTGCATATTGCATTATCAGATAGTGGATATTTTAAAAAGAATACTAAGATAAATGATGACACTTAATTTATTATTAAACAAATTACAGATTGAGAAAACAAAGTATTAATACATTTTTATTCTGGCACAAATCAGTTACTTATAATACTATAAGTGATGTTAAAAATTTTGTCAATTTATGAAAAGTTACCATGCTATGGTTTTTACACTAAAACTATGGTTTTACGTACTGGCTGCTACTCTTTTTTAAAAACTAGGGTAGGCAAGTCTGTACATGTGCATCGCTGAATCACTGAAAATGTTATAAATCAAACATTGTACGCTCATATCGTACATGTTTATGACCATTATTTGACTACTTCAGATTTTTACAACAATTTTAATCAACAACAAAAAAACAAAAAACTGTCTACCGATCATCAATGGGTCGCAAATCACAGATACTTTGCTGGTATAACAAAAAAATATTTGACATTTTCGTATTAAGCCGTGTCCGCGTGTGCTACTCCTTTTTCTTAAATGCTACTCCAAAAAGCTCTGGATGCTACTCTTTGGCATCATGGTGGGTTGGCAGCTCTGTGAGATCCTGGACTACAGGCAGGACCCAGCAACAAGTGTGACATCAGGACCTTGTGTGTGGGTGAGGTGTTCCACGACACATAGTCAGGCTCTGCTGCTGACTGACATAAATACTGGGGACCACAACACATCACAGAATGCACAGTGAGTATGCACATTATCACAGGGTTCAAATCACAATGCCTACAGACTTCAGAGAACAAGTACATAATGTGTGTAGTTTAGGAATGGTTTTAACATGTAAACATTTCACATTTTAAAAGTGATGGCTCCACACGAGCATAGGCTCTGATGCAAGAGGTTAAAACCAGGTATGCCAGTGGAATAAAATTTAAAACATTCATCCACCAGTTTCTCTCCTTATTCAAAGTTTCGCCACATTTATTTCGGTTCATCAGGAATTTAAATTTCTTCCCTATGCCGAAGGTCGCGGGTTCGAACCCCGCAGAGGGTGAATTTAAGTGACTTCGGTACCAGATGTTTCAGGTCACCTAGGGTTTTCTCCGGGTACTCCGGTTTTCTCTCTCCCTTCAATAATGGTATAGGATGCAGTCAATCAAAAATTCAAAATACAAAAATACGGTTTCCTTTCCGACTTCTAATAGCGATCTCCCTGCTTTTACACTACATGTTTGAGTAATAGATGTATGTGAGAGTGTGTAACATGTGAGCATGTATGTTGGTACAGATCGCCGTGCTTTGAGCCTGATTTGGTTTGGGGAAAAGCGTGTATAGCATCCATTATTATTATTATTATTATTATTATTCTAATTCTATCACTTCTTTTACAAAAGCCAACATAAATGCGGCAAAAGCTTGAATGAGAAATACTGGAATGACCCGTTTCCTGTGTGCAGGGGATGAATGTTTTAAAATTTATGTATACAGGGGGGTTTGAATTTAACTGACTACCCTATTTTTTTTACCTAAATCTTTTGTTTTGACCACCTAAAAAAAGGCTCTTGGCACATTTTGCACACCATGCAAAGATTTAAAAAAGTGAACAAGCAGTGATAGTAACCTCTCTTGAACTCGGTGTCGTGATACAAAATTTTAAACTTAAAAAGGCACGGAAAAAAAGTACCATCTTTCTTTTTGGGGAGGAGTGGAAAGCAGGGGGGGAGGAGAGGAGGTGGGGGATGGCCTTAAACCAAAGTTTAAACTAGTACGTCTCCAAGAGGCAGCGAAGTTTGCATTCCTAATTTTTTCAGTGCTTCCTTGTGGATAGGCGGACCGACTCTCGTTCCACTTTTTATTCAGTTCATGTGCATAACAAGTTTTGTCGCCCTATACAATTTGCACGTGTAAATACATGAATGCAGCAATAATTCCACTTTCTTTTTAGGCCAAAATATATATGGTTTATTTAATTTAACTTCTTAGTTTGTATATTGTACTTTTTTGGTTTCAGTAAGGAAAAGCGACCAACAGAACAATGCTACAAGCAGATTCCTGCCAGTAAAGAATTACCTCAAGTAAAGAGCTTTTTTGAGGGCATCAAGCAAGCGTTACCAGATTGCTGTGGTCTGGATGCGTTTGAGGAGAAAAGGACACCCCAGCTAGCACCTGCACCTCCTCTCAGAGTTGCGACCCCTTCAGACAAGGGAAAACAGTTTATTTCTACACATGTCTGCAGGCCACCAGCTTGTGACTGCAGTGTCTATTTCCAGAAGGAGTTACTCTACTCTAAAGACGAGGGAAAGTGGATTGAAGAGGACACCAGGGGACAACACCTGAACAAAAATTGGGTGGACATGAGAAAAGGGCTGATCACAGCGTCAAATGTAAAAAAAAGTCCTAAGATCCCGGGACTTCTGCAAGATGGCCAACAACTTAATCAGCCCTGCAGTTGTTGAAGGGACACGAGTTCCTGCCCCAATGAGGTTTGGACACAAGAATGAAGATGTCACGTGGGGTTTATGGGCTCTGCACAATGGAATTATGGACCCTCACGTTTATTCGGTGGGAACTGCTAGTAAGTCACCCTATGAATTACTTTAATAAATTTATTTGTTTAGCTCGTTCTGTGTTAAAGTTGGGGTACAGAAATAGATAGAAAAATGGTAAGAGATTACTGTCACACTAGCTTTCACACGGCTATGAATCATATGTAGACCAGCCACTTGATAACAGTTAAAATCACACATTTATTTCTTCTACTCTATACAAGATTCTCTAAGTACTAATCTAACTTAAAAAGTCTCAGTCACTGCTAATAGTTCGATCGCTGATAGTCTAGGCAGCTGTTATATCTTCCTCGGGCACTTTGCTATAATATTTCATGTAGATTTGGACTACTGTGGTCCGTTTTACAGTTTCTGAAGAGTTGGACTACTGTGGTCCTGTTATGATCAGTTTAAGTGCACCTTCGCCTTATGCACTTAACTCATGTGTGGGGTGTTCGAAGTCCTTCTGTGAGGTAGCTTCTGGTACACCTTTGTCGTTGTGTAGTTGGGTTCCCTTGCCACGCTGTGGGGTCTGACAGGGTGTTTTTCAAGGTAGCTCGGTCCGACTTGTGCGGTAGAGTTCCTCAACCAACCAGTCGTTTCTGTGGAGTGGGACACACAGGATAGCTCGGGATAGCTCGCCTGCTCGTCTGTAATATAAGAGACGAAATTCTGCACAACCCTGAATAATCGGTTTGTGCAGAGCGTCTCACTGAAAGCCAAGTAGCCCTCAGTGATAGCTCCACATCTCTATACATAAGCGACGAACATTCTGCTACTTCCGGGTTCCGCTGTAATCTCACTCTAACTTCCTATACATACATAAATATCAATCGTGGCTAACTATACACATCCAGAATTAATAATATTATAAACATTCACGGGTACAGCCACTGGTCTGCAAACATACATATAAGTTAAACAACAGTGGTTCCGTACGGGATACAACATGGCGGCGCAACCGGTCGTGTTTCACCTCGTGGTAGGCTCTTCCACGTGGTCCCGCAAATTCGGATTAACAATTCACATTTATGCATAGCAAATTCCACAAACATAATTTCAACAATAATATAAATATATCACGATGAAACAGAAGGGTGTTCATTTACCTGTTTGACAAGTTCAGGCCCGTGATGATTCTAAGATTCCTAAGTCCTGCTTCCTGGTCTATGAGTGAAGATAGTTCTCTGCTAGCTAAGTAGATGTTACTTCTTCCTCGTCTCACACACGACTGATTCAAACTGTGTTAGGTTCTGACACATTCAAAACTGCTCTACCCACTGAGCCTGCTCTGATTGGTTAAAACGGTCCGATTCAAAGCTCAAGTGCTGACTCACTGCGCTAGCGTGGGTCGGGCTCGCGGTGTGTGGTCTGCTGTGTAATTTAATTGCTGCTGTGTGATAGTCTAACTTCTCTACTGTTACAAAGACTACACATGGCTAAATAGTCAACAAGCAGAGTTAAAACTAGCCAATTCATGACAGAAGACAAAGCCCGCAATTTATTTTTTAGGATGCATAGGTACAGACACAGACATTGCAAGTCCAGTGTGCCCGGTTTGTGTACTTCTGCAACAGAAGCTTACCTTGCAGCTAGTCCGGATGCCATTTTTGATTGCAGACATTGTGAGCCGTTTGTTGTGGAAATTAAATGTTTGTTTTCCAAGCAAAACATGCACCCAAAAGCTGCCTTGAAGATCAGTGATTTCTGTGTCTATAACAATGACGCAATGAAGTTTGAACTGAAAAAAGAGCACTCCTATTTTTGTCAAATTCAATGTCAGATGGCTGTGTTAAACATCAGCAAGGGGTTCCTTGTTGCATACACAAGAAAAGGAATTCATCCAATTGAAGTCCAATTTTATGCAGATTGGTGGGCAGACAGCGTTACAGTGCTCCGGTAATTTTGGAACACTTCCGTATTCCCAGCATTCATGGCTGCACTGCAGTATGAGAGAGAGGCAGAAAGTGAGGGCGACAAACAAGAGTTTGCTGGTGCCACCAAGAGTGATGTGCCTCCAGCCCTGAATACTCGGGCTAGAGAACATGAGCCAGTGGCAACTTTGAACGAGGGGATGCCACAAGCACAACATATGAGTACTGTCAATGGACATGAACGAGCGAACACTGTGCCTGTGCGTTTGTGTTTAGGAGACCTGTTAGCTGCTAGCTTGGCTCTGGAACAGGAGCATCAGCATGATGTTGAAATGTCCATGCAAAACTACATTAAGTCACTGCAAGACAGAAACTTTGTTGTGGATGGACACACTCCCAATGATGGAAACTGCTTTTTCTGGGCAGTCAGCAGTCAGCTAGTGCGATTAGACATGGGATATGTTGAACATAACATGCTTAGACAAGTGCTGTGTGATTTTCTAGCAGCTTTGCCTCTGGAAGAAAAGATAAACGTGTCTGGGTTTCTTGCTAACAAGACATTTGATTGTTATGTCGAAGATATGCGCAAAGATGGCACATATGTTGATCATATTGCAGTTATGTACACCAGCAAAGCACTGTCATTGCCCATAATTGTTGTCGACAGTCTGAACACCATTGTTTTTGGGGATGCTTTGCATGTTGGGTACATCAATGAGCTCAGTCATTATGTCTCAGTTGTCCCCACATGAGTTGGGATTGAGAGTGGAAGTTAATTTGACACTCTTGAATGATTTCTGGGAGTGAATGTGGAATTTTACAGTGTTGTCATTTTTTCCCTACTGTTAAGCGTGTTAAATTTTGAAATATTACATTAATGACTCCAGGTGTGTTTGAATGTGAGAGATAGAGACTAAGAGAGTGTGTGCATAATTATCATGTCAGTGTGTGTGTTTTAGGGCACTGGACTAAAATTTGTTTCTACTGGTATAGTATAGTGTTATAGTGTTAATTTATTTGCATGATTAACGCTGATATTCACTGAGTTATAATATATGTATTATGTTGTTATTCATAATGTTATGCTGGTTATGTTTTATTTATTATGTCATGTCTATATTTGGATGCCATTTATTGCGTGCGTGCGTGTGTGGAGTGGATGAATTCTTCATTGTACAGCGCTAAGTGTAGTTTTCTGGATACGTGCTTTATATATTAAATACAAATTATTATTATGGATACATGTACATACAATGTATGAATAATGATCTGTCCGCTGCCTGAATGGACATAACCACAGCTATGAAGAAGTAACTAGTTACTACTTAATGATGAAGTTCAAAGCTTTATGTGCTTACGTTGCCAATAACTTCAGCGCAACGGGCTACATGCTCTGTCTGTCTATACCAGAAAGATTTATTACACCGTATCAGTGTATGTTTTGAGAAAACATGTTTTAATTCTATATTACTGGAATACAAGTCACTGGCCTATTAAACTAAAGGATTTATAATACAGTACTCACTTGACTAGATACTATGAAATATGAAGCCACCTTGGCACATAAGCATTGCATTTTTTGGCCTTACTGAGCAAGTGCTTTTAATGTTATACATAGTCTGTGTATGTCCAGTTGCTAAACTAATGGGTGGACATGAGAAAAAGGCTCAAAGTGTTGTATTCATTTATGTATTTGTTGGCTTTTTTTCACTTTATTTTGAAACGCGCATTGAGCTTATGTTAGGAAATGTGCTCTATAAAAGTTATGTATTATTATTAACTAAATATGTGACTTTAAACAAAATGTATTGTCAGAATTTCTTTTTTGTTTTTTTATTCATCTTTAACCTTTTTGGAGTTTTAGTAATTTTAAACTACTAAGACAAGTACTTGCATTATTCATGCAATACAGCAATGTTTGTTATTCGTTTAAGTGTTGTTATTAATATTAGTGCTATTATTATATTAGTAAATAGTATAACTCCTTTCCTGTCTGTATTTTGCTTTAAATTTAAAATTATATAATTTTCATGTGCATGAAAATGTGGTGTTTAGATGGTATTATTGCCTCCTTCAGTTACTGAAATATTTATGGATAATTTAGTCTGTTTTAATAATCTTCATCAGTATTATTATTGTTATTATTATTATCACCTCATGATTAGCATCATGTTTCCACTGTACTGCACTGGCTTATGTTCGCTGGCCGTAGTACTCAGGCTGTCATGTACAGTTTGCTCTTATTTTGTTCTGTATTTAGTTATTGTAGTTTGTATACATTTGCATGACGTTTAAATTGCCAGTGAGTGCTTTGAGTAAACAAGTTGTTAGGTAATGCACTTTACAAAATAAATGATTGGGTGTTTTTTTTAACTACTATTGTTATTATTGCATTAATAATAGTGAAGGTAATCTGAATCTGTATGCTGCAGTTGTAAAATGGTGGTGGGGCTGGAGATAAGGGTTAGACAACTTTGCCATTTGGACTCTGATGCTGTAAATTGGGTTGAGGGAATGTGTTTAGTACTTTATGTGATTAGTTCAGGTTGTGGGGATTCAGGGTGTTAGTGAAACGAGGATTGTACATAATTATGGTGTATTGTTTGAGTGCAATTACATGGCTTTGTTTCACGTTCATAGTAACATTGTTCTGTTTTATATGTTATGTATAATATAAAATGTTTTGTTGACGTGTTGTACATTGTGTAAAACATTTCCTGTTGCTACTTGCTTATTGTGGCAATAAAGTATTCTGATTCTGATGAATGTGTACATGTTCTTTCAAAACAATATCCACACGTTAAGTACAATACCTTTTATTCCTAATAAAACACGGAGTTTTCAACACATGACTCCTCTGGGTCTTTCTCAGAAAAACAACATGCAGATAAAAAAAAGTCCATTGACTAGACGTAGTTTGATAATGTACATTCATTGGCACAGGCTGACAGCAGTTTTAAGCAGTAGCCCCGCTAAAACAAAGGTTTATCACAACAGCAGCAACAACTACCAATACAAATTTATACATTTTGTTTGCAATAATTTGACAGCATGATACATGCATATTATAAGATCGGCACGGTCGGAAAGCAAACTAAAACAGTAGGCTCAGTCAAATAAAAATTGTATTGTTAATCACAACCTTTAAGTATAATCTACTTTCATACCTCTCCAAAAAGAAAACAAGATGGCAAACCATTTAAATGTATTTTTCAGATAACCACACACATTTCAAATCCTTCCGCTGGACCTAAAGCAATAATCTTGTATTGTATTGTATTTCAAATCCTGTTGAGTGTTTCAGTTGTTCACACACACACAAACAGTGCCCCCTCCTCCCTCCTCTACCGCTCCCCCCCCCCTTTTTTTTTTAAATCCACTAAAATTTTAAATGAATAAATATTAAAACAAAAGCACATATAATTATATGTGTATTGAAAATAATAATATAATAATAACTGCAGAAAATGAAAAACAATATGTCTTAGCTGGGGAGCGAACCACAGCCCTTTTGTTCATACACACACACACAAAGTAACAGCGTGCTCTCCCCCACACACCCCTTCAAAATAAAGAAAATAATAATAAACTGTAAAATTCCAAATAAATCTATAAATATTCACACTTTTCTGCTATCCTATGCACCAACGGGAATCCCCTGTATGAAAAATACTTCAGTTTTTTTTTTCTCCGCGTGGTTTAGTGAGTTATTTCCAAATATTCAAGAATAATAACATGTGTCACTGGCCACCTGTATCGTACCCTCACATATTTTTATTTTTTTTGCTGCAGTTTATTATCCCTTTCTATCGCCAGTGGCGCGCCTAAACCCTACCTACCTAACATTATTTGTGAATTTTTGAAAAATATTCGGAAAAACATAACGCCCAGATGCTGGCTCGAACCCACACCTGTCGGGCGCCATTGGTTTCTGGCTTGTGGACAAGGCAAGTTAGTCCCGCCTTAGCCCACTTAGCCACAACGCTAGCCTAACATAGTCAGTTACTTCGTGTTTTGTGAAGGTTGCGACGGCGAAGCTATGGAAAACTACAAGAGTTTTCAGGTCCTGTCTGTTTCACTTTCTGTCGATGATCGACGCACCTCCGAAGTCGCCACAAATACAGGCTTCTACGATTGTTTTTTGCATTCTTTCACTGAGCATGTACTTCCTCCACCGTTTTTATACTTATCCCACTCGTTTTCTGGCTCTAACAATCGTCGTTTTCGGCAATTTGCCATATTTAAAAGTCACGCATCAAGCTTTGATAAAAGCAAAACAAGCCAAACCGGAACTTGGTTTCATATAACCTCGTTTTAATTTATAATGGCGATACCCACGAGTTTTTATGAGAGGTGCCGGAAAGTTGTGAATAAAAACCAAATAAAAAATACAATTAAGTGAAGACAATGAAAAAAAATCATAATAACAATAATAATAATGAAAATACTAAATAAATTTTTGTCGGAGCTTAAATTTGAACCCCGTCTTTTTGGATTATCCGCCCGACGCACTACACTGATGCCACAGTTCACTGATGGAATACACGTGGAAAATAAAGTATATATATCTAACTCATCGCACTGTCAAAGTTTTGCAGTGTGTGTTTGGCAAAGAATTGGCTCCAGCGACCTTGATCTTCGAGGTACAGTAAATACATTGGCAGGGGAAACTGGCCACTAACTTGGTTAATGTTCCTATGAAGTTTGGTCAAAATCCGTTCAGTGGTTCTTGCGATATATGTCATGCAAAGAACCGACAGACAGAACCGACACACACTTTTGGCTCGTTCTGATTTCCGGCTATATTCCAGATAAGTCTGGAAATACAAAAAGACAACAAATATATTTACATTATTGAAACCTCTTATTCCTTATGACCTGCAGGGGAAACTAAAATGTATTCACAGTCACAGTTCAGTAAGGAGACTATCACACTAAGCAGGAGCTGAATAGGAAGGGTATGCATACTTCAAAACATAAAACTGTAGAAGTACATGTAATTAAAATTTCTCAGGAATCCACACCATCTACTTCAGTCACTTTTATGCAGAGCTTGTAAAGTACACACTTCATTTGTTTAAAGGTCAACCACAGTGCTCGGTCAAAAAGTTTCTGCTGAAAGAACTTTACTAAATAATACCAGATGCAAAAAATTCGGTAAGCAAAGCTCTACCGTTTAATAGATATCGATCACTGAAAGTGGGATTTCCTACCTGTAATTAAGGGTAAGGGAAGTAATAATCTAAAACGCAGCTATCGCTGATCTCCCCTCGCAGTGACGTCAGCAGCTGCATACAATGGCCGACTGCGAAGAAGTTACAAGCGAGACAAGCAGTGTTTCTTCACTCGATCTGTCGTGTTACAGCAGTGCTCTCTTCTGTTAGTAACGAATTCGACCCCCGAGTACTAATTGTAATAATAAACAAATAATTATACGAGCTAGACCAGTGAATACATACCCTCTTGCGTTCCCTTTTCTGAAAAGCTCCTCTGACCACAGGCTGTGAAGTCCGTAGGCCTTGCCTCAATTACATACTATAGTATGTAATTGAGGCAAGGCCTACGGACTTCACAGCCTGTGCTCTGACTTTCCTGACGCCCGGCAAACTGATAGCAGATGATGGATGTGTAGTAGCCACTGTGACTGTAGTTGAAGTTGAAGCAGTACTAATAGGCCTACTACTAGTAACTTGAATCACTGTTGCTGTTGTTGAGGCGCTTGTTGCAATGGCACACGGACTTTGGATCGTTGGAGCAGAGCCAGGCTTTAATGTCTGTATTGTTTTCATCCCAAAGCTCCGCATTAAAGTGGCACTTGGGGGGTAGCAGTCTTCAGCAAAGTGTTTTGCGCAAATTGCTGACGACGAAGTTGGTGTCCCGTACTTCGGACCGAAGTTTACACGCTTTTCCTGCACGAATCTCACCCACTTATTTCGTACTTCTTCGTTTTTTGGAAACCTATGCAATGTTAACCCATCCGCTTGTTTGTTTGTACAACCTCCAACGGCACAATATAGGCCACTGCTCTTCGTTTTCCTGCGTTTTGGTAGAGAAGGGGCACTATCGGACTCTATATTGTCTACTGCAGTTGACGTCACGAGCCATGTGGTCACGTGAGCGGGCTTTTCGAAGGTGCAAAAGTTTATTCGAAGTAGATTTTATTAAATATTAAAAAAAGGCAGTATTTTTCGGAAAAAAGTTGTTTGGCA
The DNA here is from genome assembly GCA_036898135.1 of Oncomelania hupensis. Classification (NCBI taxonomy): domain Eukaryota; kingdom Metazoa; phylum Mollusca; class Gastropoda; order Littorinimorpha; family Pomatiopsidae; genus Oncomelania; species Oncomelania hupensis. The sequence goes on along the minus strand of CM072512.1, from coordinate 68,908,093 downwards.
TGTGACTTCTTTTATTATGTAGATATTTTGTGCTCAGTTTTATGTTTCAATGATGTTGACCTTTAAGGTTAAACAAAGCTCAATAGTTTGGCACAGGCCGACAGCAACAATGAAAACTAACCAACAATGAAGTAAATCACAACAGTGCCTTTTGTTGCTGCTCTTTCCTCTTCCTCAGCATTCCTGAATCACAACAATAAAACACTATCTATACAGTTAAAATACCACAAGAATCTTTTAGTTCATTGTGCAATAGGACACCCCAAAAAGTTGGATTAGGGTAACATGACCAAAACAAATTAGGGTCGGTTGGTCAGTGTACATCACCAAAAATTGAAGTTGGCGATTTTGGCCTTAGCGAAGCTGAGTTCAGGGGATGTTACTGCTAGTATTACTGCTTTATTACATTCTTTGGTCTTGGTAGGTGTGCAAACTGAGGCAAAAGTTTTGTTTTAAAATTTCTTTTTTGTTTCTGTTTGCAAACTAAAATAAAAAAATTAAAGGGTCGGCACACACAAAAAAGATAGGGTCGGTCAGGTTATCCTAATCCAACGTTTTTGTTGTTGGCCTTATTCAAATTTAGAATTGGGGGTCGGCACACACAAAAAAGATAGGGTCGGTCAGGTTATCCTAATCCAACGTTTTTGTTGTTGGCCTTATTCAAATTTAGAATTGAAGCATCCGGCCTAGCACAATCTCTTTTGAAGATTGCACAAAACGCTAATGATTGTTAATATCTGGTTCAGCCGGAAGCGCATCTTGTTTGGAATGACACCTCTGATGATCCTGAAATTCTTCATCCTGCCGATTGCGCATTCTACATGGATTCGGACAGATGCAATCTTCCTCGATTTCTGGACGGCGTTGGAAGATAGTACTTGTCCTTTGCTGAAGGCTGGGATGTTCAAGGTTGCTTTGCGATTCAGCAACAGCTCGCGGATGTTGAATCCTCGATCCCCCATTATATCGTCGCCTTCTTCTACCAACTGTAGAAAGCCACTTTTCTGTACAATTACCTTGTCAGAAACCGAGCCAACATACACTTTTGAAATGTATGTGATGGCTCCAGAAGCCATCACTGCAACCAGTATTTTTCCTGTATTGGTGTGTTTATAGGCACTCCAAGTTTGCCTCTGTGCAACAGGCTTGAATGGCTTGTCAAGTTTGATCTCTGTGCAGTCAATGATTGCTTGAGGCCTTGGAAATGCATCAAATGACTCAGGCAAGTTTTTCCTACACAAATCCTTCTCTGGCCACAACAACAGTGGCTTCATACATTGGTGCATGACATTCACCCATGTAGTGAATATCCTGCTAACGTGGCTCTGTGAAATTCCAAACAAAGGATAGGTGGTCCATGTCAAACCCCTTCCGAAGACGCACCAATGTTAGTACCATACACTTGAAATTTGTCATCTTGTGCTGCTTACGCCCTCGCCCTTGCAGCCTACCAGCCACAAGCCGGTTGTTTCCATCCCATAGCTTAACCCCTGAAGATGATTCCTGCATCCAGAGAAATAGAAATTTTAAGACACGGATTGTAGGAACACCGGTGTAGGAAAAACATGAAGAATCGGATGACATCAGAAGGCTCATGAATTGATTTGCATTCAATGATTTTGCAGCTTCTTTTGTTAGCTCAACACGGTGACCACAGTTGCTGCAAGCAACTTTACTGTCAGAGATCCAAAACTCTGTTTGTGTATCACTTTGATCTTCTTCTGTCTGTCGTCCAATGGCACTAATAACAGTCTCTGCACCACACTCACTTATCGTTGCTTCGTTATCAGCAGCTGTGTTATTAGCACCTCGTTCGTCAGCAGCAATGTCATTAACTTGTGTTGCTCGATCGTCAGCAGAGGTAGTAGTCCCAGATGTTCTGCCTTCTGTCTCCTTTGTCTTTTCAGTATCCTGTAAACAGAATTGTATGAATAAAAATTATATTTGTGCTACAACTATCACTCAGATATCATTCTCTAACCACTCTCAAAGTTCAATCCATTAAATAGCGACAACAAAACAAAAACAGCTCTCAATAAACTGTAATAATTTTACAACAAATGTGACATGCCCCTTTCCTCAACCAAGCACAAGATAAAGCTGAAACCATTACTTTTTTCCTTCTCTATGCAGTACTACTCGCTTGATTTTTTCCTGGGACTAATCAAGTCACCATGACTTTGATGAAACACCTGTTTGTATTTGGTTTCAAGATAATCTATTCAAACCTGTGCAGGCTGTTGCCAGTGTGGTGCTTATGTTGATTCACAAATGGAGTTTTTTTTTTTTTAAATATACATATTAGTAAATGTATAGTAGTCACACCTTATAGTTATTAACTTATTAAATATACCTAGTACCTTCAATCCAACGTAATGCGTAGTTAAGAGTAGAATATGTATAATTAGGTAGCGGCAGGCAGGCACTATTTTGACCAATCAGCCTAAAAAACTGCTTACCCCTACCTTCTTCAACTTGTCATAACTCACTGATGCATGCGCCTACAGACTTTAAATTTATATCAAAATAACAAATAAAGATTGATTTAAACATTGATGTTTGTTGTTTGTAAGTAATTTGAGTATGAATGCTGAAATCCGATGATCGAAAATGCAAGAAATCGTGATTGCTATGCAGCCGCCTAAGCGCCGAGGTGTGCGCCATTTTTTGACATCTTCGGGAAATCCCTTGACGATATTTCCCCAGGCAGGCAGGAAAGCTAAAAATAGCACCATTGCAAAGCTGAGAGAACAAGCTTTCTAATGGTATTTGCTTTTTTATAATACGACTGAAAATAATGGGTACAAAGTCGATTTTTCTACTTTGACATGATTTTTTGCTTCGAACTTGTTAAAAAAATAAATCTGCCGTTATAACATTGGAAACCTCGTTCAATTCCCTTTCAAATGAAATAAGAATGACATCATACAAACATACGGGGCTTATACGGTATACAGTTTCACTTTTAAAGCAACACCCGATTGGTTCATGTCACATGGCTTACATGGCTTCGGCACGGTATCCGTCGCTCGACGATTTGACATAATTTCGGCCCTATTTCGGTAAGTTTTATTCTTAATCAACTGTGATTTTTGTTTGCAAGTGTTTATTTTACCATGCGATTCACGATTTGTCTACATATTTTAAGTAAATGTGAGACAATTGAGCTGAAAGTGACTAGATACAAATAGGCCGATCATGTGTTACTGCAGTACTAGTGCTAGCTCATTGCATGTCGAGTTGTCGATACAAATACGCTTATAAAGCTGCTCAATTGTGACATACTTGTACATGACTAACAGAAATAGATACCAATCTGCCTTTAAAAAAATTTTTTTTTAGCAAGTTTTATACTTTAGTTTTAATGGATTAGCTAAAAATAAATCGCTTGTTCCAGTCGAGTTTAACAAAGGAAAGGTAACTCTCGCAAACTTCCAAATCATGATCTGTTATGATTCCTCGGAAACTCGTAAATAAAAAACAACGCAATAAATAAAATAAATAAATATGTAAATGTGAAGAAGATAATAGATTATCGTTTTAGCTTTTTTTTCTAGTGTAAGCAAGCAATTTCACAGCGGCAGTTTGGGACTAGCACAGATTTGTTGGAGAACAAAAATGATAATGAATGCTGTCCAGTGTCTAAGTAAAATAGTAGGCCTATTTTTAAAAAAAATGAATTAGCCTAACAATAGTATTATAAAGAAATATATACTTGTACAGTCACTGGCTATTATCAGCTGACAAGGTTACTGCAACTTGGTACTTGGACAATTTGCCAGTTTTAATTTTAGAAACTTTTTATTTGAAATGCTACTTTATTAATTATTACTGCACAAACTCAATCCCCACCATCCAACCCCCCAAAAATACTGGAGTGTTTGTCTTATATTAATTTTATTTTTTTTATTTGTGTTATTCTTTTACAATAACATTTTTTTTATTATTTTTTTTATTTAATCGTTCTTATATAGCGCTTTTCCAGCTCAAGAGCTGGCCGATACAGGATCTAACTCAAGCCGCCCGAGACGCCCACCCGCAGCCTTTGGGCGCATGGTCTGACGCCCGGACAACTGAGCACAATCCTGGGCAGCCAGGGATGGGGGAGAAGGACCTAGGTGCATGCTGGGTGTGTTCTTGTCACCGGCACTCACCCGTCTAGGACATGAGCGTCAGGATCTTTAAAGTCCGTTATGATGGAATGTATGCGACACAGACTAGACCTCGGTTTATACTCTCATCCGAAGGAGTAGGAAAACAGGAGTAAAGTGTCTTTCCCATGGACACAACACAATGGCCCGGTCAGGGCTCGAACCCGGGACCTTCAGATCCGCAAGCCGAAGCACTACCATTAGACCACAGTGCCTCCCCTATTTTGACATTGCCAGGGCAGTCACTTAGTTTTGTTGCATCTTTCTTTCAACATACCAGCTTAAAATAATAGTGCCAAATATTATAATTATTAGTATACTACTGTTTTTTGGTTGCAGATGATGATGCTTATGCAGTGCTCAGAGGATCTTTTGCTGTCCTCGGCCCAGGAGCCAGAAAGAAAGTGATTGGTGTCGAACTCACCAAAAAAAACATGCTCTAAGTCTAAATGTATGTTTTAAAGCTGGAGCATTCCTGCCCACCTCGATCATAACAAGACGTGGAATGATGCTGAGGATTTCTTCATTCAACTTTTTTTTTTAAAAATTATTTAACCAGTTAATTAAACATATATGTAAAACATACTAATGCCTGATGGTGTTTTTATATGAAGCACATTTACATGTGAAAGTATTCTTCCAAATATAAGCAAACTCTGTGAAGAAAGCAAGAAGTAGTGTTATAATGTTGTACATCGTCAAGTTTTGTTATGTTTTTAACACCCAAAATCACATTTGTTGGATTCTGGAACATGCTCATGACTTCAGATGGTTTCTTATGAAAGATGTTGATATTTCACAGCTTTCCTCCAAATTTTATCACAATCGGTCAAGAAATGAAGAAGTTACAATTTTTTTACATTTTCTGGCGTTCACGGCCCTCCCGAATGGAGATTTTGAACATTTTGCCAAGTTTGGGCCCATCCTATGAGGAATTTTATGTATTTACTGCAGAGAAATTTTTTTTTCCATTATTGCATTGTTCAATACCTTTTAACTAGCCTAGTATGTTTAGTCATTCATGAAATCTGTTTGTGTTGCAATGGGCCAAAGTTGGCCTCTCGTTCAAATTGCAACAAATAGCTGGAGTGATTTTTTGTATTTTGTTCCTCTTTATGCCACGACATGATATGTTTTTGTGCTTTGGTTGCATATTAATTACAATCAGTTGGTTGTAATAAATGAAATATTATAAAATAAGATGTGTCTCTCTATTCTTCATGTTCCTTTTTGCTCTCTGAACTTGGCTTTTTTTAAGCGTTTTTACATGTGCGCAAACATTCTTTTTTTTTATTTTTTTTTTATTTCTATTTCTCTGGATGCAGGAATTATCTTCAGGGGTTATTTTTTTATATTTTTTTTTATTTTTCATCATTTATAAAGTTCTTTATGGAAACATTCTGACAAACACTCTTTCCAAAAAAGGTAACCTTCAGGAGTGTGAAAATTACCGCACCATCAGCCTCATCAGCCATCCCAGCAAGGTCCTCCTGAAAATAATACTCAACAGGTTGAAACCACAAGCTGAACAAATCATAGCTGAAGAACAAGCAGGATTCATGGCAGGGCGAAGTACCACTGAACAGATTTTCAACCTCAGAATAATCTGTGAGAAATACCTACAGCACCAACAACATCTATATCATGTGTTCATAGACTTCAAGAAGGCATTTGACCGAGTCTGGCATGCAGCTCTATGGGCAACCATGAAAGTGTACAACATCAGCCCTAAAATTATAGAAGTCATCAAAAGCCTGTATGACAAGGCTACCAGTGCAGTCCTCCATAACAGCGTCATCGGGAACTGGTTCAGAACAACAATCGGTGTGCGTCAAGGATGCCTACTCTCTCCAACACTCTTCAACATCTTCCTAGAGCGCATCATGTCAGATGCTCTTGCAGATCACGAAGGCACAGTCAGCATAGGGGGCAGAGCAATCTCCAATCTTCGTTATGCGGATGATATTGATGGATTGGCTGGAGAGGAACAAGAACTTGAACAGCTTGTACAGAGGCTTGACACCACCTCCAGAGCTTATGGAATGGAAATAAGTGCAGAGAAGACCAAAATGATGACCAACAACACCAATGGCATCAACACGGACATCAAAGCACAAGGCCAATCCCTCAACACAGTGCACAGCTTCAAATATTTAGGAGCCATTGTGTCAGACAATGGGTCTCGACAGGAAGTCCTCTCCAGGATCGCACAAACAACTGCTGCCCTGACAAGGTTGAAGCCCATTTGGAAAGACAGAACCATCAGTCTACATTCCAAAGTAAGACTGCTGCGCTCTCTGGTCATCTCCATCTTCCTATATGCTTGCGAAGCATGGACCCTCACAGCAGATCTCCAACGAAGAATACAAAGCATGGAGATGAGGTGCTACAGAAGACTTCTGTGCATTTCCTATACCCAACACATCACCAACGACGAAGTCCGACAGACCATCACACAAGCCATTGGACAACACGATGACCTGCTCACAGTGGTGAAGAAACGGAAACTCCGATGGTATGGCCACGTCACCAGATCATCAGGCCTTGCAAAGACCATTCTGCAAGGCACAGTGCAAGGAGGTAGAAGAAGGGGGAGACCGAAAAAGAGGTGGGAGGACAACATTCGAGAATGGACTGGTTTGACACTGAGCGAAGCCATGAGGGCTGCTGAGGACAGAGAAAGATGGAGTATGCTGGTTAAACGATCATCTGTGGTGCCCCTACGACCTTCGGGTTATGGGACAGGACAGGACAGGACAGGACATGTGCGCAACTAGTGTAATCTTTAAATACTCATAACTTTTAAAAGAAAAGAGACATCCACTTACTTTATTTTTTATTTTTCATCATTTATAAAGTTCTTTATGGAAATTCCAACATGGTACTTAAATTCTGACAAACAAAATTTCACTGCCGCTACCTAGTATAATACATTTTTTTAATCAACTTTGCTGTTTTTACAGAGATCATGGATTATTTGACAAGTCTGTAAAAAGTAGCTGTTCTTATTAACCTTGCATACAGGGTGTTCCAAGCAAAAGTCTTGGGCACATTTTGACATTGAATATTTCCGAAACTATAAAGGATATAAAAACGCATCTGGTAAATTCAGAAAGCTTGTAATCTCAAGTTTTACATGGAATGTTCAAAGATGTTCAATGTGAGCACCATTGGTCACACGACACACATCAAGCCGATAGTCAAATTCTTGCCAAACGCGTCCCTACATTTTCTGTTTGAGTGAACGCCATTAATGGGTCTGAAAAGAAATAAAAAAATCAACAGCTTTACAAAAAACTTAATGTAATTAGCTTTAAAATGGCACAACTGTTATCTTACTACCATTCATAGTTATTGAGATATGGGGACTTCAAAAGTGCCCAAGACTTTTGGAACACCCTGTATATACAAAAAATATAATGAATATTAATACCACTTTATTAATATCATTAGTGTATTATTTTGTATGTCAAAAATACAAAATTTAATTTAGTGACGAAATAATGTCATTCTTACTGTAGAGTGTTTCCTCTTTTTTTTTCTGGGTGCAGATGGAAGTTCGGTAAGAGACTGACGTTTGGTAGGCACTTTTCTTGAAGGCCGCTTTGCTTCCCCACCACAAAACAGAGGGTCAGGGTTTTCTTGTATAGGTTCACCATCTTTAAAGTGCTGCAACAGTACAAGAACATTACTGCAATGTACACACTACACTACTAGTACTCTAGGCCTACTATATATATAAATGTGTTATTGGGAGTTCTCACAAGAAAAAAAAAAGGTAGCTGATGCTGTGGTTCTGTCTAAATTGATGAAATGGTTATTGAAGGGAGAGGGATGTAGGGAGAGGGAGGTTGGGAGTGAGATCGTGTCGTTCAGATTGGCGATTTGAAGTTTAAACTGCTGCTGCGTCAGTGCGTGTACACGCAACAGCCGTAAACATCATCATGCAACAGAAAACAGCATGTACTTGAATCGAAAGCATAATCGGATCCCTTATACGCTCAATGTGTCTGGGGACGTTAATTTTACAAATGACACAGGGCTGCAAAGTAACAAGAATCCGCAGACATGCTTACCTTGCTACAAATGAATTTATAGCGATTGAGTAGGTTGACGTTCAACTGTGTAGCTGGTCTATTACAGGCTTTGATCCATTGAAGAGATCGTTGAAGATGGTACCCTTGCTTCCCTGGTTTCACGAATGGAATGAATTTTACTCCAATGCAGCGTTCAGGATATCTGCTGTCTGTTTTGCATTCTCCCCAAGCGCAACGTTTGACTGAAGGCATTTTGTTAAAAATGGCATTGTGCGTTCCCTGTATCAGGGGAGTTAACTCTCGAAATCATGGGGTTAGAGAGTAGCATCGGAATTCCGGATAATGTCCATTATGTATGTCTGGTCACTGAACTGTCTGGTAGTTTCTAATGCATTATAAAACTATGCAGACATGTTAATTACAGTGTTATTAATGCAGAACATGACATTGCATTAAAATTAAATGTATGCATTTCAAGGTAAATTGAAATACTATGATGTAATTATGTTTTGTTGAGGTCCCAATGCAGATCAAGATCATGCCATCGGTGAAGAAATTCCAGTTCATTAGTCACCTGGCACACCGTAAGTGTATATGCTTTTGCCGTCATTATTGTATACATGTGAATATGTGAACACACAAATTCAGTATAATTTACTTGCCCGTATTAATTAAAACATGTTGTCGAGTATATTGTGATAGTATATATAATGAAATCAGCTAAGTTTTAAGCACTATGTTAACACTTACAATGTAAGGAAATGTTAAAACATTGTGTACATTGATATTGGTCAAACAATGTTTTAACAATACATTATTGTTAAACCCTAGATGTACCTAAACGACGGCTCTTTTATTTTTGGGCAGCTGAAGTGTGGCACAGTTATTTATAGCATTAAAGTTTCCGGCTCTACACACCATCAACAATAACCTCAATAATGATGCAGGCCCAAAAGATGCTAGAAATGGTGTGAAAATGCCATTTTCTTGTTCTCTTGGAAGTTAGTAAGTATCAATCTTCCTTCCATGCCCTCTTATAGCTTAGCAGTAAGTATTAGTGTTGATGCTGTTAATTCCTTGTCATTACTCTCTTCGGTTCAAACATCCACTCTTATGTATTTACTTATATTGTGGAATAAATCCATTGATTATATATAAAACCTTTAGAATATACGGACGTGAATATAACAGAATGACTTAGTATGAACTTACTTTGGATTGTGTATGGGAGTAGGTTTTTGCAAATGTTGTATTGAACTACAGTACAAAATAATGTAGGTGGCAGTACTTCATTGTGAAAGACATAGTCATAGCAACTATATCGGTTAGGGATGAAGACAGCACCAAAACTGTCTTAGAAAAACTTCCATGTGTGTATCATCAATGGGTGGGACTGTAATATATGGAGGAGAACCTTCATATGAAAACTGTAGATGAGAGTAAATCGTATTTTAATGTGTGCAGTAAGTTCTTTAAGGCGGTATATGGGGTAACATTTGTATTGATTGTGTGTGACACGACGTTGGTTTGGACATAAGCAAATGCCCTGATGCGGCTCTTTGCAGTCTGCTGGGCCCTATAAACAATGACTAACTAAGTAACTAACAAATAAACAAATGCGACCATATATATGGATGGAGGTGTGAAGGCTATAAACGAAATTGGAACCATATGACTGCGTGACGTTTGCTGTAATATTTTCATTTACAGCAGGAGGACCCAGCTGGAGTCTTGGAGCAGAAAGTCCTCGGACCTTGGGTGAAGCAGGCTAAAGATGATGTGAAGAAGGCATCCAGTTTTATGAACAGATGTGGTGCTTTGTTGGTATGTATTACATATACAATAACACGCTTCACTGTCAAAGGTTTGTAAGCACATTGATAGTGGCTTACCACCAATCACGTTTAACATCATCACATGGAAGAAGTTTGCAATAGACATGATCTTCAACATTTAATCCCTCCTATCAGGAGACATCGAGTTGTAAAGAGCAGATAATAATGGCAGGTCTTTGCCACCTATAATGTATTGCAAGAGAACTTGAAAACATGGCAGGTCTTCGCCACCTATAATGAATTGCAATATGACTTGATAACATTGCAGGTCTTCGCCACCTATCTCCAAACAAGACAAAAGGAACTTGTGAGGGAAGAAGGTAGAGTGGCCCAAATAATCCACAGATGTGAAGAATATAAGTAAGTATTGTTTGAGTCAGTAATATCTTTACATTACTCGCTAACGAATGCTACATGTACATTACTTCTCATATCACTTACACTTACATTTACATGTGTGTGGGGGATTGGGGCTGGGTGGAGAGCGTGAGTGATTTACATCTTATATCACTTACACTTACATGTTTGTGGACTGGTTTGTTGCTTTGTGTGTGTGTGTGTGTGTGTGTGTGGTTTTGGGGAAGAGGGCGTGCGTGGTTTACGTCTTATATCACTTAACTTACATGTGTGTGTTGAGGGGGAGGGAGGGCGTGGGTGGCTTACGTCTAATATCACTTACACACTGTGTGTGTGTGTGGGGGGGGGGGGGATGCGTAGTTTACTACTTTTAGCAAACTGTTTGTCTTAGATCATTGAATGTCTTAATGTCCAGCAGTGAAGCATGTTTGGTGGCGTAGAGTGAAATAATGTTTTACCACATAAGCCCAACAAATCCTATGTAATTTGATTAGATGGCGTAATAAATTGTCTTGAACTTCATTTTACAGAAAAATACTGGTGAAACTGAGAAAGATGAGGAATGTCCAGAAAGTGCAAGAGCAGGACGGTAAATTACTATCATCTAGTCACTCGCTCCTACAATCTAACCGCACACAAATGACCACTTACAGTCCAAAACATAGGCACTGAAAGAAAAATGTATACACACAAACACACTCACTCGCACACGCATAAAGAGAGCAACACACCACCGCAAACACACAGTTCTATATGGTGTGGACAATTTGTTACACAATGAGAACTTCGATCCTAGCAGTCAGATATAAGCGACACTGCGTTGGAATGCCGCAATGTGTTTGGATGAACGGATCGAAGTTATAGTCGATACGAACCTTCGATCTTCTATCCGTACAAACGCATTGAGGTAACTGAAACTGCATTATATTTAGTTTCATGCCACCATCCCTCCAAAGACATGAACTTCACACACTCTGCATTCAAATGGCACCCAGGATTAGTCACTGACACATTGACCAACCCACCCGTATAAATATTTCCTACAATTTTGAAGGGAGGCAAGTGGCAATATATTCATCAGTCGCTAACCAAACAACCCATTTAATGTTTATATTTGGCCACATTACATTGGGAGTTGTAGGGAGCATATTTCACTATGTAGGATTGCTTATTAATATGAAAATGGTAGCCAAAGTCGAATCCAGCGTTTAAAAATAATTAACACTGTTATAATGGTCTCTGTCTTTCCCTCTCTCTCTGTCTTTCGCTCTCTGCCTTTCGCTCTCTGTCATTTGCTCTCTATCTCCCTCACTCACTCTCTCTATTTCAACACAGTGTTAATTAACTTAATGTTTTTGAAAGGAAGATAGTACCGAACTTGGTTTAAAACAGTAAAGCGGTAACTGACACTGCATTCCAATACATTGTTGTTAGTTACCTCAAGGCGTATGGACGGATAAAGAAAAATTCCTATCGACTCAAACTTTGGCTCATGCATCCAAGCGCATTGTGGTAACCGACACTGCATTTCAAATTCATTGCAGTGTCGGTTACATCTAACTGCTTGCTTTGAAATTCCATACCACCTTCCGTTCCAATACATGAACTTCAAGCAAACTGCATTAAAATTGCACTAAGGCTCTGACTCACTGATCAACCCACCCTTAAAATGATAATTAGTTCCTATAATTTCTAAGGGAGGCAAGTGGTACTAACTTCATCAATCACTGAGGTAACTAATACTGCGTTTGGCTGCACGAACCCCACTTTATAGTCCCAGCACAGTTAAACAATATGAAGAAAGTAACAGACATTACATACTTGCAAATTGGCACCATAGTTAATGTAGAAGTTTGTGCGTTACAAATTGATCTCAGTGGCACAACGAACCCTAGATGGCCCTAGAATGCAGTGTTGGTTATCTTAGTGTATTGGGTATATATCCTTATTGCACTTAAATGACGGTAGTTTTCACTGGACCAATGCAGGTTATCTTAGTGTATTGGGTATATATCCTTATTGCACTTAAATGACGGTAGTTTTCACTGGACCAATGCAGTGTCAGTTATCTGAAGTCATTTGGCCGGATGGAAGAAGGTTCGTATCGACTATAGCTTAGCTCCGTCAGGACAAGCGCATAACTGTAACTGACACTGCATTCCAGTGCAGTTTCTGTTACCTCTAACTGCATGCATTGAAGTTCACATCTTCCGTCCCAACATGAACTTCACCAATCCAGTGCCATCAGTGTTATATGTTAACCCACAGGACATACTATGTGCTTATAATGCAAAGACACTGTACCCGTTAAACCATTATAAAAGCGTTTGATGCCTACATAAATGTCGAATTCCATATAATAATAGTTAAGGTAGTTCCTTCTTTTTAAGTATTTTAATTACAGTGGCTAATTAATATAGCCTTCTACCACCATAAGTACAGATGTATGTAAAATAACTTATAATGCATTGTTACCCCATGTATAACCTCAATGCATTTCCATGTGGACTTGTTGGTAGTGGCAGGATTGGCAATTTATATTTATCTATGTTAATTATAGTGCTACCCTCATCAGTGTCTGTGACAAAACTCCGTCGAGACTTCGACAGAGCCTTGGAAAACTCCCATGATAAGGAGAAAGCCGGACAGTGGGCGTATGAAGCCCGTGATGCCATGATGGCTATATTGAAACTGGGGTAAATTTGAATATTATTCCTAAAACCTTTCATCACTTCTACATCCACTTCATTAATGTTCATCATTTGTATAAATATTTCACAGGGTTTGGTTGAAACTCAAATGTACAGGCTGTTACTGTTTTATAAAGTAAAGTACATAACATACCAGCCCCCCAAAAACTTGTCCAACACCATTACAGCAACCAAATGTCATTGTACAATGTTTGTATGCATTGACAGAAGCTTGTGTCGCGGAGGTGACCTGAACGGGTTGAAAATGGAGGATTTGAAGGATGTTAAGCGGATCGATGGAGTTTACCACCTTAAGGTAATAATAATAATATTAATAATAATTTATTTCATTTAAAATTCTACGCCTTTCAGGAGAAGCTCAAAGCGCAGTTACAACCAGCCATAAATAAATACTCTAAGAACATAAAAATATAAAAGCATCAAACACAAAACCAAACACCACAGTATTAAAATATATTCAAACACACCCACTCTATAACTCCCACGCACACACACACATACACACACACATACATGCACACAACCACACACACAATAAAATACAAAGCACAATAAAATTGTCTATCTCTATCATCACAGTATTAAAACATAGTCAAACACACCCACTCACCCTATGTCTCCCACACACACATACATACACACACACAATAAAATACAAAGCACAATAAAAATTGTCTATCTCTATCACCGCAGTATTAAAACATAGTCAAACACACCCATTCACTCTATGTCTCCCACGCACACACACACATACATACACACACACACACAATAAAATACAAAGCACAATAAAATTGTCTATCTCTAACAGTATACGTGCATTTCACACAGAAACAGAAACGAGCAATTTACTTAAAAAAACGCCATGGAACAACTACTATGATCACCTCAAAAAGACACCACAACACAACAGACACTCAAGCAGCCAAGCACACCTGGACCACGACAAAGATGAGGAAAACAGCGACGATGACGACACCGAGAAAGAAGATGACAACGACGAATGGATGATGATATGATGAGGCTGATGACGACGATGATGATGATGATGATGACCGTGATGATGACCATGATGACGACGATGATGAAGGTACGATGACCACAAAAGAGGTTGAGGACGGCTGGTGGGCAGGAATTATTTCAAGAGGTGTTCATGGAAAAGATGTGTTTTAAGTCTAGATTTGAATGCAGATAGAGTAGGGGTGTCACGGAAAGGCTGAGGCAAGGAATTCAAAATTGTAGGAGCAGCAAAAGAGAAAGAACGACGACCATACGTCTCCAGATTGATGCATGGCACAGAAAGGTGACCAGCGTCAGCGGAACGGAGAGATCTGGATGGACGATATGGCGTTAAGAGCTCAGACAAATAAGAAGGTGCTAGATTGTGCAGACTGCGGTAACAAAGCATCGCAACTTTGTATTCGACACGCGCGCGTACTGGCAACCAATGGAGTTCCTGAAGAAGCGGTTTCGCGCTGTCGAATTTGCGCTTCTTGAGCACGATACGGGCTGCGTTGTTCTGTGCTTTTTGAAGTTTGTCCAGTAGAGTGTTGGGAAGACCTACACAGAGCTGCCAACCCCTACGGAACGTCCGTAGTTTCTCCGGAAAATGTTCTTTAATTCCGCAACTACGCCATTTCAAGAAATACTACGGAAGAAAAATTTCAAAGCATACCTATTTTTTTACAAGTATCGAAACAAAGCCGCGAGAGACGTAGGCCTACTAGGCTTTTGTCAATATCATAGACTTTCGTATAGCGCTTTGCGTGTGCGCTATTTTTAGCTCAGCAGCCACTGCGCGGTAGACAGAGAGAGAGAGAGAGAGAGAGAGAGAGACCACAGCTGCTACAGAGATGCAAGAGGGCAACTGTTTCTGCCCTAGCAGAAGAAAAGCCCTAACATGTCTATGCCTGTGAACCTATAACTGACAATGTTTTTTTTTGTTTTTTAAAAAAATATAAATAGCAGCTTTAACAATTTGGTTTTAAACCAATGCAGTATCCATGCCATTAGTACATGTAGTGAGCCATTGGGTTAGCTTTTCCGAACAAAATGTTAAAACTTTTTTTTTTTCAGAAACATTTCTATCATTTTAAAAATAAATATTTGAAAGTTAATGCTTTTTGTGTTGGTGTTTGGTTTTTATTTAAGCTAATATCAACATTTTAAATAATGCTCATTTTATCATGTGAAAATTCTTGTTCGTACATTTGCTACTGAAATTGAGCTGAAACTACTGATATTTTTCTTTGTTTGCTACTGAAATTTTTTTTAGGGGTTGGCAGCTCTGCCTACAAACAGGGAGTTGCAGTAGTCCATTCTTGACAGTACAAAAGCAGACATCAACTTCTTTGTAGCGCCCACTGTCAAAAAGGGTCTTATATGACTAATCCTGCGGAGTTCCAGGAAAATGGCCTTGCAGAGAGTGTTAATGTGGAGATCCATTGAAAGTGCCCTATCACGGTGGACTCCCAGATTTCTGACAGTCTGAGAGAATTCAATCTGCGTGCCTGAGAGTGTGATGGTAGCTGAGTCAGAGAGAGATTTTAGTTTATGATCAGTAGCTATGGGAATAATTTCAGTTTTGTCATCGTTTAATTTGAGTTTGTTTACGTTCATCCAGGTCTTGACAGATTCAATGGTTTGTTGGGTGGTGTTCAGTATTATAGGAAGTTGAGAGGGGGGACCAGACTTTTGGAGTTGTGTGTCATCCGCAAACATCTGATAATGCATTTCAAATTGGCGGATGATAGAGCTCAGGGGTTAAATGTATGCGGTAAAAAGTACGGGACCCAGGACCGAACCCTGAGGGACTCCGAAAGCTAGTGTGGTTGGCTCTGAAAATGAGCTCCCGATCACCACAGACTGCGTCCGATCAGCCAAGTATGACCTGAACCAGCGGAGGACCGTTCCGGAAAGACCGAAGGTCACATGCAGTCGTTGAAGCAGAATGGCGTGGTCAAGCGTATCAAACGCAGCCTATAGATCTAGCATAGACAGTACGGAAACATGACCACGGTCACAGGCGGACAACAAGTCATTTACAACTCGCACCAGAGCCGTTTCTGTGGAGTGGTTCTGGCGGTAAGCGGACTGAAACGGCTCGAGGAGATCGGATTTTTCAAAATGGTCTAGCAATTGGCGGAGAGCAACCTTTTCAAGGATTTTCGAGAGAAATGGAAGATTTGAAACTGGGCGATAGTTCTTGAGGATATTAACGTCCAGATTTGCTTTTTTTATCAGTGGAGAGACAACAGCATGTTTGAAGGATGAAGGCACAACACCAAATAACAATGACTGATTAATGATGCAGACCTGCCTACTGCTACGATTTTGCCGTAGCAGCTACGAAAAATAAAGCTCTGCTACGATGCTACGGCAAACATAAAATTGCTACAGGGGAAAAAAATCCGACTTTTTTTAAAAAAACCATTTAGCGGGCGTAGCGGCCGAAGGTCTAAACAGGCAAAACGCCCAAAAGCGTCCGTTTCAACCACTGTTATATTCTCGCGTTGTTTGAAAGATTGCGAGACTTCCGGCAATTGACTTCCGGTTTATTCTGTTGTGAAAACAATCGTCTGCATTTCCACAAGTTTTCTCTTTGATGCGTTCGTTTTTTCGATTTTATTTTTCAATTTTGTGTGTGCATGTGTCTAGAATGGATGGTTTGGATTCTTCCACTGATGAAGGAGAGTTTACATGCTTCCATTTATTAGACATTGAAGTAAGAGAAATGGACTTTGAGTCGGAGGAAGAGATCGGTACTGACATTAGTTTCAGTAGCATGCATGCATCAGATCTTTCAGATGGGCAGGGAAGTGAAGAAGAGGAGGTTTGTTTGGACTTATTAAAACATGTTTTTTTTTTCATTTTTTGTAAACACATGGAGTAATAAAAAACAAGACATGACAAGAGAAGAATAAAAGGTATATAATCAAAAGAGAATTTATTTCTGTTCATTTTGTATTTTATTTCATTTAAATCTATGCACTAATACCTAAGATGTGGTGTTTTTACTAACGTACTCCTAAATATCTCTACAATTATAAGACTTCTTGCCTTATCTTGTGGCGTCCGACATCGACGGTTGTGCATGCTACTGAAAACCTGGCTTTGCTACTGAAAACTGGACCTTTTGCTACTGATTTAAAGAATTGTAGGTAGGCAGGTCTGATGATGTCAGTGATGATTGGGGTTAACTCATCCAAACATTCATGCAACAGGTTTGCTGGGATGGGGTCAAGGCAACATGACTTTTTAGGTGTCTGAAAAATAATTCTTCTGATCTGGTCACACGTTACAGGGACAAAGTTTAGCATTGGCGTTCCCATGAAGGGTGTAAAGTCAGGATTACCACTTATTCTATCTAGCTCTGACCTGATTTTGCATATTTTGTCAGCGAAAAGGTCACAGAAAGAGTCTGGCAGCTGTTTTGGTGGAATACAGTTTGGCAAGACCTTCTCACCTTTCTTACCAGTCAAATGACCAACGACTGAAAAAAGGTCCCTACTAGAGGAACATTCCTCTATTTTGTGAGTCGTGTACCTAGACTTTGCATCTTCAATTAGTCTCTTGGTTTTCTCCCTATGGTATACAAATATGTCTCTATGAACTGTGAGGCCTGACTTCCTCCACCTGCGCTCGGAGCCACGTCGCTGTTTCTTCGCTTCCTTAACCTCCAGCGTCAGCCACGGAGCGGAAGGACGGTCCGTGATGCACCGCGTCACGAGAGGAGCATGCCTGTCCATGACATCCGTAAGGCCATGGTTGTAGTCAGCCACAGGATCTTCTTTTCCGAACTGCAACGCAGCCACATCTTCTTTGAAGGCCTTTAGGTCAACCCGCCTTATGTTGCGAGAAGTAACAGTTCTTTTTCTAGGGCCAGGTTTCTTGAGGTCGAGGCTGAAGGTCATAGGGAAGTGGTCAGATATGAGTTTGTCCATCACAGTCAAGTCCAAGATCTTTCCAACAAAGTCATCTCTGACAATGAGCCAGTCCAGAATGTGATTTCGCCAGTGGGTGGGTCCGTCAACACAGTAGCTCAATGCCTATGTGAGCAGCACTCTTAGGTTCTCCCACATTTTGCTGGCTGCGGGCTATTTATAGCTTGCCTACACCCTCCCTTTCAGTGAAAGGAAAGGAAGAAAGAGCACTGGCAAAGCTATTTATAGCTAGCCTGGCTGATCTAGCTTCAAAACCTAAAAGCTTTGGTTGAGTCGGTGTGTCAACTAGCTGGACCATGTTGTGCACATTCAGGACAGACTTCAACACCTTCACATAACAGTCCGAGTTTGACTCGAAGTGGAAGTTGAAGTCGCCCAGGAATAATACGTTCGTGTTGCAGGAAGCATACTGGTCCACCATTTGGGGAAACTCTGCGACGAACTCATGGTCCTTGCGTTTGTTCTTCTTGCTTGGTGGGGGTCTGTAGAGGCACAGGAATGTAATGCCCTGATCAGCGTAAGTCAGTTGAGCCTTGCACAGCTCGAACGACTTGAAATCGTCACTGCTCTGGGACACTGTGATGCAGTCCCGCAGAGACTCCCTGTATAAAACGGCTAGCCCACCAGCGTGCAACAGTCTAGGGCAGGAATACAACACATAACCAGGAGGGGTCATCTCCTGCATTTTTACTTCATCGCCTGCCGGCTTAAACCAAGTCTCTGTCACAAAAACCAAGTCGGCGTTACTTTCCTGAATAAAGTCACATAGTGCAATAGTCTTGTTTCTGCACGACCAGGCATTGAAGTACAGGACCTTGAAGTGCTTGGACAGCTCATGCTCAAGAAGCTGACAATCCACGTGAGTCAGATTAGCCTTATTTACGCCTACCTGGCGCGGAGTGTGGTCGTGTCATAGAAGGCTGGCACCTGGTCAGCTGAGACGGACAATAGAGTTGACACGCGAGGAGCGGCTTGTGAAAACGATGACGTCGTACCAGCAGCACCGTGCAAGGTGGGCTCTGAAAACAACCGTCGGACCTGACTGCCAGCACAAGTCTTCGCTTGTCTGTAGGTCAGCGGGTCACGGTATGCAGGTCTCTTGGTCAGTGGGTCAGCAACAAAGTCATAACGTGCTTGGTGACCACAACTCATGTACTGGTAGTAGGCACGAGTGAATGAGTGATGCGCAATAAGGCACTGGGTCACGAGGAACACACACGCTATTGCTCTGAGACAGCATTTGACGACGAAACAAGGTAAAAAATATGCGGTGAGCGAAATTCAATTCCATAATTGAGAAGTTAATTAAACTTGAAGATGGCGGCTAATAATTGTGAAGATGGTGATTTCTCTATAATCCAGTTACAAAATACTGACCGTTCCAAAATGGAAAAATGAAAATTACAACACCATCTCCTGTCAAATCTCGATGAAAACAACAACACCCTGAGCAGCAGAACAACGCGATCACACAGACACCAGAATGACCGTCAAAAGTTCAACCAATCCATCCCAAACAGACACAAACACTGGGAGCCCATATCACTCGCTCCCGACCGACGTCGCCATCTTGACAATAACAAGTACTGCAGTTCAAAACTGACCGTTCTCATTATCATGTGCTATGGTAAACATTTTAATAGGTAATAATGTATATTTTCTCTAGTGTATGTACACATAAAAGTATTCATAACACCACTACAAATGTAACCTTACTGTCATATGGTACATTGCCCTATAATAATGAATACCTGTTTCTGACGTGTAGATTAACATCCACAAGACCGCGGCCAGCCAAGGGGCAAAAAATTTAGTGATGTAGCCACCAGATTGGATCCGTTTAAAGCAGTAAGTACATTATTGACTCGATTGTCAAGGGGATCCATTGTATATTGATAGGTCATTAGAGTCACAATATTTATCTTAGCCTTTCTCTACCTGTATTGTATTATAATGTTTTATTGACGTCAATATGTTTGTTCCAGCTACTCCACCGTCGTAAAGCCCAACATCACCAGTAACACCGACTCTACTGGATTTGTTTTTGCCACCAAAACCCAAAAGGCCCTAACGTCGTCACAGGCCGCCAAAACATTCAAAATGACCACAGGAACCACCGCCACTGCACATCGAAAGGCAGAAGCAGAAAAAGTATGGGGTCATTGTTATCAATCATTTTGAATGTAAAAGGCATTCTCTTCCTATAACACACATTAACCCTACAATGGCCTGTTTAAAACACATCATAATAGTCCTATCCACACCTGAACCTCTCCTTCCACAAAACCATTGAACATCCATCTTAATTTCATAAGCATTTTAACTGAACGCAGTACTGTCTCTTTTTGTTCATAGTTATAGTGCTCTGAGTGACTATTAAAACATTAATGATTGGAGTTCATGGCCACTTTATTTTACAGCATCGATATGACAGCGATACAACCAGAAAACAGCCGTGTGATTTGATGAGCCACAGTATTTCAACGCATAATCGGTATTATGCCAATCGTGTGGAAGAGCAAGCCGCCAGTCATGCCTTCCATGCCGTGGGAGAGAACTTGGAAGGTATGATATAAATACTTTGCATTTAAGGGCGTTATAAGATATAGCCCATACATTTGCGACCCTGGAAAACGTCCAAAACACTGAATTCGTAAAAGCAGCCAGCAAGTAAAGTACATTCAATGTGCATGTGATGAATATTACTGTCCAAGATATGACTACCGATTATAAAAGGAAATGTTAAAAACTCTTATGTTATATATTAACAGCGTCGCAGCCAACCATGATTTTGGAAAGAATTATTATGGACTGTTGTAGCCTCCATCAAAATCCTTCCTTTTATTATGTACAGAGGACAAGTTACAGAAGCCTAATTCAGAAGTTGCCTGTGAATTTGGTGGATCCTCTTCCAAAGATGGGGTTTATGCAGCAGCATCATCATCACCTGCATCATCATCTGCAGCCACATTGTTTTCGGCAGAGCCATCCACCTCTGCCAAGCAATGTTTTGAGAGTAAGGGTATTTATTTTATAATGCAAGTTTTCATTCACTTTATCCATGGCTGTAATCATAAGAAGCCCAAATATGAGCATAGTTTTACAGTGTCTGCCAATGTAGAAATGAATTGAGGAATAATTCAATATGAACGTATGACTTAACTTAAGGGACTTTATTAATTTAAGTTATAATGTAGTACTGTAATATGCGATTTTCAGGATCTTCGATGACCAACAAAGAGAAGAGAATAAAATAACATTGGTAGTTGTGTAATAAATGCATGATTACTTCTTGTAATTAATTGTTTATTTCAATATGGCTTGTTTGAATGAATGCATTGGACAAATATATACATGCGAATTATGATTGTGACATCAAAAATAGTGTTTTCACAATGTTGGTTGTATTCTATTTTAGATCAGCAAGACAGTTCTGATACTATAACTCACGTTCCTCTCATCCTGTTGACGGAGGAGGAATGCCAGCATATGGAGTGGTACGTGAGGGAAAGTTGTCCTCTTGAGGAGGAAGAGGTTAGTAAAATAAGTAGTGTTATTTTGTTTTTTTTCTGCATTGGAAATGTTAAATATTGCTCATGTTTTTATCACGTGTGTTTCAATATTCCCATTGCCCATACACTTTACTGCTTAAAGGAATATAAGCAATGTATTACAAAGGCATTTCCATACCAAGTTCTACATCATTATTTGTGCAGTGAAAATAATCATGACATTATCTTTCAGATTCCTACAGGCCACCGTACCAAATGGACCAAAAGAGAGCACATGGCCATCCACAAATTCTTTGGTAGTTATAGAGGAAACCGGAAGCGAGGGGCCATCTCCATAAAACAAATAAGAGAGGTATTATTCTCATACACAGAATGTAGGCAAGGTTTGGAAAAGAAATCAATCCAAGAAATACGAGACAAAATTAAAAGTTGGTGTAAAACCAAGTAAGGTGGTGGTAGTGGTGGCTGTGTAGTCGACGGCGACGTTGTTGTTCCAATTCCCCAGCATGTATAAATTTTTTTAAGCTCATGTACTGCTTACTGAAGAGCATGTAAATGCACAAAGACATATTGAGGTGGTTGATGAAGATGATCAGTTCATGATTTTCTGCAGTCCCTCTCTGATGCTGCTCATTTATCGCCTACTAAATATAATGTTAATATTCAGAAGCATACTGATGATGATGATGATGATGATGATGCTGTTTCACTGTGTTCTTTACAAACCTTTTCTGATGCTGATGCTCATTTACTGCTTACTGCAGATTGTATAAATGCCCAAAGCCATAATGATGCTGTTAATAATCTAAACTGCACTGATGTCGATGCTGGTGGTGGTGGAGGTGATGATGATGATGATGATGACGATGATGATGATGATGGTGTTGTTGATTCAATGCATTATTGTATACAAACTCACTCTGATTGTGACGGTTATGATGCTGAAGACTATTATATTAAGTCATGTATTTATTTTGATTGCCTCCCTTACACAACGAACACAATAAGACTGGTAGTGGCGCTCAGGCTTTGGTTGACTTTCCTGTCAGCAAAATTAGTGATGTCGAGGATTTTGTTTACAGTCCTCTTCAAAACAATAAGTCCAGCATTTCGCTCCCCTTCTTTATCACCTAATCTTGCAAGAGTGCGCGCGATTTGTGATCAGATTGTTTGAACATCATTTATATTTAGTATGCTTGTGTTGTAATAATAATAATAATAATAATAAACATTTATATAGCGCCCCTTTCTAATGAAAGCTCGGAGCGCTTTACATTCTCATAAGACACTTCTAAGTGGCTGAGCAATAATGATATAAAACGTGGTAAAGCAAACATACAAAATTTTATTAGATAATATGAACACGCGCGTGCGCACACACACACACACACACACACATTTACACCTCCATCCACACCCACACACACACACACACACTTATACCACGTTGAACACGAATTTACAGTGTGGTGTCATCAAAGGAACGTTGGAACTGATGGGTCTCTTATGCCAGAACGAAAGGCAGGAGATGTTTGGGAAGAATGGAGAGACATGGGAAGGGAGTTCCAGGTGGTAAGAGCAGAAAAAGAAAATGAGCCTGTTGTGTGATAATGATGAATGTGTATTTTGGAAATGTTTATGTGCCTTCTAGAAGCGAGTGTGAAACATTAACTTTTCTTGGGGTAATATATGTAGATATGTATTTTATATTGTATTTTATGATTCTCATATTATTCTGTTTATTTTTGTTTTTTGGGTTGTAATCGCGTGCCACGTGGGGTTTTATGGAATTAAGCACTTTTGACTTTGACTTTGACTATTGTTAGCATGATGATGATGATGATCCCTATTCTTAGCATGATGATGATGGTGATTGTGATTGTTATTATTCATATTATTATTATGAGGATTAATATTAGGATTATTATTATGATTGTTATTTCCATTAAGATTATGAAGATTATTACCAGTCCCCAACAGGTAGTTAATTTAATGGTATTTTAAAAGGATTTATTTAAATTGGGTTGGAATTAATAAATGCGTTTGTTCGCTATTTAGGTAGTGACATAAAACTAAATTATAATCCTATCCTATCCTATCCTGTCCCGTAACCCGAAGGTCGTAGGGGCACCACAGATGATCGTTTAACCAGCATACTCTATCTTTCTCTGTCCTCAGCAGCCCTGATGGCTTCGCTCAGTGTCAAACCAGTCCATTCTCGAATGTTGTCCTCCCACCTCTTTTTCGGTCTCCCTCTTCTTCTACCTCCTTGCACTGTGCCTTGCAGAATAATCTTTGCAAGGCCTGATGATCTGGTGACGTGGCCATACCATCGGAGTTTCCGTTTCTTCACCACTGTTAGCAGGTCATCGTGTTGTCCAATGGCTTGTGTGATGGTCTGTCGGACTTCGTCGTTGGTGATGTGTTGGGTATAGGAAATGCCCAGAAGTCTTCTGTAGCACCCCATCTCCATGCTTTGTATTCTTCGTTGGAGATCTGCTGTGAGGGTCCATGCTTCGCAAGCATATAGGAAGATGGAGATGACAAGGGAGCGCAGCAGTCTTACTTTGGAATGTAGACTGATGGTCCTGTCTTTCCAAATGGGCTTCAACCTTGTCAGGGCAGCAGTTGTTTGTGCGATCCTGGAGAGGACTTCCTGTCGGGACTCATTGTCTGATACAATGGCTCCTAAATATTTGAAGCTATGCACTGTGTTGAGGGATTGGCCTTGGACTTTGATGTCCGTATTGATGCCATTGGTGTTGTTGGTCATCATTTTGGTCTTCTCTGCACTTATTTCCATTCCATAGGCTCTGGAGGTGGTGTCGAGCCTCTGTACCAGCTGTTCAAGTTCTTGTTCCTCTCCAGCCAATCCATCAATGTCATCTGCAAAACGAAGATTGGAGATTGCTCTACCCCCTATGCTGACTGTGGCTTCATGGTCTGCAAGAGCATCTGACATGATGCGCTCTAGGAAAATGTTGAAGAGTGTTGGAGAGAGTAGGCATCCTTGACGCACACAGATTGTTGTTCTGAACCAGTTCCCGATGGCACTGTTGTGGAGGACTGCACTGGTAGCCTTGTCATACAGGCTTTTGATGACTTCAATAATTTTAGGGCTGATGTTGTACACTTTCATTGTTGCCCATAGAGCTGCATGCCAGACTCGGTCAAACGCCTTCTTGAAGTCTATGAACACATGATATAGATGTTGTTGGTGCTGTAGGTATTTCTCACAGATTATTCTGAGGTTGAAAATCTGCTCAGTGGTACTTCGCCCTGCCCGGAATCCTGCTTGTTCTTCAGCTATGATTTGTTCAGCTTGGGGTTTCAACCTGTTGAGTATTATTTTCAGGAGGACCTTGCTGGGATGGCTGATGAGGCTGATTGTGCGGTAATTTTCACACTCCTGAAGGTTACCTTTTTTGGGAAGAGTGATGACAAGCGACTGGGTCCATAGTATAGGCCACTCCCCACTCTGCCAGATCTTGTTACAGATAATGGTGAGGGCATCAATTATAATAACTTTGGTTAATTTAATTTGAAAGTATGAAAGTAATACAAGACATTTTCTTTATTGACTTACATATGTGGATGTGTATAATTATGTTACATGGCATTGTTCAAGTCTATTATAATATATTAAATTTCATTAGGACTGCTGTATTAGTTATTAAAATATATTTTTAGGGTATTTATAATGATTGGAATGTGTCCAAAGTACATGGGATTCAACTCATAATATTGTGTTCAAAATCATGAAGTTAAATTTCTTATTACTATTGGCAATAAAATGCGTGAAGAATGTTATAATTATATTTTCAAGTTGTCTCCAATAACTCTGCAGTATTATTAATTTGTAAGATGTTAATTAATTTCTTAATATAGTATATGAATGCACCATATATGTAATCATATTGGTATGGTACAGATAGAGACGGACAAAGACAGACATATCAACAGGCATACACAAAGAGGGAGACACAGAAAGAGAGACAGAGGGAGAGATAGAGAGAGAAATAACAAGTCGTACAGCAAAACCAAAAGAGAAAGATGTGGAATATTAATGCAACTTTCAAAAAAAAATCTGTGCATCTCGGGAATTAATTTGGTATTTACATGCAACTTTATACAGAGCATATATCCCACAATTCTATGTTACTTCAGATTCAGATTCAGAAAACTTTATTATCTCCAAGGAGAAATTCTAACATGGATTTGCTGTCAGCAAAAGGTAATAAAATGTAACAGTACTATAAACATGTAAACATGTACGTGTACTCACGCTTATGTACATATTAACAAGAACATTTCCGACACATTGTAAAACTTAAAATACATATCACACTACATGTCCTTATTGCACTTCAACATAAATAAATAAAACACCTACCCACAAACACACACACCCACACACACACACATCCACACACACATGGGTTAAACAGAGCTGCCAACCCCTACGGAACGTCCGTAGTTTCTCCGGAAAATGTTTTTTAATTCCGCAACTACGCCCATTTCAAGAAATACTACGGAAGAAAAATTTCAAAGCATACCTATTTTTTTACAAGTATCGAAACAAAGCCGCGAGAGACGTAGGCCTACTAGGCTTTCGTCAATATCATAGACTTTCGTATAGCGCTTTGCGTGTGCGCTATTTTTAGCTCAGCAGCCACTGCGCGGTAGACAGAGAGAGAGAGAGAGAGAGAGAGAGAGAGAGAGAGAGACCACAGTCATGTCCTGTGATCCCCGTGTTTCCTTCAGGCGATTACACGCGAGGACTCGCGATTAATCGCGATTCCTCGCCGCGTATGGTGTATGGGTTAGCTTTTCCGAACAAAATGTTAAAACTGTTGGGTTTTTTTCAGGAACATTTCTATCATTTTAAAAATAAATATTTGAAAGTTAATGCTTTTTGTGTTGGTGTTTGGTTTTTATTTAAGCTAATATCAACATTTTAAATAATGCTCATTTTATCATGTGAAAATTCTTGTTCGTACATTTGCTACTGAAATTGAGCTGAAACTACTGATATTTTTCTTTGTTTGCTACTGAAATTTTTTTTAGGGGTTGGCAGCTCTGGTTAAACATTAGATTATATTACACCAAAATTATAAACGTTATAAAGCATCTTAAAAAAATATACAATCATCAAACTCTGCGTATCATTCTAACACTGACAATCACAGATTTTAAAACTTATGCATTAGTTAACTTACATACTGAATAGTTGAAAAATTGCTGCATATTATAAAATTCATCTCTAGTACTCCCATAAACCACTCGCACCCAACTCATTCAGTCAACGCTTATTAAGAATTTGTACTGATTTGGGTACAAAACTGTTCTTAGCACTAACTGTAGAAACATTTGGCACTCTGAAACGGCGACCAGAAGGAAGGAGCTGGTAGTGCTGGGCTAGGATGTGAGTGGAGTCTCTTACAATCATGCTCGCTTTCTTTCTTACTTGACTTTCGTACAACACACACAAACTCTCCTGCTTTTCACCCACCACTTTCCCACACACCTTCACAATTCTATCCAACACATTCTTACTCCTCACACTGAGACCTCCAAACCAGCAAAGAAAACCAAAGGTCAGCACCGATTGGATAAAACAGCTGTAAAAGTTACATAAAACAGACTTGTTGACTTTCAGAGAGCGCAATTTCTGGAGGCAATATATTCTTGACTGACATTTCTTATGGATGGAAGTAGTGTTGGAATCAAAGGTAAGCTTATGGTCAAGTATTGTTCCCAGATATTTGTATTCCGAGACTCTCTCCACCTTTTCTCCATCAATCACTAAGTCAGGCACAGCAGATGGGTTTTTTCTAAAATCAATAATCAGTTCTTTAGTTTTCTTCACATTTATATTTAAAAAATTCTCTTTGCACCATGCAATAAACTTTTGCACTTCTTTTAGATAAACAGTTGCAGAGTTACTTATGGTTGTGGTGAAAATGTCCATGTCTAATTTTAAAAAATTTCTGTCGAAAAATAATTATAATAATTATAGAACAAAAATTGATTTACATGGAATTATACATTTTGTATTGATTAATTGACATTGTTGTATGTATAAATATTGAAATCTTGAATAAATCTTGTCTCTTTTGGTATTAACGTCCCTCTCTTAAATTTTTTTATTGAAATTACTCATTTATTTTATAAGTTGGTTCCAACGGTTTGAGGTAAATCACACTGCATTACAATGCAGTGACGGTTGCAATTCATCGCTTTCTACTACCAGTTTTACAATATTATGAAGTTCACCCACACTGCATTGCAATTGGCATGGAATAATATTTGGTATCATAATAATAAAAATAATTTATTTTGTATAGCGCAATTCAAACATAAAATGCTTCACAAAGCGCTTGATCACACGCAGCCACACACAGATACACACGCATAATAAATCTATTCTGCATTTAAAAACAAGACAACATGTAAACCTAGTGAAGGTAACAAACCAACAAATAAAAGTATAAAATCAGTCAATCAAGAGTTTGCAGGTAGAGCCAAAGGTAAGGTGGTGGAGATCATGAAAACAATGTGGAGTTTGGGAAGCATGGATATAAATATTTTCTTTAAGCTGTTCGATGCCCAGGTTAAACCTATGCTTCTGTATGCAGCAGAAATATGGGGCATTACATGATTTCATGCTAGGCCACTTCC
The DNA here is from genome assembly GCA_036898135.1 of Oncomelania hupensis. Taxonomy (NCBI): domain Eukaryota; kingdom Metazoa; phylum Mollusca; class Gastropoda; order Littorinimorpha; family Pomatiopsidae; genus Oncomelania; species Oncomelania hupensis. The sequence goes on along the minus strand of CM072512.1, from coordinate 68,879,866 downwards.
CCACTCTGCCACATCTTGTTACAGATAATGGTGAGGGCGTCAATCACCGCTTCTCCTCCTGCTTGAAACAGTTCCGCATTCACACCCGTGAAAGGCAGAGCTCTATCATTAGTGTGCATGTGTGTGCGAGTGTGTATACGTGTGAACAAATCCATATAGGTGTAATGTGCTCTAAACTATGAATAGAGTAATTTAACTTAGTCATTCTTCTACCAAACCCCACCCCCTCTTCCCATTCTTTCCCCTTGTTTGCTTGTAAGCGTATTTTGAGTGTGTCTCCCAGGACCCCAAATGTCATGGTTTATGGAGAACTTGGTCGTTATCCACTGTTTATTGACAGTGCTCTAAGTGCAGTCAGATACTGGTTCAAATTGCAAGACATGCTTCTTGTTAGACTACCAAAGCAAGCATATGAAATGGACAAAAACAGATTTTTGATACTACCTGTAGGTCAGACTGATGTACATAACTGTGCTTACAATATAAAACACTGTTTTGACATGTTTGGTTTTTCTCATGTTTGGTTGAACGGGGGAGTAGGAAATAAGAAAGCTTTTTTACGTGTTTTCAGACAACGTATGATAGACTGCTACAAACAGGAATGGTTTAGTAAATTAATGGATAGCGAAAGGTTCTCAGTGTATGGTTCCTTTAAATCACTCTTGCAGTGTGAGAAGTACTTAACAGATATTACTATAATTAAGTTTAGAAATATCTTTGTAAAGTTACGTCTAGGCATTATAGACTTGAATGGAAATAAAAGATACAGTGTTGTTCCAAAGGCATGCCCTTTCTGTACGGATGTTGAAAATGAAATGCATTTTTTGTGGTATTGTCCAGCAATGTTGATGTACCACCATTGGTGTTTTGTTTATTACAAAGTGATAGTATGTTTATTACCAAAGCAGTAGCGATGTTTACGTTCTATGCGATGCAAAAGCGTGAAGAATTGTTGATTTAAAAGTAACCTAAAATATGTTCACTTTTTTTTTTGAGACACATTCTGTCAAATGACGCGTGTTTGTCATATTTATTTTTGTAACTTTTGAAATTTTTTTTTTTCTCTTTCTTTTTTTCCATGTCTGTTGTGTTACCCCCATGCCTATAGGCTGGTGGCCTCGCATTAAAGTTTCCTGAGTTCCTGAGTTTCTCTCTCTCTCTCTCTCTCTCTCTCTCTCTCTCTCTCTCTCTCTCTCACACACACACACAAACCTTTTTCTTTAAACTGTTTCTATGTCTTATTGTAAAATCATGGTTCCTGGGTACAAGCAAGGCCAAGATCTGTGTTATAAAAAGGCAAGGCAATTACCTTTAATACAAATATGTGGAACCTAAAGATATCAACTTTAGCATTAGCAGGTCAATAATTCCAAGTAGCAGGAAGGTGGGAAAGGCTGTATGCTAAAAGTAAACCAACGATGCCAGTTCAAAGGAAGGTGGAAGAGTAGCCCCAGCTTCCGCGATCCCACACTCATCACATGAGAGCACTGTGCAGACTGGCTATTAATGGCTTCTACATTTAGTGTTCAGACCAAAGCGATGGAAAATAAATGCAGAGAAGACCAAAATGATGACCAACAACACCAAAGGCATCAACACGGACATCCAAACGCAGATTCACGCTTACACAAACGCAAATTCTTTAAAATACCCTTTTTGTTACTTCATCACCCACGCGCCGGGAAACGTTGGGTCTGTTCTATTCAGTCCCCGCACACATTCATTACGAACTAATTTTTGTTAACATATTTTTTGCTCATGTAATTGTTCTTTTTCATTGTGCCATATTCTGTTTAAATGCATCAATTTTGACTTGTTACTGCCAGTGGAAATTAAAAACATTAAGATACTAAGTGATGTAACTGTTTACAGCCAATGGAAATTAAAAACATTAAAATACTAAGTGATGTAACTGTTTACAGCTAGTGGAAATGAAAAAAACACTAAGTGATGTAACTATTTATTGCCAGTGGAAACTAAAAACCTTAAGATACTAGGTGATGTAACTTTTTACTTGCAGTGGAAATGAAAAGCATTTTAAATACGAACTGATTTAACTTTTCGGTTTACTTAAAACTTGCCAAATTTTCTTTATTTATCTGTTGGAAGATGTGTGTAGTATTTTTTTACAGTTATTGTATGAGGAGTCTATGCCTATAATCATATAGGGGTGAGAGAGAGAGATATGAGAAAGAAAGAGAGAGAGAGAGAGAGAGAGAGAGAGAGAGAGAGAGAGAGAGAGAGAGAGAGAGAGAGAGAGAAGGAAAAAAATTAATTATATATTTTTTATCAATTTTTCTAGTTAATGATTTGATTATTTTTTATCGTTAATTATTGAAATGTTTTTATTAAAATACTTATTTTCTTATTTTCAAATCACTAAATCCCTTTAGCAATAGACGTTACATAAGTAACTCACACATAAATCGGCTGTAGCAATACGTAGTTGTACATAATTATTAGCAGTCTAATAGTATCACATAACTTAATCAGGACACCCTCCACCCTCCATTCACCAACAGCATAACCCTCCCCTGCAATGACTGGAAATTCCCAGTTTGATATCTCCTGCAAAGAGAATGTTACAGCAACATCGGTGTAAAGCTATGTGACCCAATGGACCAAGTTGCCATTACAACGAAACTATGGCAACCCGGGCCCGGAATGCGCAAGGTTAAGTGTCCTCTTACCTGTGGTATTCTGTTTCTCTTGATGGCATTGTCGTCGAAGAAGGATGAGAAAGCAAAAGACGATGGTAAAAAGAACAATGCGAATGAAGACAAGACCAACAAAGTGTGTAACAAAGAGACAGAAGCCGCAAAACGAAACGAAACAAAACCATACAACTGCAAAACAAAGCAATTACCGACAAAAAAACTGATTAACCTAGGGTTGCTAGGGCTACCAGCTACTTTAATTAGTTATTTGGAAGATTATATTAAAACGAAGATTTGGACAGACAAAGTGGATAGGTAGAGAAAGATATATCTTTAATATAAAAAATTTTTAGAGGGAGGGGGTAGAGAGAGAGGGAGAGAGAAAAAAAAACAGTGAGAGAGAGAGTGAGAGGGAGCTAGCGAGAGAGAGGCAAGAGAGAGATTGAGTAAGAGAGAACGTTACATTACATTACATAATTGTTGCTTTAGGTCCAGCGGACTCTTCCGAGCCAAATCAGGACCGGACAACCCCAATCCGCATAAAAGATCTGAAACAACCCTAGTGGGAAAACTGAATGCCCTCCACCAGCCAGTCACTTTACAATAAAGACATCCCACGCAGGGGACGGCTGAGGCTTCACCCCAACTTACCGAACCCCCGTTTACAAAAACAAAATAGAATACAATCATTATAAATTATCAACAAAACACATATGCCTACATTGCTAAATAATAACATCATAGGAAGCCCTAGTGACCACCTGGCAGAAAGCGTCCAATATTCCCAAGCTGATCCAACAGACCTCATACACAAACAAGGAGTCTTGTCCAGGAAGAGTTTTCAAGAAAAAAGGTAGGAGACTGGTCTAGCGAAGAAGACGATAGTATAGCAGATTGATAGAACAGAGCAGGAATGAGAAAGAGCAAATGAGAAAGACACTAAATTTCCATCTTCTTCTTCTTAATTAAATTAATGTCCCCGGACACATAAAAGCGTATAGGGGACTTGACTAAATTTCCTGAAAGTGGGGA
>CM072512.1:68746177-68871177 GCA_036898135.1 Oncomelania hupensis | reverse complement strand
CAATACAATCAAATATAAATACTAATTCACATCGACTGCAAATAAACATGGCAATATCCAGATATAGCCCCCTCATCATTGTAACAGCTCCAAAATCATTTGGCTTTTTTTCTTTTTTTCAGTTTTTTACATTCTATTAATACAACGAATGCCATAATATACATGAACAGCCACATTGCAGACAATATAAATAGCTTCTTTCCGTCGGAAATATGTAACTAATAATATCGAGGGGAGTATATCTGGATATTGTCATAAACATAATAATTATTCCGTCAAATAAGAAGTGCACAAATCTTACCACATTTCGATACCGTTCTCCTCTTGGAAACAGGATTGCCCAAGACTTTTTGCTAAAACAGTTCGTGGTCGCTTCTAGGTCACCCCAGCCATAATATGTCAGTGACCACTAGCGTTCATCAATGAAGAAAACTTTCTTACTATATACAGGAAAAGAAGCCATAACTAATGCTCTACCATTCTCAGATATACACTGAAGCAGACGGCTAAAATATCGCATACAATATGCCTACGTCCGCTAGTTGTGCACGTGACAAGCGTGAAAAGTTCATGGTACTTGGTTGAAACAGTGTTTGTGTGTGTGTGTGTGTGTGTGTGTGTGTGAGTGTATGCGAGTGTGTGTGTGATTACATGCATATGCACGCGAGGGTACAAATGTTGTGTATCTGGTATGTCTGTCTGTTAACACGAAGAGCTGAATATTATATTTGTAATAACGCAATTGGGTGTGTGTGGTTGTATAAGCACGACTTGGGGGTCCAGGGCCTAAAACACTGCATTGAAATGGGGGTCCAATTTTGAAGTGGGGTCCGATCCCCGGACCTCACTTTTTTTTTATTGCATATTCGAGATTCCCGAGGCAAAATTTGCCTTCTGACGAAATTTCAGACCGGGCCCCATTTTCAGTAGTAACTGCGAAGTGTGGATTTTGCGTTTGCTCCAAGAATTACAAGCAGAGTGTGGAGCATGCGTGTGTGTAAAGGGACGTAATTCGATAAAGTTATTTCACTTATCTCCCTTGTTCGCGGGCCCGCCGCTAAAGTTGCAGCCAGAAGGAGCCATAATTGTCTTTGTCTACAGAGATCAGAAGGTAATTATGTTTTATCATTGATTGCACACAAGTTTGTTTAAGTCAGAAGTTAGCTAAGCATGGCTAACCGTTTGTATATTGAAACAAGATATTTAGATCTAGTTCTAAAATTGAGGGAGAGGGAATGATGCCTGGCCCTTTGCCCACAGACACTGACACAGCCAGCTCTGAACCAGTTCTTTTGTCTTTGTAAACTCGTAGGTCTCAATGACTATGATACATTATATATTATAGTAATATTATAGTATATTATAGTAATTGAGGCCTACGATTTTACAAAGACGAAAAATGAGACTTCAAAGCATGTTGGCGCCTTACCTCTTGCAATGCCTCGTCGTGATCTGTAGTGCTAGAGGTTCTTCTATGTGTTTAAAATGGTGACAACTATGGAATCAGAGTTTTGTTTGTTTGTTGCAGTGTTGGTTCATCGTATTTCTTTATTAGTAAGATGTGGGTAATCAAAACTGACAGAGGGTGGGGGTGGAAGAGGGTGGGGGTGGAGTGGTGTGTGGAAGATTTATATAAGCTCTTTGCTAGATCCCCGAAATTGTGCAAATGTTATGCCGTAGAACTAGAACAGTTTCATAACATTATCGTTTGAAATGAAACCATACATAGATCGTATACACCTAGATCTAGTTATTGAAGATGATAATACATGATGAAACTGATTTACCACCAATTTTATTCTTGTCTACAGAGTGACTTATATCACAAATATTGTTGTGTGTATTTGTCGTTTTTGAACTACATATACAATTTTACATATTGTATGTGGTTTAGATATGATAAAATATTTGGAAGAGGATATAATTACCCAGGGAAAATATGTATGCATAACCATACTGACCCGGATTTTTTTCATTCTTTTCCTTTTACATTTTATCGCTTAGCATTAACGTAACCTACGCTGGGCCTGTGTTTTATGGCCTAATGAACATTTGAAAATATAATTGCGTTTAAAATTTGCAGGAATCAGCAGATGGCTGGTTCCACGCCTAAAGAAAAGATAAAATTCATCTCGGCCCAGGATGTTTTTACTTTCTGGAAAGAAAGGTAAATCTGATTTTGATGTGTGCTGTTCACAAATCCTATTGTTTGTGTGGTTTAATTGCATCAGTGTGGTCTTTTACTTTCTGTTATAAATAATAAGCTTTATCATTTATAGTTTTTAAAGTGTGTCTGATGTTAAATTTTCAAACTTTTACATTATAGCGGTGAAAGTTTTAACGTAAGTGCAAGATATCCTAATTGGATTGTTCTCGAAGGTTGACATAAACTGTCCGGAGAAAATCCGAGCGGTCCCGATGTTTCACTTTGGAGTTTTGTTGGCTTTTGCGCAAGGTAGCAAAGTACTTTGTTGGTCCCTGTACTGTCATGACGAAGACTATCACAGCACAACTCCGGCCTTACCCATCCTCCTCTTGAGTACATTTTAAATAGATTTCTGTGCAGAGAACTGCATTTGGTCTGTCGCTAAAAGTTCCTGCTTTTGACAAACTGTTGGCACTTGGTCCCATCTATGAACTGAAAGCTAAATTACATTTTTGTCATGTCTTTTAAAAGCAGCTTTTTTTTTAGAGTTTAAAATAACCGTAAATGTTACACGTTTTTTAAACAATCACTTGGTTCCTTCTGTGTGTGTGTGTGATGATGGGTAGGTGAGGGCGCTTGAGTTAAAGGTACTAATCCTATCCTATCTCATAACTCGGAAGTCGTTGGGGCACCACAGATGATTGTTTAACCAGTGCACTCCATCATTCTCCGTCCTCAGCAGCCCCCCGCATGGCCTCTTCAGATGCCACTGTATATTTTCGGTAGGCATCTTTTTCCTTTTCATCTCTCTTCGTTTGTCACACAGGTCCAAAAGTGCAGTGTGTTATATGGTTTCTTCTTTGGGCGGTGCTTGCCAAGGATCTCGATGGCGGCATCTGCCACTGCTGAGTTGAATGAGGTGGTCATGGTGTTGACATCTACTTCACCAGTTCCTAAAACGAGCAGTGGTGCAAATTCCCTCCAATTGTGGCTTGGAATTGTTCTGCCACCTCCAGATTTTGCAGTTTGTCCTGGTTGAACTTTAGCCTGGTGCACTGTACTTTGTTTACTCTCTTTAAGTGGTGCCAGAAGGACATCATCAGGAGGTCGTGGTCGCTTCCGATGTGTGCTCCTGGAAAAGTGCGTGTATTGCCAATGTTGACGCTTGATCTGAAGCGGTTTTTGACCATGATGTAGTCGATCTGGTTGTGATGCTCCCCGCTGGGACTGTGCCAGGTCCATCGTCTGGATTTTTTGTGGGGACCAAGCATGTTTGCCAGTATCAGATTATTGTATCTGGCAAACTCCAAGAGTCTAAGACCTCTGTTATTTGTCTCGTTGTTGCAATGGGGTCCACATGTGTCTCCCCAGATGTTTAAATTTAATTTAATCACATTTTATATAGCGCTTTACCAGCTCAAGAGCTGCTCAAGGCGCTGGTCGATACAGGATCTAACTCAAGCCGCCCGAGGCGCCCACTTGCAGCCTTTTGGCACATAGTCTGACTCCCAGACGACTGAGCACAATCCTGGGCGATCGGGGATGGGGAGAAGGGACCTAGAGCATGCTGCGTGTATTTATGTAGCCAGCACTCGCCCGTCTAGGACATGAGCGCCAGGATCTTTAAAGTCCATGCGATGGAATGCGTGCGTGCACAGACTATACCTCGGTTTATACTCTCATCAGAATTACTTAATACAATAAACCATTATTGGCACGCATCTTGGGAAACCTTGGCATTCCAGATGCTTTGCATTATGATTATGTCCTTTTTCGGCACTTTGTCAAGGACAGCCTGTAGAGGTTCATAGAAATCTTTGACTTCGTTGTCGTCATTTTCCAATGTTGTGGCATAGGCCTGGATGATGGTGATGTTGAAAGGGGATGCCCTTAGACGGATAGTAATTGAGTCTACTGAAGACTGGGCGGCAACCCATGACAGTGGCCAGAATGTCTTTGTGGACCAAGAATCCAACGCCATGTTCGTATTTGTCTTCTCTCCTGCTGAAATAAGGCTTGAAGCCTTTATATCGGTCGTTGTTTCACCTAAACCTTTCCAGCGCAGTTTGCTGATACATAAAATCTTCCATCGATAGCGGTCCAGCTCGTGTGCCAACTCTTCTGATTTATCTTCCCCAGTTAGGGTCCTGACATTCCAGATTCCTATGACAAATGTGTGACTTGTGCGGATCTTGCTAAGTTGTCCATCCTGGTGGACAACGGATAGCGCGGTCCTTGATGACCTTGTCGACAACCGGTTCGGAATGGAGTGAGAAGTTCTTTTCATCATGGCTCGCCTTTTCCCCGAGCACGTGGTCGTTGAACCTATGATCGATCCCACACTTATCAGGCGCCATTGGTTTCGGCCTGTCAACAAGGCAAGTCAGTCCCAACTTAGACCACGCGGCCACAACGCCTAAATGGCAAAACATTCAGTTTAGGTAAAGTGTAAGTTGGACTTCACTTTGAGCTACAATGAAAAGTCAGAGTACATCAAGTGTTGTTGGGACCCCACTTTAGGTGTATAAAATATAGTATAGAACAAAATGTATAAAAGCGGGTGTTTTTTTCAATGTAAGTTTAAAAAAAAATGTTTTGTTGTGTTGATGAAATGAAGCCAGTGCAGAGATCTGCAAGCCAAATACATGTTATTTTGTTTTCTGTTTGACACAGATGTAACACTTATTATAAGAAAGCTGTTGGTGCACTCTGATGTTGCATTCTGTTTGTTACAGTAACCTGAGTCTGAAACAAGTCTTACACTATACAGTTCAAGCGTAAGGTCCACTGAAAAGTGAGTTGTTATTCTTGTTTATAGATTTAGTACTTTATTTACTTATTGGTAGTAATAGTCGTTTTCGTCTGTTTTCTTCCACATTTTCCTATAGAAATGTGTATTATAATTGAACTTTCAATTATATTGGTGACTTTATGATGGTCAATACTGCTAAGGTAAAGTTTAAGCTGACCTGATAGTTTCTTGATCACTACAAATGCAGGAAAGAGCCAGTGACAGGTGGGAACCATACAGAGTTACTGAATGATTGATTTGATTTAGTTAGTAATTATCTCCAGTCATATAAGTTGATAGTTGGTAAGTTATAACCCACGTTAACAAAAAGGTCATTTTTATTTTTTTTTCCTTTTTACACTTTATTGTCCATTTTTATCGGGAAAGTCTGGGCTGCCTCCCCTTGGGAAGGCGTAGCCGCAGCAAATTATGCTGGGGGAACAAACCGGAGTACCCAGAAAAAAAACCGAGACCTCCGAGTCAAAAGTAAATAATATTCGGAGAAACATAACGCCCAGAGGCGGGATCGATCCCACATCTATCAGACACCATTGGTTTCTAGCCTGTCGACAATGCAAGTTAGCCCCGCCTTAGACCATGCTGCCACAACGCCTAAATGGCAAAACAATTAGTGTAGGTAAAGTGTAAGTTGGACCTCATTTTGCGATACAGTGAAAAGTCAGATTACATGAAGTGTTGTTGGGACCCCACTTTAGTTGTATACAATACAATGTAAAACAAAATGTATGAAAGTGTTTTTTTATTGATGTATTTATTGTTGTTGTTGTTATGTTGATGAAGTCAGTGCAAAGACTGCAGATTAGCTAAATGTTATTTTGTATAAGTGTTTAACACAGCTGTACCACTTATAAAAAAGCTGTTGGTGCACTCTGATGTTGAAAAAAAAATTAACTAGACCACCACTTAGGTTGATCAAGCCAGCAAAGATATAAGCTTCATCACATTTAATGTTGACTGCATTATTAAAGACAAGGTATAAGCTGGAAACCATTGTATGTTGTGATGAGATTACTAAACACAAAGTATAAGACGGACCCCACTTCACACTGTGAAATCCAGTGTGGATAAAATAGGCTGGGCTCTGCTTTACGTTGATTCTGTCAGTGCAGACAAGAAAGTACAGGACATGTTTTTATTGTAGCATCTTTACACAAGCAAATATGTATCTATAAAAGCTGTGAGTGTGCAGTCTTCTAATCTGATTTCCCTTTGCTGTTGAACAGGATGCTGCCCACTAAACTACAAATGCAGGAAATCGCCTGTGACAGGTGAGAAACACACAGAATTACTGAATGATTGATTTGATTTAGTTAGTAGCCATCTCTCCAGTCATAGAAGTAGGTAGTTTTAAATTGCAATTTTCATTTGCCATGACAATGCTTTATTGGGCCTTGCTGCAATGACATTTAAAGTGTCGTTTGCAAGCAAGTGGTAAATGTAGCCTAGTAGAAATCTTGCAATTCAATTTATTGGTAAGTTAAAATACACTTAATAAACAACAAAACGTAAACGTCTGAATAGCAAACTATTCATTGTATGTAAAATGTATGCTGGACCTCACTTTAAGCTACAATGAAAGTCAGAGTACTTGAAGTGCTGTTGGGACCCCACTTTACCTGTTTAAAATACCGTGTAGAACAACATGTATGAAAGAGCTTTTTTTAAATTTAGTTTTTTTTTTGTTTTTGGCTTTTTTGTTTTTGAACAAATATAAATGTTTTGTTATGTTGATAATGCCAGTGTATTGGTACATGGTGAGTTAAAACCCACTTCAACAACAATGAAATGTAAACGTATAACTCATTAACTGGCAAAACATTCAGTATAGGTAAAGTATAAGTTGGACCTCACTTTGAGATAAAATGAAAAGTCAGATTACATGAAGTGTTGTTGGGACCCCACTTTAGTTGTATACATTACAATGTAAAACAAAATGTAGGAAAGTGTGTTTTTTTATTGATATATTTATTTATTGTTGTTGTTGGTATGTTGGTGAAGTCAGTGCAAAGAACTGCAGATTAGATACATAAATGTTATTTTGTATATGTGTTGGACACAGCGGTACCACTTATAAGAAAGCTGTTGGTGCACTCTGATGTTGAATGGTGTTTGTTACAGTGACCCTGAGTCTGAAGGCAGTGTTACTGCTTGTGGTTCAAGCCCAATAGAAAGGTGAGTATTTACACTTATTTATATAGTAATTTGTGTGCTTTGATTTTATTTAGCTTGATTTAGTTAGTAATTTATTAACTCCGATCAAGTTCATTCAAGTTAGTACAGGTTTAGAAATAGCTCGATATTTATTTATTGCAATCAATTCCGTGAAAATAAAGATTAAGATTGAAATAATTTTCTGCAGACCATGTCAGGAAAGAAAAACAATATGCTGGATTGACCTTAATTTACATTGGAAATAAATGGATGATAAAATACGAGCTGTGCCAAGTATTATAAGAAAGCAACTGGTGTTCTCTGATGTTGCATTGCGTTTGTTACAGTAACTCTGAGTCTGACACAAGTGTTCCACATTGCACTTCAAGCCAAAGGTCCAGTGAAAAGTGAGTTGTTATTCTTGTTTATAGATTTAGTACTTTATTTACTTATTAATATAACAGACCATTTCGTCTGTTTCATTACACATTTCCCTATAATAATGTGTATTATTAGTAAAATTTCAATTACATTGGTGACTTTATGATGGACAAGTCTGCTAAAATAAAGTTTAAGTTGACCTTTCTTGATCACGTCAGTAGAGATAAATTATATGGTGAGCTGACAATATGTTGATCAAGTCAGTGGAGATAAAGAATATGTGGATCTTACTTAATGATGCTCAAGTCAACGAAGATGATCAAACCAGCCAAGATCTATTATAAACTTCACTACGTTTAATGTTAATCAAGTTATTAAAGACAAGGTATATATATATATGCTGGTAACCATTACATGTGATGAGATTACTAAAAACAGTCAGTGCATGCAAGAAAATACAGGACGTGTTTTCTGGTAGCATCTTTATTCAAGCAAATAATGTATCGGTAAAAGCTATGAGTGTGCAGTCTTCTAATCTGAGTTCCCTTTGCTGTCGTACAGGATGCTGCAAACGAAACTACAAATGCAGGAAACAGCCAGTGACAGGTGAGAACCATAGGGAGTTTGTGAACGATTGATTTGTTTTAGTTAGCAGCTATCTCCAGTCATATAAGTAGATGTAAATTGCAATTTGTACTTGTTATTGCAATAAATTATTTGGCCATGCAGAATAAAATCAAAAGTATTATTATTATTATTATTATTAATAATATTATTATTATTATATCATCACTTTGTATATAGCGCTTTTATTTGCGCTTATATTTGCAGGCTACATGTAAAAATGGTACATATCTTGCAATTCAGTGTATTGCTAAGTTAAATCCCACTTCAACAACAACAAAACGTAAACGTCTAAATGGCAAAACATTCAGTATAAGTAAAGTATAAGTTGGACCTCACTTTGAGGTACAAAGAAATGTCAGATTATATGAAGTGTTGTTGGGACCCCACTTTACTGGTATAAATTACAGTGTAAAACAAAACGAAGGCAAGCTTTTTTTTTTTTTTTAAAATTATTGTTTCGTTTTGTTGATGAAGTCAGTGCAGAGAACTGCAAGCCAAATACGAGTTATTTTGTATAACTGTTTAACATAGATGAAACACTTATTATAAGAAAACATTTGGTGCACTGTGATGTTGAATTGTGTTTGTTACAGTGAACATGAGTCTGACGTCAGTGTACGTGTTCCTGCTTGCCGTTCAATCCCAGTTAAAAGGTGAGTAGTTACACTTATTTATATAATAATTTCTATGCTTTGATTTTATTTAGTTTGATCCTATCCTATCCTATCCCATCCCGTAACTCGGAGGTCGTAGGGGCACCACAGATGATTGTTTAAACAGCGTACTCCATCTTTCCCTGTCCTCAGCAACCCTGATTGTTTCGCTCAGTGTCAAACCAGTCCATTCTCGAATGTTGTCCTCCCACCTCTTTTTCGGTTTTCCTCTTCTTCTACCTTCCTTGCACAGTGCCTTGCAGGATGGTCTTTGCAAGACCTGATGATCTGGTGACGTGGCCATACCATCGGAGTTTTCGTTTTTTCACTAATGTGAGCAGGTCATTGTGCTGTCCAATGGCTTGTGTGATGGTCTGTCGGACTTCCTCGTTGGTGATGTGCTGGGTATAGGAAATGCCCAGAAGTCTTCTGTAGCACCTCATCTCCATGCTTTGTATTCTTCGTTGGAGATCTGCTGTGAGGGTCCATGTTTCGCAAGCATATAGGAAGATGGAGCGCAGCAGCCTTACCTTGAAATGTAGACTGATGTCCTTTTGTGCAGATCGAGTCAGTGAAAAAAAAGAATTAGATTGATGTCCTTTTGTGCAGATCATGTCAGAAAAAAACAACTACACAATATGCTGGATGGACCAGCATTGAAAATGTATGGGTGGTAAAATGCAAGCTGTGTTAAGTATTATAATAAAGCCGTGGACTCTGACTTTGCATTGTGTTTGTTACAGTGACACAGAGTCTGACGCCAGTGTTCATGCTTACACTTCAAGCAAAGGTAAAAGGTGAGTAGTAGATATAAATATAAAATGTATTTACTTTGTGCAAGTCAGTGAAGATAAGAAACGACTAGATATCTGTTAATGGTGTGGCCTAGTAGCGTAGTGGTTTGGGCACATGCTATATTTGGGGGTTCGAATTCCCTACCTATTAGCAAAGGAAACCAGCACCCTAAACCAACTGTGTTATCAGGCCACTACAGTTAAGTTTCCCTCAAATTATTCCTTAAATAATAACAATCCAAAAATTAATTGGTTATTTTAGCAAAATTAACTGATGCTATACACTTTTTGACTCACATGCATGGCAGTGTGAGTCTATGTACTCACCACCGCTCGTACTCATCTCCCCCACCCCCACCCTCAAATTTTTGTTAAAAAATCAAAATGTTTGCAAATCCATGCGTGATAAGTCCTAAATAGTCCAAAATTGACATTAATTTTTTTTTTTTAATGGCATCCATCCGTCGGTCTGTCCACCGTCAGCCGTCCGTCTGTGCAAAACTTGCAAGTGAATTAATATCTCAGAACTTATTTAAACTATTACAACCATTTCCAACCTTGGTAAGATGGTGTATATTCATGAGACCTCCATAGTGATCAGTGGATGACTTCACTTCAAAGCCAAGGTCACAAGGTAAACAAATGTTATTTTTGAAAAAAAATACAATTTTCACAATTTTTTTTCTCCAAGTTATTATTATTGAACTTATGATTCTTTTATGCATGATGAATATCAATGAGACACACATACTAGGCAAATTTGGTCAACCTCACTCCATCGTCAAGGTCACTGGATATGTCAAAAGTCGGTTAGTATAGGTACGTTGAAGTGACCTCGACCCTGAGATATAAAGTCCAAACTTGTAGTTAGAGATGACAGATTGATTGTTCATGTACGTTTCATTTTTGCATTTATTTTTGAAGGGTCAAGTTCATTTTAGACCTGACAAAATCATAAAAAATGGGTAATCAGTGGAATGATTATTTATTCATCACGTAATTGTCATGGTGATCCCAAGGTAACTTTTTTTTTGGGGGGGTGGGGGGAGGGGGAGGGAGGTGAGGAGGGGGAGTGGACATAATGCCACTTTTGCTATAGTTTATTTCATAGTACATGAGTATATTTGGAGCTGAAGGTCAAGGTAATCTCAAAGCCAAGAGTATAGAAAGATCAAAGTCGCTATTAGTATTACTTTGCCACCGTTTCTTGTTTCTTCTTATGGGCACTCATTTCCATGTTAAAAATATAAGTTCCATAAGGAGCATGTGAGTCTTGTGGGCTTTGCCCTTCTAGTTTGTTATTAAGAAATGTGTTTATAATTATAATGTATGATTATTCGTAATCATTGTTCTTATTTTTTAAACGAAATTCATTACTTTACTTGTTTATTTGCATACTTTGTTGTCCTTATTACAAATACCATGGAGACTGTTTTCTTATGTGAGGAGAGACAGAAATATACAATCAATAAATGGGTAGTTAAAATATTGTTTATTATGAAACAATGTATGATAATGCTACGTAAAGGGGGTGGCCTCGTGGCGCAGTGGGTTAGTCGTCGGTTTCCTATGCCGTAGGTCGCGGGTTCGATTTCCGCAAAGAACGAACGTATGTGACTTAGGTACCAGACTATTGAAGTCACCGAAGGTTTTCTCCGGGTACTCCGGTTTCATCCCTCTCTTCAATAATGGTATTTCAAAAATAAAATCGAATTTCCTTTCAATCTTCTAATAGTGATCTCCGTGCCTTTACACCACATGTTTGAGTGATATATGTGTGTTTGTTGAGTGTGTGAGAGTGTGTGAAACATATGAGCGTGTATGTTAGTACAGATCGCCGCGCTTTGAGCCTGAGTGGTGATTTGGGGAAAAGCGTGTAAATAGCATCCACTATTATTATTATTATTATTATTATTATTATTATTATTATTATTATATTTCTAAATTTTTATTATAGATGCTAGGTTTAGTTTGTATTTGATTTTCTTTGCAGAAGGAAATGGGACAAGCAACATTGTTGCTTCTATTGCCAAAGATTGATCATCAAGATGGCACACCACCTTGAGAGAGCCCATAGTGAAGAGACTGATGTGGCATATGCCCTCAAACTTCGCAAAGAACTAATTATTTCGTATATGTAGCTGTTGTTTAAAAATACTTAAGTTTTTTTTTGTGCTTGCTTTGGAAAATAGATGTCCGATTTTAATTGCAACTCATTGGTACTATTATTTACAACCGTTCCAAAATAAGATGTTATGAGTAATTAAATTGTAATTGGACAAATACAAATAAGCCAATATGTTGATAAAATCTATAAATGAAAGCAAATATTAAATTACAAAGCAATAAATTGTTACTTTTAGTTCTTCATTCTTCAAACATGACGGATGTTACTTAATTATGAGCACACCTCGTATGGAAGTTTTGTGTTAAATACAATTTGAAACAAGACCAATTGACTTGAGTCTCTCTCTCTCTCTCTGTATCACTTGCTGGCTGGCTGGCTGGCTGTCTCTCTCTCTCTCTCTCTCTCTCTCTCTCTCTCTCTCTCTCTCTCTCTCCTGATGATTCTTGGTCTCTCACTTGATTTTGATTTCATGTTTATACAGACTATAGGCACTTGGTGATAAAATACTCTAGAAACACAATCACCCACTCTCTCCACACACACATAATGAAATAAATATGTTTATAAATAATTAAATACAATAGAAAGCCTATATTACACACATTTCTGTAATAGCATGAATTATGTTTGAATTTCTTTCAAAATGCACATAGGTAAAAGGTGTAAATTTTAATCACAGTTTTAATCCATTTATCAAATACATAGGAAAAAGAATAATTAAGCTTTCAATAATTAATGCACTTTTCAAACATGTCTTGGGGGGTATGAATTTGAAAGAGATAAAATATTTTAAAAAATAAATATATATATATAAAAATAAAAATTATATACTTTTTAAAAAATATATATTTTATCTCTTTCAAATTCATATGCCCAAGACATGAAAAAGTAAAAAAAAAAAAATAAAGTAAACAGAAACAAATAATATATTAGTAAACGTACAACATAAGATACACAAAGCTAAGAAATTGTTGTATTAGGTCAAATCTCATTTGTTTATTATAACTATATGAGAGACCCCACTTCTCACTGTGGACCCCAAATTAACGCTTTTTGACAACGGACCCCACTTCCAAAACATACTCTTTATCTTAGGATCCACACAGTTGTTGTCTAACTCAAACCGATTTTTAGGGACATATTTAGGCCCTCTCTTTGAATTGTATGTGTTTTTTGCAAACTTTAATTTTATTCATATGGACCTCATTTATGTTGCGTAATGACATGGACCTCAGTGTATGGCGTATACAAACCTGGGTGTGGGTGTTTTTTTTTTCCTCAGTGTCACTGTGTTTATTGCCACTATGAAATCCTGTCTTGTCTTGCAAAGCGACAATCCACAGTTGTCTTTCTGAGAAATAAAGACTGACATGACTTGACATGCACGCACGAACACACACGCACACAAACACACACACAAACTCACACATAAACATAGTGTACACTTTGGGAAGCAACGTGTAAATACCCTGGGATAGACACCCAAAATACGAACTGCATAGTGTACACTTTGGGAAGCAACGTGTAAATACCCTGGGATAGACAGCAAAAATATATATATCCCGATTTCTTAGGTTCTTTTGGGTGAAAAGACGTACGGAAGTCACTTCCTGTCTCATTTCGATTGCAACGCCATATTCATGATCTTCCTGATACCTGTTTCTTCGGGTCATCCACTGCTGTCGTGCTACCTGTTTTTTCGGGTCATCCACTGCTTTCGTGCTCATATTCTCATTTACTGTCGTCTCAACTTGTTATTGTTTTTGAGGTAAGAAACAGCACATGCCTATCATGAGTGGGTTTAGTGGGCACACAGCTCTCTCTCTCTCTCTCTCTCTCTCTCTCTCTCTCTCGCTAGTGGCGGCAGAACCGGAGGGGATAGGGTGGTTGGTCAAGAAATGTTGCTTTATGTGTGTATTTTGAGGTGCCAATGATCCTAAACTTTGTAGTGCACCTGCTTCATACCTCATGGTAGTAGACCAAATGTCACTAGGAGGTAATTTTGAAGTAAGCTACATGTGATTTGAAGTGGGAAAATGAAACTGAAAGTCAAGGTGACATGGAAGCATATATATTATGCACATGTGTCATGTGAGGAAAAGCAAAGCCAGTAAGCTAGAAACAAAAAAATCATAAGTCTAAAAAGAACAAAATTGAAAATTTCTTATTCAAAATGAAATGCAATAAGAGAAATTTACTGATAGTGATAGTTATATTTTGACAGACTGGCACATTGAACAGTGTGGTTAGTCCTCAAATATCACGAGACCTATGTAACATTACAATCCGTCCTACCATTAGGTTGCCACCCACGCCAAAGTCGCCACGGTAACCAAGCAGCGTCCGGGAAGTGTGTGGAGCTTGGCGGTCTAAACGTAATGTTATTACTAACCCTAACCCTAACAGTTTACCGTGCGGGCAGAGTGTTTGTTGTTGTTGTTGCATCAATTTTTATTCATCAACAACAACAACAAACACTCTGCCCGCACTGTAAACTGTTAGGGTTTACCGTGCGGGCAGAGTGTTATAAACAAAGGCAGACATGAACGATAACTCCTAAGGTAGTACTTTATTTACTTCCCTTGCGCGCGCGGATGGAGTATAATGCGATCCAATCCTTAATGACTAATGTCACACCTAGCCTGGGGAATGATAAATTCACTATTCATGGGATCTAAGTTAACCATCATTTTATTTAGTTATTTTTATTAATTTTAAAAATATATTTATTAAAAACTGATTATTATTAATATTGATAAGCAGCTGGGGTTAATAATAGACTATAACTGTATAAGTGTAACTGGAATGTTGGTTATATTACTTGGGCAATGGGCAAAGTCTCTGGGGTTTTCTCCGGGAACTCCGGTTTGCTCCCCCAGCAAAATTTTAAAAAAAATTCCAAAAATTTAAAGAATTTCTAAATTTCACAAATCACAACTAATGTTAGGTATGTTGGGTTTGGGCGCGCCACAGGCTGCGACTACTCCTTCCACAGGGGAGGCGGCCCAGAATTTCCCGATAAAAAGGGACAATAAAGCATTAAAATCTAAAATCTTTATTACTTGTCTTTATACAGAGCGATCGAAGATTGAACGATGATTGATAAAAAACATGGTCGAAAGGTTGAACCGACACATAATCGAAATGTCTTCAAATCGAACCAATACATGATTAAAACGTCTCAAAATTGAACCGTCAATACATCAGACAAGTGATTGAAGTGTCATTAGCTTGAAAGAGGGGATATAGAATAACAGATGAACGACATGACATTTTATTGAACATTACATGCTCAAAGACAATAGATGGAACGTCATTGATTGAAAAACATACTAAATATAAAAACGACCAAATAGTTCGATTAAATGGCGCTTTGACATTTAGTCCAATCGATATTTTGTTAATTTGATTTTTGCATCATTTGATGAATTGACGCTTTGATTAATTTTGACCTTTCGATCAAATGTTGGTTCGATTTCTAGACGTTTTGATCCTATGTGAATTCGATTTTATGACCTTTCGATCCTAAGTTGGTTCGATTTTAAGGCGTTTCGATCATGTTGGTTTGATTTTACAGACATTTTGATCTTTAGTGTGTTCGATGTCAGCTTATTGGAATGTGCATGAATGATTTATGTGCACTTTGTTTTAGTATTTGTTTAAATGTGGACCAAAACACATTCTTTGTATCATCGTGTATTTGGCCAATAAAATGTCTTATGATCTTAAGTTTTGAATCAAATGTTTCACATTATAAAATTATGTGGAATTTTTTTCCCAGGCTTCCAATCATGCCAGGATGCATAAACAGCTACCACATTTTTGCCAAGGACCATTGTGAGGGTAAGGCCCACAAAATAAAGATTTTAGTAGAGTTTCATGACCACATCCCTTTTCTAAGAGTAAGACCTTTAATTAATATTTTTCAGAAACCTCTCCAACAGTCAGACTTCTGAAATAACCTCTGTCACTGGTTAAAAGATCCCTCTCATTTAAGACTTGATTAGTTGAGTTTGGTGATTTTTTTTGTACAAGGACTTAAAATAGAAATTTTACCATATTTGTCCCATATGCTTGATCAAGTTGATGGAACCGGGTCGGCAGCTCAGGCAGTAAGACTGGTGATTGGAATTCCGCCATACCCCCAAAGTCTTTTGTATGAGATTTTCAACCAAGGTCCAGTAGTACTGGTAGGCGCCGCTCTTTGGCTGACGTGCTCTTTATTGAGGAGGCTTAGAGTTATACTTTTATTAAAAATAAGTGCATTAATCCATTATAAATACAATTATTTAATGTATATTTTAAATCTTTGCACTTGTACACACATACACATTGGACATTGGTTTGAAGCCTCATCTGAAAGACTGTGAATTAGCACAAATTGTTATTGTAAACTAGTAGTATTAGAACAAGCATAATTTTTTGTTTTATTTTAATGTTCTTAGCATCAGACATTGTAATGAAACAATGACACAGCAATATGGACCAGTCTCCTTTGTAAATTGGCAGTGAGAATGTATGATGTTTAATTGCATATTTTTCAGCAAGTAAGAAAGGGCTAAATTGCAAAGATGTGGCACAGGCATACAAAAATGCTACCACCACCACAAAGCAGCAGTGCGCTCTGAGAGCAAAACAAGAAAGAGAGAGGTCCATAAACGATGTGAAGGAGTTAGAAAAACGTCTCAGAAATGTGGTATGTACAATCACCTATTTTATAATTGCGTTGTTTGTATTTATTCTGTGATTTTTTTTCATTTAAGTAAAATGATAAACTGAGATTGGAGTTTGCTCTACGCCCTATGCTGACTGCAATCTCCAACCTCTGGTTTGCGGATGACATTGATGGATTGGCTGAAGAGGAACATGAACTTGAACAGCTGGTACAGATGCTTGAAACCAACTACAGAGCCTGTGGAATGGAAATAAGTGCAGAGAAGATGAAAATGGTGACAACAACACCAAAGGCATCAACGTGTACATCAAAGTCCAAGGCCAATCCCTCAACACAGTGCATAGTTTCAAATATTTAGAAGCGATTGTATCAGACAGTGGGTCCCAACAGGAAGTCCTCTCCAGGATTACACAAACAACTGCTACCTTGACAAGGTTGAAGACAATTTGGAAAGACAGGACCATCAGTCTACATTCCAAGGTAAGGCTGCTGCGCTCCCTTGTCATATCCATCTTCCTATATATGCTTGCGAAACATGGACCCTCACAGCAGATCTACAACGAAGAATACAAAGCATAGAGATGAGGTGCTACAGAAAACTTCTGTGCATTTCCTTTATTCAACACATCACCAATGACAACGTCCGACAGACCATCACACAAGACATTGGACAACACGATGACATGCTCAGAGTGGTGAAGAAACAGAAACTCCTATGGTATGGCCATGTCACCAGAGCATTAGGCCTTGCAAAGATGATACTGCAAGGCGTGATGCAAGGAGGCAGAAAAAGAGGTGGGAGGGCAACATTCAAGTTTGGACTGGCTTGACACTGAGCGAAGCCACGATGGTTGCCGAGGACAGAGAAAGAGGGAGTAAGCTGGCTAAACGATCATCTGTGGTGACCCAACGACCTTCGGGTTACGGGATAGGACAGGAAAATAGTAAAATATTCAGAGTGCAGTGTGTGTTGTGACAATGTGAGGCATGGTTATGATATTGAAATGCTCTTTTGGACTTTAACATACTACTGCAGTCATTACGTACTGCCTGTATCACTAAATATATTGAACCTAAAAAAGCATGTTTGAGTTTTTCTTTCCATTTTTTACCTCGCCTGATTTATTGCCAATCTTCAGTTTTAGTATCTTGTTATTTGACAGTATTTTAAGTTTTTCCAAGACTTCATAATAAATTGGGGTGTTGGCGCACCACATGGTTGTTACCGTAAACTTATTTTTACGCCTGGATGTAGGATTTGGTCTGATTGTTAGTGATATATTGCATCCAAACTTACAAATTAATATAATTTTTGGTTCTGTTTACCATTTCTCAAAACTGTTTAGTGCATCTTCACTTTTGACACCTATTTAAAATTAGTATTTTGTACAATGTATGATTTTTTTAAATGAATGAGTTCCTTGAATTCTTGAATTGAAAGTAAAATTAAAACTCGTTTTTTCTAAAAAAAAAAAAAGTTAGCCTGTGTATTTTAGTTTCTTTATACCACAGTGTTTTTTTTCTTTAACACAATGTCACTATATTATAATATGTGAGATATTTTCAGGTCAATAAGCTTTGGAGTTGTGGTATCAGCTCCATGGTTTGTTTGAGAAAAGACAACCATTTTGTTTCCATGGGCCATGGTCATTTAAAAGACATTTTGTACAGCAATATGGCCCTTCACATTGCCATGCAAGCTGCTTGTGAGTATATCTTTATCATATATAATTAAGTGTGTGTACACATGTACAAGTTGCAATTACATTCATCAAAGTTATCTGTTATAATTGGCTCCAATGGTTCATCTTGTTTGTTTGGCTTTGCTTACTGTTTTGTATTATTATGTTTTGTTTTTTAAAATTTTGAAGTACAGTGGAACTCACTTTGCAAGAAAAATGTAACAACATAAATACTGGTTACAGAAACATTGCTGTCCGGAATTAGTGTGGTAGGAGGATAAGCAGTCTGTTATCACACAAGTTAGAATATAAGCCAAAATGAAGAACTCTGGTCCTTTCTATTCCTGCTAAACAATGTCTTGTTGGTTTTAGAATGAACTACTTTTGTTTTGTAAATAACTGTAACTATGGTCGACCTATTAGAAATTGACCTATGGGCTTCTTTTGATTTGCCAAGCAGTGTTACCGGCACTGCGGCAATTTGATTGCGATCACCTAGAAAAACTTGACTTGACTTGGCTAACACATTTAATTTTATGAATTAGATGTAAAAGATGTTAGAAATGTGAACTGGATTTATTTTAAAGGTTAATAATTTGAAAACCAAAGGATGCTTTAGTCTCAGTTATGTTTTACATGCAACACGTGTATGGTTAGCACACACAATTATTAGTACAAAGACAAGATAAAATAGAAGCTAAGTATAGTGGATGTGACCTTCGGGCTGCCTGGCAAGGGATTAAGACTATGTCGTCTGTCAGTCAGAAGGTGGACTCTTAGAAAAAGTACTGTCAAACTTGAGGGCGTGAGGGACATGGATGTACCCAATGTTTTAAATGCTTTTTATAATCGTTTTGAGAGGCTTGATTTTTCTGCTGATGTTTCGGATTTTAGAAACTCACTTGTTCTAGACCCAATGCATGATATTGAGATTTCTCAGGAGTGTGTTACTAGACTGTTTAAGTCTATAAATGTTAGTAAAGCTCTTGGCCCTGATGGAATTTGTGGTAAAACACTGCGTTATTGTGTTGATCAACTTGGAGGCGTCTTTCAGCCCCTTTTCCAGCAGTCTGTAAATTCTGGTCAGATTCCTGATATTTGGAAAATTTCTAATGTCGTGCCTCTATCCAAGAAACCCAACACCCAAACAACCCAATAATTTTAGGCCTGTCGCTCTCACATCTCTTGTTGTGAAAACCTTGGAGAAAATCATTAAAACCCTCATTCTTACTGCGACTGGTGCCACTCTTGATCCCCTTCAGTTTGCGTATAGGGCTGTGAGAGGGGGTGGAGGATGCCAAGTTGTTTATCTTGAACACTCTGTATACCCATTTGGAGAAGCCTAAGGCGCATGCCAGACTGCTTTTTGCAGATTTCTCCTCTGCGTTTAACACTATGCAGCCTCATATTCTGGTTGATAAACTTGTTTCTGATTTTAAACTCAGTCATCAACTTGTACTTTGGACTTCAAATTTTTTTACTAATAGACAACAGAGAGTCTGTGTCAATGGTTCTTTGTCAGATGTTCTGGTTACTTCCACAGGTTCTCCACAGGGTTGTGTTATGTCGCCATTATTTTTTATAATGTATACTGACAGCTGTAGAAGCACTGCTGAAAATAGTTTTCTGATAAAATTTTCTGATGACTCAGCTTTGTTGTCTTTATTTCTAGGACCAGGAGGAGATCATGATTTTGCCCTCACGAACTTCGTGGATTGGTGCGATGATAATTTTTTGGATATGAATGTTACTAAAACGAAAGAGATGATTTTTGACTTTTGGAGAGTCAAAGAGGTGGTCCAGCCAAGTGTTATTCATAATGAAGATGTTGAGATTGTTGACACATATAAGTATTTGGGCACAGTTTTTGACAGCAAGCTTAAATGGGATGTGAACACACAGTGCATTGTCAACGGGGCCAACAGCGATTGTACCTTCTCCGGAAACTGAAGTCTTTCTCTGTGGATTCTAAGATTCTCAGCTTGTTTTATCAATCTTTCATTGAGAGCTTGCTGACTTTTTCGTTTGTTTGTTGGTTCCACAGCCTGACTGAGGGATAGGAATAGCTTGTCCAGCATTGTCAATGTCTGTTCAAAGATCATCGGTGTCAGGAAGAGAGACCTAGGTTCTTTCTGCGATCGGCAAATCATCAAGAAGGCGAACGGAATTATTTGTAGACCAGAGCATGTTCTGGCGGGCGAATTCTCGGTGCTACCATCCGGGCGCCGTTTTGCCTTACCGGCCTGTAAGGGTAATCGCCGCTCCCACAGTTTTATTCCTTGCGCAATTCAACTGCTAAATTTGATGCGATCATCTCCGCTTTAACATTTTCCCCACCGCCCTATAATAATAATAATAATAATACAGGAGGCTATGTACGCGCCTTTCCCCAAGGCTCAAAGCGCGGCGATCTATACCAACATACACGCTCACCTGTCTCATTTACCCTCACACACATCAAATACACATACATCACTCAAACAGGTGGTGTAAAGGCAGGGAGATCGCTATTAGAAGACGGAAGAAATTCGAATTTTTATTTTAAAAATTTTTATATTGACTGCATCTTAATGCAAATGTATTTATTTATTAAATTAAAAAAATAAATGCTCGACAATGGCCCGATTCAGGGATTGATTGTTTATCGACCGATTCATTTGATGATTCATTGATGATATTCTTACCTTATTTTCTTACCTTCATGTTTCTATTTGATTTAACTGTCGGCTGTGAGTGTTCATGATGTGCGTGGTGTGTGTGTGTTTTGTTTATGTTTGTATGGTAGGACATGTGCTTATGAAATCGTGTGATAAACTTTTAAATTTCAGTTTTTTAAACTTATTTATTTATTTATTTATTTTAAAAATATGAGCTGCTTCTAAATCTCGTAATTGCCTTATGTGGATAAATAAAGATGTATTGAATTGAATTGAAGCTTTGGATATTTTTTTTTTAGTATTTCATTGTACTTGCAATGAAAAGGTTGTGTTAAAGTGGTGTTTGCTGTTTTCTTATGTGCAGATGAGCCAACCAGAAATGGGACTGTGAAACAATTGAAGGATAAAGTCAGACGATATCTGAATGCAGTTGCAGGTAAAACGTTTACCTGTTCTATCTAATATATGACTTCTTCTCAAAACGGGAGTGTCTTTTACAAACACAAATATTTCAAGTGTTTGGAGTCGTTTATCAGTTTTTGAATCCGCCAGGTTTGCTCTCATGGCTGTATTCATCACTTCAAGGGATCAATTTAATTTTTAATCGGATAATTTTAAGACTTCAACTCCCCTTTCTCTCTGGCTGAACGTAAAGATTCCCTGTTAAAAGTTGAACTCATCCGCATCTGTCCGAAATGACGTTCATTATTATCTCCTAACTCATTTGTAGGAGTCCGCTTTGACTGTATTTCTGCGACTTTTTAACAGCATTTGGCTGGGTGGCAGTTTACTTAGGAAATGAGTCCTAGAAAAAGTTTACTTTGTATCCAATTTTCAGTTTTTGACTTTTTTTGTCAGAAAGTATTGAACTTATCTCTACCAAATTTGGCTTGATGGTCTATGGTCACAAGACCTTGTAAAGGTAGGTAGTGATTTGACCATGCTTCGAGGTCAAGGTCAGAAAATATTGCTTAAAATTATTTCATTCACATTGTGTTTAATTGCTCCTAATTTTCTCTCTCATTATGCCTAGACTACATAACTTATGCATAGATGCCAACCCTCCCAGTTAACCCAGGAATCGCCAGTTATTTATATCCTCATCAGAAATTCTTGGAACATGTTAAGAATCGTGGAAAATTAACAAATTTCTAAATAATCACATTTCTAAATAATTACTAATTAAAAAACCTTGAAGCGTGTAAACAAAAGCAGACAAAAACAATTTTTGGAAAGTAGAATGTGTCGCTTTGCCATGTATTCACTTCCTCACCTCCTCGAGTGGAAAAAAAAATTGACACCACCGACACTCCCACCGCCACCGCCCCCGCCCCGGCGCTCACCCTCAACATGAGCCCACCACAAATAGGCAGTAAAAGGTAGATATGATTGATCAAACTTACTCTCCCACATTGGGGACCTAAAATATTATAGTAACCAACACTACATAGTAAAATGTTATCCCTATAACTATGTCATGCGTTATTATTTTCTTCTCTACCAATCGCATCAATGTCAGGTCCATTAAATGATTGTGATATATGTTTTGCAATTTACTTAAACCATACGGCATTCAAGTAGGTGTGACTAGAGATATATGAATAAAAATGTTTATGCTCTTAAATCAATACTCTTGCACTGTGAGAGGTGTTAGTGGGTTTTGTTCAGTTGGATGCAATTTGACGTTTCAGGTTAGATTTCAATATTCGTTTCCCTTTGATATTAATATTCCTTATGTAGTGAAAATGTATTGTTATAGCATTTATTATTAATTGTGGACATTTTTAATAATCATTACTATATACGATTACTATTTTCTCACCAAGGGAATTATTCACAGTCGGGGTAATCTGTTAGAAGAGAGAAAAATTCATATTCCTTTCCTAATAAAATTCATTATTAAGTCAACATGTTGTGTTACATGATTTCATGTAAACAGGTAAATGTTGTACTTTCGTAATTCCATCATTTGCGGACCTGGATGCCACCTACCCACATTTAAGGGTTCTTATGTGTGTGATTCAGACGCAAGAGTGACAAGGTTGGCAAAGAAGACGATGGCGTACACCCACGGGCCCTAACGAGAAGGTACCTATTAATGCACTGTTACATGACAAGGTGGGAATAAGGAACATAACATTATGGTGTACAAACATATCTATCAAATCACCAATACCAATGCCGAGTTTGATCGTCAGTTTTCATTATGTAGGCTGGCTAAATGTTTATAATTATTTGGGCAGCGTGTTCAGAGCTGATGAAGGCATGTATTGTTTGTATAAACATTATCTTATCATAAACATTCATATTCAAGTTGACTGTTTTCATCATAATGAAATGTACTTATGTACATGACCACATGCGTAGCAGTTGCAGCACCAATAAACACATCCATTACATATTAATAGACAGTGTCAGCAGGGACTAAATTTTTTTTTTTTCGTTGGGGATTTCCTGGAAAATCACCTGTCTGTTGCCTAAAGTGCTTACGTCACGAATTTCCGGCAACTTCCTTTTGTCCGCTGAGACAAATTTTCGTGGCTTCTCAGAGGTGTTTGACGAAAATCGACGGGCTCTTTTTCTGTGAGTATACACCTATTTATTTGAGTAATTCATATCCGCAAATGTGGTGAAAAGGTGCATCAGATATATTTCTTTCAATAGATAATCACCTTTTGCATTTTAAGTGGTGCAAATAGATAGCTAAGGCCAGTTTCTAATGCATAGCGCACGCTTTGTTTTGAAGCGAGCGGTGCCATGTTTGTCTAAGTACCGTGCAAGACAAGGCCATTCGATCCGCGCTGTATTTGTTGTATAGACTTCTGAATTGATAAAAACAACCGCAGACATGGATTACAGTAATAAGCTGAACGTTGTGCATTGTTGCCTTCCAACACTGACATGTTGGTGGTTTTGGTCTATCATGTGTAGTCTTTGATCATACATATATAGGCCTATCTATCTGTAGTCCTTACATAGCATGCATGCATGAAGCATTTGGTTCTGGAGACACGTAGATCAGATATGTAGGCTACAAATTAATGACAACATACCCATCAAGCCCTAAAAATAGTTGCTATTAAATGCAGTCAAGGCTTATCACAGTGAATTTCAATGGTGGGAAATGTTTAGATCAGTACTTTCTCAGTGAATATTAAGTAGGCCTATCATATTTATATCTAACCCTTTGCTTTAATTTATCCCTCTTATTAATTTGTTGCAATGGTTTATGACCCATGGATTAATGCATGACATGAGCATAGTACTCTTATGCATACATACATGTGTGTTATGAATCATTGAATGTGTATTTGCACACATGTTGGATCAAGTTAGGATTAAATGTATCACACACTGTAACAGCAGAAATATTGACGACAAACATGTAGGAAATTAGCTTAGCGAAACAGAGATACCATCGAATGGAACTGGACATTAATACAACAGTTAGCTAACAAGCAGCACACACATGGCAAATTAACTTCCTGGAAACAGTCACACCGCCGATACTACCGATACCATCTAACAGACGAAGCGACCAAGAAGTTTAAATAGCATACTTTAGTCAAAAACTAATCATAACGTTGTCTTCGGTAAATAACTTACTCCACGGTGACCATAGTCAATGAGACACTAAGTAGCTCACTCCAGCCAAAAGTTACCAAGATGATGTCATCAGTACTTGGGCAGGCTCAGCTTATCATTATTACATCTATTCTCCACTCTATCCCTGACACTCCACTTTAAATATAATTATGCGTGTCCAGTGACAAGAGAGAGGGGGAGGAACTATTCAAATTAGAACCATAATTCTGTAGATGCAAGAGTAAAGAAAACGAGAGCTAAAAACGATTGGTCAAGGTAAAGGGAAAAGAGAGAATGTACCACATCAACTTGCTCAAACGGTACCTAGACCGCGATGACGCAACATCCACAGATCATTTAATGGCTTTGTCTATAGCAGAAGAAGTCGAAGCAACAGAGGACTTGGCTATCGAGTATCCGCTGAAAAGCAGCGAGACGTACAGAGACGTAGCTATCAACCCAAAACTATCGACAGACAGACAAAGACAGATAATGGAGATAGTTGCACAACACCAAGCAGTGTTGACGGACATACCTGGACATACACCGTTAGTTGAAGTGACAATGACCTTGACTGACACTACCCCTGTCCGAGTAAAACCGTACCCTATCCCTCTTGCCAAACAAACCGCTGTCAAGCAGGAGATAGCCACCCTATTAGAGGCTGGAATAATTTCCCCCTCAACCTCCCCATACAGCGCTGGAATAGTCCTATTACGCAAACCAAGCGGAGAACATCGCTTATGCATTGACTACCGCCGACTAAATGCCGTGACGGAATTCCAAGCCGAACCGCTACCAGACACAGCACAGCTGTTCGCGAAATTGCATAACGCAAAATACTTTTCGCAAATAGACCTAAGCAAAGGGTACTATCAGATACCGGTGCCAGAGCACCTAAGACCGTATCTAGCCTTCAGTACAGCTGATGGCCACTATGAGTTCAATGTCTTACCGTTTGGACTGAACAACGCACCAAGCCTTTTCTCACGCATGATGAAACAACTTCTCGCGCCCATTCAAGAAGAAGAACTCCATCACTTTATGGATGATATCTTAATCGCGACCCACACCTGGGATGACCACTTAAGACTTCTCTCTACCGTTCTTCAGCGACTTAGGGAAACCGGACTAACAGCCCGACCGACAAAGTGCCTGCTAGGATACGAAGAGATATAGTTTCTCGGTCACACACTCAGACACGGCAGTCTTCTTCCGGAAGACAAGAACATCGCGAAAATGAACAAGGCACCGCGCCCGATAAACAAAAAGGATGTGCAATCGTTTCTAGGCCTATGTGGCTACTACCAGAAATTCGTTGCCAACTTCAATTCCATCGCCGCGCCATTGTCTGATCTAACCAAGAAGAAAGCGCCCGAGAAAGAATAATGGAATGCCGAGTGCGAAGATGCGTTCCAAACCCTGAAAGCTAGACTCACCTCACAACCCATCCTGAAGTTGCCCGATGGCAAACTTGTTTTTTCCAACTTAGTTCCAGTCATTCGCCCAAAAAGGCAATCACCGAAGTCGAACGAAGCTCTCCGATGTGTTACAAAATGATGCTTGCATGGCTACGACTAGCTGACATTACAAATGATCGCTGTTACTTCTAATTCTGTTCGATTTACACAGATTTAGCATTTCGCAACGGTATACTTTGTTAATATGAGCATAATATGAGCACAATTATTATCGACCATATTTAATAGTTGCGTTCCTTGATTTGCATTTTGTTAGTTCTCAGCAGTAAAGGCTAATAATAGCATTGCCCATTTCCTGCCTAGAACCAAGTAGACACTGTTATATAGTATACATAGGCTTAATCTACATTATCATATTATAAGTCAGTCTCCGCGCAGCGAAGAAGCTCACTAGCTGAATATAATTATTAGACTTGTATTGTTTGTTTTATACGTAAATAAATGTATAAAGTATATCTATTCTAATTAATAATATTTAGGCCTATACTTTATAATATTCGAATCTTGAAATTTCCGGAGAAGGACGAGTAGGCTTAGCGAATTTTTTTTTTAATAACTCGAGATCAGAGTTAAATTAATAGTTAGTTATTCATTGCTTATAGGGTCCAGCGGACTGCAAAGAGCCAAATCAGGACCACAAAATCGAGACCACAACTTCGCAAGTAGTAGTAGTAGTAGTAGTAGTAGCATAGTTATTTAGTTAAATCTTTAATTTATTTATTTGTTTTGTTTGTGTGTTATTATTATTATTATTATTATTATTATTATTTGTTTCTTTTTATTATTATTATTATTATTATTATTATTATTATTATTATTATTATTATTATTATTCCTACTTTAAAAAAAAAAAGAATAGTGTGCTGCTGTGCGTGCTCAATGGTGTAAATATGGTCAGTGACGTTTTGTTTGTTTTTGCTGAAGTTGGGTGTAACCCGAAATATTCAGATAGTGTTACTGGTTATTTTTTCTTATAGATTTACCAAAGTTTTCAGATGATTTATAGAAATTTCCGCCCGCCACGCAACATGTTTTTAATACGTGTTTCTCATTAAAATACATATCATTGAGATACATATAACAAACTAGTGGTTTTTGTACCCTGGCAAGCCAGGGTACACAGGTTGCTGTTTAAAATGTAGACAGAGAGACAACTGTTGTCTGCGAGTTTCATTTGGACGATGATACCTCCCCATATCCCCCTTGATACCTCACCATACCCCCCCCCCCCTCTGATATCTCCCCGTCCCCCCCCCCCCATGATGCCTCATCATACCCCATTGATACCTCCCCGAACCCACTTGATACCTCCCCATAACCCCTTGATACCTTTCGTACCCCCCTTGTAACCTACCTGTACCCTCCTTGATACTTCCCTGTTGATCATTTCGCAGGTATGGATGAAAGGAATCGACCATCACGTCATACCCCCTTATATATACCCGTATCCCGGTTATGCCTACCCATGCCCCTTTAAACCTACCCGTAGCCCCCTTTTACCTACACGTACCACCCCATCCCGATCCTTGATAATAATAATAATAATAATAATAATAATATTGAATAATACAAATAGAAATCATAAAAAACACCAAGGTTTTAAAATAAAATTTGAAATAAGATATTATAATTATAATAATAATAATTATTATTATTAGTTTATTAATAATAATAATAATAATAATAATAATAATAATAATAATAATAATAACAATAATAATAATAATAATAACGTACCACCCCATCCCGATCCTTGGTAATAATAATAATAATAATAATAATAATAATAATATTGAATATAGAATAATACAAATAGAATTCATAAACACCAAGGTTTTAAAAGAAATTTTGATATAAGATATAATATTATAAATACTAATACTACTAATACTACTACTACTACTAATAATAATAATAATAAAGGTAAAAAGCCTAAATTAAAAAGAAAAATATCCATATTGTAGTGGGAAAAAAAAACATAAAAAAAAATTTGGCCCGCGTCGGATTCGAACTTGGGTCGTCCTAAATGGTAGGCGAAAGTGTTACCAACTGAGCTATCAATGCTTCGTATACAAAATATAAATTTTTTGGTCTATATGGGAAAACATGCTGAAACCTCAATTTGATTTTTAATGGAAGCGCGCGGAATGAGGCTATTGCAGTTTGTGGACATTTTGTTTATTTATTTATCTCAGAAACGGTTACATGTTCGGTAAGGAAATGTCGGCTATAACGATTTCGTGGGTTTTGAGCACACAGCAGGCTGATCCGCGGCCTCCAGCACCTGCCCAGATCAGCGTCCATAGGAGACAAACTTTATAGTAGAGGCGAAGAAGGACTTCCGGCTAAGCAATTTATATATATAGATGTACTGTATCAGTTAAAAAGAATAATATCCATAGCGCTTTGAAGTTTTGTCATGGTTTTATTGTTGATATAGATGTGAAATCGTTGTATGTGTGCTTTATGTGTTATGTATTACTTTTACTCCTTATTACTAATTATGTCAGTATATTATTCATCATAAAATAATAATAATAATACTAACTGCTTCAAAATGCAAATCTCGACTTGAGCTTGAAGCTGTGCAGATCGAAATAGAATTAGATCTAGCAGCGGCTATTTTTATGCACGGATGTTTCACCACAGGCTCTGAAGTCTTTTCTTTTGTCTTTGTAAACTCCTAAATAACATACGTAGTATAGTATGTAATTGAGGCCTACGAAAGACGAGAATTCCCAGCCTGTGGTTTCACGTAGTCATGCCAGCATTCGTTCGTAAAACATCGGATAGCTCCGCTCGACTCGGAGAGCTTCGTTCGACTGCGGTAATTGCCTTTTTCGGGAAAGTGACTGGAACTAGGTTGGAAAAAACAAGTTCGCCTAGCTGATGCAACCCAACCATTCGTGTTACGCACAGATGCAAGTAATCAAGGGTTAGGAGCAACCCTACTACAATCTGACCCCAATGACCCTACACTTCTCCTGCCAGTCGCGTATGCCAGCCGGAAATTAAACAAAGCTGAACACAATTACGCAACAGTAGAAAAAGAATGTTTGGCATTGGTCTGGGCCATCCAGAAATTCCAGATGTATTTGTATTGCGCTCATTTCAAGGTGCAGTGCGATCACCAACCCTTAACCTTCCTTGCGTCATCGCAGAAACTCAACGCCAGACTCATGCGTTGGTCACTCTTGCTACAGCCCTACTCATTTCATGTAGAATACATACCCGGGAAGAGTAACCATGGAGCTGACTACCTCAGCAGATACCCCGTGCCCACTGTAGACAAACCTAACCTTGCTTCCAACCCCTCACAGTTGCGGGTGGATGCACCCAGCTTTGTACCCCAGTGACCTCTTCCCCAGTACTCTATGTAAATAATGCATGTACATATTTGCGCCACCATTTCAGTACCAATTCTTACCCACGTGTAAGAATAGTTTTTTGGGGGGCCTATGTAACAGCAGAAATATTGACGACAAACATGTAGGAAATTAGCTTAGCGAAACAGAGATACCATCGAATGGAGCTGGACATTAATACAACAGTTAGCTAACAAGCAGCACACACATGGCAAATTAACTTCCTGGAAACAGTCACACCGCCGATACTACCGATACCATCTAACAGACAGAGCGACCAAGAAGTTTAAATAGCATACTTTAGTCAAAAACTAATCATAACGTTGTCTTCGGTAAATAACTTACTCCACGGTGACCATAGTCAATGAGACACTAAGTAGCTCACTCCAGCCAAAAGTTACCAAGATGATGTCATCAGTACTTGGGCAGGCTCAGCTTATCGTTATTACATCTATTCTCCACTCTATCCCTGACACTCCACTTTAAATATAATTATGCGTGTCCAGTGACAAGAGAGAGGGGGAGGAACTATTCAAATTAGAACCATAATTCTGTAGATGCGAGAGTAAAGAAAACGAGAGCTAAAAACGATTGGTCAGAAGACTACTAGGGACTTTTGCATACCCTTGGGGACCAAAAACCAGCTAGTCAGTCGCAAAAGAACTGTTAAGCTGTGAGGGTCGACCAAAGGAACAAACTGCAGTGTTCGTCTATCTCCATCTCATCAAGAGAGTGCTAGAGACGTAAAAGACGATTTCACGAGTCCCAGAGTCTACAAGTAAGATAACACTAGTAGTTTTGATATGTGTATGTTTATTGTATATTGATTGCCATGTATTGATAATATGTTCTTGATATATATATAGTTACAGAAACAGATTATTTTTTCCGAGACAGTATGAATGTGGATTGATGTATCTTAGCCTTAAGATTCGAATTGAATTGTGCATATGGGAACCCTGCAGGTGTCTGATGCTATAGACACTTTGCAGAGGAGACCGCACACTTATAGCTAACGAGAATACTGTAGCCAGAGCCCCGACTTTTACAGGTCGGACCTGGGATCATGTTTGTGGAGACGAACGCCTGACCGTCGCTCCCGTGGTACCAAAAGGAGAACAATCCAGAGTCTACCTGGCCACGTCCGAACCCCACAGCTACAAGGGCGACTCGACTCACTGTAGATAAGTCACCCGCAAAGGAACTGAGTCCCACCCTCGAGAAACGTATAGAAAACCACTCAAATTTATAAAACTACGAACAGTGAAAATCATAACTACAGTTAGCACAGGATGAATAAACCCTGCCAACGAACTCTCCCAGCACGTTGAACTACGACTGGTGTCATTCTATTTGTATTGTTGTGTAGCTATTAGTTTTCTTCTCTCGAGACATAATAATCTAGTCTTTTGATTAGTAATTAACGGTTCTCAAGTTGAGCCAAATGATACTAAAATTCCCGAGAACAAATATAAATTTTATGTGACCAAAGTGCCGTGATCTGTCTCTCACACAACTTTAGGAATTCTGGTAAAAGAACGACCGATAGTGGTAGCACATTGCCCATCTATCAACAAGTCTTACCCCCTAGTAAGATAAACGTATCTTCCCCAGAATATCATCACACACACAGTCATGAATGGTGTATAAGTGTTGTATGGTTATCCAAACCAATACTTTGCTTATGTCAGCTATACGTGCAACTCTGGCAAAATAAAAGAAACGGTTAATAATAAATAATTAAATAAATGCATGAATGAATAAAATGTAAAACTAAAAGACCTACTAGTACTACAGTACACTGCCACATATCCCAATATCCTAACTAGTACAACTATAGGCTACTCATGCACTACTTGATTTCAGAATTTTATTTTTTAAGCCTTGTCTGGCACTTATTGCATCAAACCAAGGCAAAGATCTTCCCAAATTTAACTTTTAACTTCTGCTAAAAATATGAAGTATTTAGCTAACTAAATCAAGTTGTCACTTTTGACACAAAACACCTACACAAATATCTTACTGAAACCTATTTTTATTATTTTAATTATTCATTTATTTTATTTTATTTTTTAATGTAGACTGTACTACAATGGCCAATGCAGACATCGCCCAGCTTGCCATGGAAGGGGACCTGGATTTTTGGGACCTTGCTTTTGCTGGAGAGCAGAATGCGACAAGGGGAGGAGAGGATTGACTTCCGTCGAGATTTCCGCCTGGACACCTTCACAGAGGAGCAGTGCGTGCATCACTTTCGATTCAAGCCTGATGAACTACGCCGCCTCTTCAATCTACTGAGGCTTCTGCAACCAGTCAGGACAACGCATCGTGTCACAGCTCCAGGTAGGTGTCAATTCCACACAGCTCATGAAAATGCAGGGGTGAGAATTTTCAGGTCATACAAGGAT
This sequence comes from Oncomelania hupensis, assembly GCA_036898135.1. Taxonomy (NCBI): domain Eukaryota; kingdom Metazoa; phylum Mollusca; class Gastropoda; order Littorinimorpha; family Pomatiopsidae; genus Oncomelania; species Oncomelania hupensis. The sequence goes on along the minus strand of CM072512.1, from coordinate 68,839,632 downwards.
TTCCAATTTCATTAAAATTTCAATGGTTCTGTGTTAATGGACTTCTCTTTATTTTATTTTATTTTTTTTAAAAACGTGTTAATGAAAAATAATATTAACAGTGATTTTATATAGCACAATTACCCTTGCAGGCTAATTGCACTTAAAATGTCACACACACAAACATCTAGTATTCAGATGCCCAATTTTACTTAGGAAGTTATTGTTGTTATCGGTTTAATCAAGTTGACATATCGTCATATGGCTCAACATGCATGCAAACTTTACTCATATACATGTATATATGCATTCAGTCACACAAGGGGGGTAAAATCCTGCTTTGGAGGGTGAGGGAAAGGGGTAGTTAGTTTTAGCAAGTACCAATACATTCACACAGGCTAAATAGATGAAGTTTTTTAAATTTATTTTTTATTTTTTAAAGTGCTTGTGTTTGATGTATGTGTACATGCGAACCAAGTGTTAGTTATCCGATCAATCAAAATTAATCCTCCAGCATTTTAACTTTCCTGCACAAGCACAGTTCTTCTCTTTGCACAGCTCATGCGCATAGAGCCTAGGGAGGCTTACATGCACTTCGTGTCGCTTATAAATGCAGAAACACCTTGTTTTTCTTAATATACTTTTGTAACACTTGGAGAATAAAGATGTTAAAACTATGCTCTAAAAGTGCTGTACACAGTTTAGAAATTTTGCAAAAAAAACTGATATCTGGGATGAGTACAGAAGGGAAAGTGCAAGAAGAAGAATGGAGAGTACTTATGCACTCCTATTCTGGACCTGTCAAATACCATAGGAAGGTGGATGTGGCAGGATAGGAAGTTGACGGGTAGGGGTAAGCTATATGGATTTAAAATTATCACTTATCAACATAATCTGATGATTGTTTGTGACAAATTTTAAATATTGAAAAGATTGCGATAAATTTCTTCTGTGGTGACTGACACATTTCTTGTGTTTGTTTCAGGATTGGAAGTCCTATGTATTGTTCTGAGAAGGCTGGCCTACCCCAACCGCTACGCTGACCTCCAAGAATTTTTTAGCCGCCCGAGGAACGAGTTGCTACCTTTATTTTATTTTGGTGTTAATCACATTTTAGACAATTGCAATTTAAGCGACCGTTTATCTTCTTTTGAGTCGCCATGGCTCACTGTAGACAAACTCATGGAGTATTGTGAAGCTATTCGCAACAAGGGTGCAGCACTTCCACTGTGTTGGGGTTTTATAGATGGAACAGTTAGGCCCATGTGTCGTCCTGGGCAAAATCAGAGGCTAGTATATAATGGACACAAAAAGGTTCATGCTTTAAAGTACCAGTCTGTCTGTTGTTGCACCTAACGGGCTGATAGTGCACCTGTCAGGGCCAATTGCTGGGCGGCGTCATGACGCTGCCTTGCTAAATGAAAGTGGCCTGTTGGCTTACATGGAGCAGAACTACTATGCTCCAGACGGTAGGCCCATGTGTTTGTATGGCGATGCAGCGTACCCTCTTAGGCCCCATCTGCGTCGTCCTCACCGTCCCCCTCTAACTCCTGAACAAGACGCATTCAACACTAACATGAGCCGAGTTCGAGGAGTGGTTGAGTGGCAGTTTGGGAAAGTTGTCTCCTTGTGGGCTTTTTTAGATTTCCCTAAAAATTTGAAGCTGTATCTGTCACCAGTTGCAAAGTTGTATCGACTTGGTGCACTGCTGACTACTGTCATGCTTGCATCAATGGCAATCAAACTTCAAAGGCTTTCGCAGTTCAACCCCCCACGTTGGAACAGTATCTGAGTTAAAGCCTGTCAATATTCAATTCAAGACTGCAAAATCTTAGTACCCTGTGCCTTTTATATGATAATGTTCAAAATTGAAAGAATGATAAAAGTGTAGCAAACTTTGTGAAACTAAAGATTTTTTCTTTCAAAGACGGAAATCCAGAAGAGTCAGGATCTTTTTCACCCCTGATGAATCTCTTAATTCGATAACGTTCCCATACTGCCGCTTGACTATTTTGTTTGATGTGTTAATTTTAATTCTGTTAAAATAGTGTATTATTTAATTGCTTTTCATGGCTTACAAGGTCAACCCAATAACAACAGAATATATTTTATGCCTTTTGTGTAATTCCATTATTTCTAAACAGATATGCCGCTCAACATTTTTTCCTCAAGTACTTTAGGCCACTATGTCTGACATGTCTAGTAGACTGCAAAGGATTAAGTGAATGGTCATCTATTTTTATTCTGCTAGATACATAGATTTGTATTGCTTTGGGTGTACAGCAGACTACAAAGTCCAGTCAGGATTGCAACTCATTTATGCCTTCAAAGTGATCAAAAATCATTCTGTTTGAATAATTCTGTTTAGAAGTTTGCATTACCTACAGAAATAGTCATAGTTTGTTAACCTTTTCAGAATATAAATGTGTCCGTACAGATGATTATTATTATGATTAAAAGCTAAAATGTACCTTGGCTGATATTTCCTAGCATGAATCAGTTTGTGTCAATTATCATGCCTCTGCATTAATTAACGTGTGTGCGTGTCTCATTTCATGATCTCTTTATCAGGGATAGATAGATAGTTATGGTTTATAGTGTCCAGCCGACCATGAAAGGCAATATCAGGACCTCTCAACAAGAAACTTCAGCTAGTTACGCCAAAATAGTAGCTAAAAACTATTGTTAAAAGCCGAATATGACTTCAAACACAAAGTAAAGACCTACACTTCACTTATAACTTAAAAATTTTTTTTATCAGGGAAAAAAAAAGTATTTTATGTATTGTTGCCATTTTTGAAGCACCAAACAGTGGAAAATGCACGCTTGTTGTGATAGATTTACATTGCTTTGAGAGTTTAGCAGCATAAAAAGATAAACACATGGTGAAACCCTACACTTCACTTAGAACTATTAAAAAAACATAAAATTTATTATTTATTAACATTTAATGTCTTTCTAGTAGTTAAACATCTGTGTGCATGGCACACACCATGAAAGGCAATATCAGGACCTCCGAACAAGAAACTTCAGCCAGTTATGCCAAAATAGTAGCTAAAAATTCAAAACAATTGTTAAAAGCTGAATATGACTTCAAACGCAAAGTAAAAATCTGTGTGCGTGGCACCTTTGCAGAAATTTTTTTCATAGTACTTGAGTTAAAATACTTTTCATGGTAATGGATTAAGTCTGCACAATCGAGTAGAATGTGTTTAACAGTCTGATGTCCAGGACATCACAAGCATTACACCATGGAGGGTCAGAAGTGTCAAAAATATGACTGAGTGAGTTTAGTTTGTCCAGTACGCAGATTCGTTAAAATTGAGCAGAATCAGTCGCTTGTTGTGATAGATTTACATTGCTTTGAGGGTCCAGCAGACTACAGAGAGCAGAATTAGTCATTTTTTGTGCGCCACTTTTACTGCTTTGTGTAAATGAATAAGATTGTGCATTGCTTGAAGGCCCCAAAGAGAATCAAATCAATAACTGTGTTTTATTTCCATGTATGCATATAGTACGCATGTTTGCTGCCAGTGAAGCACCAACCTTGTTGTAAGCATCCTACACAACTCCAGTCAATTGAGCTGGTTTGTTGTTTATATGCATGAGATTAAAAATACATTACTGATATAAAGTCAGCTTGACAATTTGACATGAATGAGAACCATTTTGGTCCGTTGACAATTGCATATGTTTAATGGAAAAGAATCTTGGATATGGTAACTTGTGTTGTGTGCTGGGACAACTTGTGCACACTTACGTTTGTGTGCGCACACATATTGACATACACATATTTACACACAGAGGGAAATTTTAAAGTGGCGCTGTTGGTCTTCATGAATACTTTGCCACTGCTTCTATTAAACTTCTGTGCACACTTGTGTGCTATTTGTGGTGGCATGGTTGTGTCTTTGTGGCTATGAAGCAATTGTGTAAAGAACTACATGTATTTGTGAAATATTTGTGAATGTAGTTGTAGTGGTTTCAGCCTTGTCAGTGATGAAGTATTCATTCATCTGTGCATCTTTAAAAATGTGTTTAAGGAGTGTTTGCTCAAAGTTCTACATGTTTTGCAACTCATTTGACAAACTGAGCAGGCAGCTTACACAAATATTTACACAGGTGTATTGATTTTATTAGGTTTTAAGTAAGTGTTATGCCTAGTTTACTTTTCACCCTGTAAGGCTTTTTGTTTGTAATTTGTAATGGGCAAAATATATGTATTCTTAATGGCTTTGATTTAATTTGGAAACAAGGAAACTCAACAGAAATGTTAACACAAAAATCACACTGAAACGGACTTTTTAGGTGACATACATATATACATTTGGAGATGTTTCTTTCTTGTCTAGTGTGCTTAACTTCAGAACAAACTAATGAAAGTTGTCAATTCTGTTGTTCATTATTGTTTGCATTTTGTTTAATGTTACTTCATAACTGTTCTTAGACACAAGATCATATTTTTTGTGGAGGTTCAAATCTTTAGTGTAGCGTTGTAGGATTTAACTGAAACAACCACCCGATCTCCTGTGTATTTGGACTCTTACGTTGATCTGCAGCTTTAGCTTCTTCCTTGCAGTGCAGATTACATTGTTAGTGTCCGTATTTTTGTTTTCCACAAAAATTGCTGTTCTGAAAGGAGTTGGCCTGCTTGTTTAAATCTTTCAATAATGCAATTTTAAGACAACTAAACATATCTAATTTACTTTAATTTTCTTTGTTTATATGTTAAAAATGTGCTTTTGGTATCAGAAAGCACCTGTAGACTGTTGGCCATGCTGCCATTTAAAATGTGTGCCATTAAAATGTAAATTTAGAAATATATGAATTATTTCTTGTATCTTTTGTACTTGTGTTTTCTCTCTCTCTCTCTCTCTCTCTCTCTCTCTCTCTCTCTCTTTGTGCATTGTATATCTTGTTAACAAATACATAATGTACATGTATTAATGTACAAACACTTAACAGTTCCAACCCGCCTCTTTTTTTTTCCTTGAAAACTTTAATAACACATAACAAATGAACCCCATTGCACCACCTTACTTTTCTTCCCTACTTGCTCTACAGATCTCTCAGTCTATATTTTAATTCCAACTCCCTCCTCCTCAGTTCCAACTCCTCTCTCTTCAGCCTTCTGTCCTCCTCTGCACCAGCTTTATCCTCCTCCCTCCATCTTCTCTGCTCCTCCCTCCACTTCAATTCCTCCTCCCTCCACTTTCTTTCCTCTTCCCTCCACTTTTTCTTCTTCTTTAATTTCGTGCTCTTGTTGAAGTTTCTCTCATTGTAGAGATGAAATCCCCACTGGTGGCAGGTGGGGTTTTTGGCAGGGGTGGGTGTGGGCAGCAGCTCCTCCACTGCCTCATCGTCATCAGCCGCTGTACCCACATGCAAACGCCATCATCTCAACAAATTGACTTAATTACTTTTGGAGCTTCAGCATGCACATTCACACGTATACATAATAATTATAGATTCATTTTTTAAAAAAAGTATATATATATATATATATTTTTTTTAATTGCAAGTTCACACACTTTTCACTTTTTTAAAAATTATATTTTATTTGTGTATTATTTCACAAAACCATCTTATGTTATTTTGGTGGAAATGTGATAACTTCTCACTAGAGGTGCTAGGTTGAGGCTCCAATGGTGGTGGAGCCCGCATCATCTCTGCAGCCTGCAGAATGTGCGCGTCTCTCGCATCGTCTACCTTCCTCTTCCCCTTTTCCCTGGCAATTCTTTCATCCTGCTCTCGTTTGAGCAGTAATGCCTCGTCGAGCGCGACTTCCAGGCCGGTGAGGGGTGCTACGTCAATGCCAGAACTGTAAAATAACAACAAACGTTTTTGTAGTGTGTACCAAAAAGTTGTTGGTTCAAATTTCTTACTTTGAAGTAATTATAAGTTAAAATATTGTGTTTATTACATTTAAAATTTATTTGCCCAAGATGTTATACTTTTTCATTGTCAGTGCACATAAGAAACACACAGACACACACACGTTGCTAAATGCTCAACTCACGCTCGGTCCTGCCTGGCAACCTCCCGTTTCTGCTGTCCATGAGGAGTAGGGCCCTGTCCCTCAATGACTTGCCGCTCCGCCGCGACAGAGGTGTCCCCTCCACAATCCATTGTGTTTTAAATTTCTCCCAGGAGTGCCCTTTCAGGAAGGGGTTGTATGTGCTGACTTGGTCCATGAGGTCCAAGTCCTCCTCTTTCGTGTACATTTTAGCCATGCTGCACAATACAAAAACATATGTGCATATGGAAAACAACTATAGGTATTAGTAAATAAGCATAAAACCATTAATTCTTAAATTGCACGAAAATAAAATTCCATTTTACATAAACATTATAGATTTGTAAATTCGAATCATAGGCTTACAACCCAAACACACGTTAAAATCAATTAAAAACCTAAATTATTTTCCGGCTTGAAAAATCGAAAGTAGCCATTTTCTAATTCTACTGAAAAAAAAAAACTGAATTAGAAAATGCATGACTGTAATAGCTGTAAGTTTATGCATGAATCAAATCAAATTGACTTGTCACAACAAACGTGCATGGTTATATCAGCATTTTTTTATTTTTTAAGTTGAAAATAAATGGATTTACCTTTAATTCACGTGAGAAATGTCGAAAGTAGAAAGGGAATGAACTCTATTCGTCCTAAAACCGGAAACGAAAGTAGGTGTGGACCCCCAAAGTTCATTATGACGGATATGACGTCGCTCACATTGGAAAACCTGGTGTTTTCCATGTTTACCTGTGACGTACCAGTTACTAAAAATAACTCCGAAAATTTTTTTTCGTCCCTGCTGACACTCTCTAATGTTAATATGTTTACGCCATAGTAATATGTAAGTGTACTGTGTACTTGTGACTGCTCATAATCATTACATGTGCTTTATTTCGTCATTAATAGCTTATGAAAATCACTTACACTTATATGTACAGCTACAAGTGCCCCTATTGCGATAAAAGCCTCCAGTACTTGTCCAGGCATCTGGAAAGGGTGCACAAGATCGATGGTGATGTGGCCAAGAAATGGCGTTACGATCCAGCGATGGGAGGACCACCACATATAGGAAGGAAGGTATGACGATAATAAATGATAGGTTGATCTGACTGGTAATTTCTTAGGACACAACTATGTATGTGTTATCACTTCCTGTGTTGGAGCCAATACCGCTAAGGTAAAGAAGTGGCACAACCGACATGCATTCAAACCCTACACTGGGTTAGTAACACCAACATTTGGATGATGTTTTCTCTTATTTTGTGGATGAAGATGGTGATGGAAATGATAATGCGTATGGTGATAGTGATAACAATGTTTATATTGAGAATTTGGGGGGGGAGAAGGGAGGGGGGTTTGCTCCAAATTTTGTAACGCCAACATTTCTGTGGCAGGTCATTCAGTGTCCAGTGCGTGGGTGTGTTAGCCATATCAGCGACGTAGGGCAACATCTCCACAATATCCATCGTATTAAGAGAGGTACATCAACCTATGGCCATCTCATGGCCAGTACAGGGTCCAGAAAAGGACAGTTTATGCTGAGACAGTGTAGGAAGGTAATAGACCTACTTCGGAATTCCGCGCCTACTCTCTAACCACATGATTTAGACTCATTGGAGAGTTAACTCCCATGTTACTGGGATCAAAATGGAGGATAAGAAAGCTTAAGCATGGCGATTGAGCGAGCTACAAAGGTTTTTGCAAGAAAGAGGAGTTTGTGTTGGCCAAAGCAGAAAAGCAGAGCTTTTTGATCTCGTACAAAAGGCTCTTGACATTGGACTACCCGTTGATCCCGAGTGCTGTGCTGAAGATCGGGTAGAAGTGATCGGAGCAAAGCTCAAAGATGGGAACATCGAACTGTCGAACCCTGCTTTGTTATCGGGGACTACAAACCTGAATATTTTGCCAGAGTTCTCTATATTCGACATCTGTACATATTTACTAAATCAGAACATGAACTTATCAGCGATAAGGGACTACAGACGATCAGAAGCCTATAGCCTGATGCAAGATGGTTATGTGAACAGCTTGCAAACAATCCAAATGACTGATGGCTATTTCGCAGTGAAGGCCTCAGTCAAACCAAGGACAAGAGACAGGGATCCTGTTACCAAAGCCCCATTTTATTTTACATGGTCTATCCTGACAAAAGTGGATGTTGACACGAGAAGCTGCATTTTATCTGCATTTTGCACCTGCAAGGGAGGGTGAGTCAAATTATTTTTTTAAATAATTTATGTAGTGTATTTTTACATTTATGCAACCGGTCCGTTACTTTTAAATTTTTTTGTTTCACTTGTTCGTTTGTGTTAAATCGGATCGTGGCAGAAAATAACCAAAAATTATGGGTCTTGCTATTCTACACTAGAGGTATAACCTAGTACTAGTAGTGCCTAGTAGTAGTAGTATGTTGTGTAGATGAGTCATTCTTTGCTAATCGTAAACAAAATGGGCCTTTTACCAAAAAATAAAACTTGCTAATAGAATCAATCAACCAGTGCCATTTTGTAGGGAAATCTTTCAATTATCTGAATATGTTGTTGTGACACTAAAACATTAAATGTACCACTTGAAATTACTTTATTTGACAAATATCTTTTTATATGATAGGAGTACTCCTTATTCTTTCAATCTGAATGATTTTTTTAATTAATGAGGGAAACTAGCAAGGAGTGTGACGCAAGGAATTGTGTGACACCATATGCAAGTAACCAAGCCACTTATTTTTTTCTACCATAGACTGAATCTTTAGGGTCGTTATTTTCTCCGAAATCCCCCGAAATCCTCCGAAATCCCCCGAAATCTACCGAAATCCCCCGAAATCCTCCGAAATCTACCGAAATCCCCCCGAAATCTACCGAAATCCCCCGAATATTTTCTCCGAAATCCCCCGAAATCTACCGAAATCCCCCAAAATCTACCGAAATCCCCCGAAATCTACCGAAATCCCCCAAAATCTACCGAAATCCCCCGAAATCCACCGATTTTTTCTCCGAAATCCCCCGTTATTTATTGCATTATTATTATGATGCAGAGGCGGATCAGTTCATATTGTGCGTGTGTCTGTGTGTGTGGGAAAGGGGGGTTCGAATTTTGACAAGTCCTTATTAATGGAAAAATTCCTTCTTCTAGGGGATTTTGAAAACGTATATTAAAATCTGTGCAATCTGGTGCATTTTGGAGTGAAACGTAAGTAGCAGTTTAACCACATAAAAATTTTTGCTTTTTTGTGTGCATCTCTTTTTTTTCATTATTTATTTTTTAAGGTTTAAAAGTGATCAAAACATATTCAACAAAACATATACCTCTCTTCTTCCTTTCTTTTACTTTTTTTTTTCTTCACTTCAGCCCCTCTTTGAGTCTTTCTTGTAACTAGCGCTTTGTTAGACTTGGTCACTGAACATCGCTCTCCCCCGACTCGTTCCTGGAGGTCAGTAGGCTATCTTTCCGTCACTTCCCTATGTACCTTTTTTCTCTCTCTTTATTGTGTGTGTGTGTGTGTGTGTGTGAGAGAGAGAGAGAGAGAGAGAGAGAGAGAGAGAGAGAGAGAGAGAGAGAGAGAGCTCTGGTTTGGAAGTGTATGACGCTTTCATTTTTTTTTTCTTGAGTGTTTTTTTTCTTTCCCTTTTTTTTGCTTTTTATGTGCGAGATACACATGAGCATTGTGACAAAAGGTCGTTTTTATTTTTCCAATAAATGCCACATTTAAGATATTGGAAAAAAAAATGTCCAAAATGCGTATAGGTTGCCTGATGCATCAGTTACAGTGCATCACTATAAAAAAGATAGTTTGAAACATGACAGTTAAAAGACAGGCATAGTTTTATGCTTGTTAATGTGGGAGTCACACTGGACATACATTACAATATGATTCTGTTATCAAATGCACTTTGCAGTAAACCATTATAGTATAATTGCCTTTATAGTTAGTTAATCTACTATTCTAGTGTAAGGAATTGACTTACACTTACATAAAAGTCTGTTCAACTTTCGATTCTAGTGAAAATTGATTTACGTCATTATAGTACTGCATGATGACGCACATTTCGCCATTCCCGGTATTCGTTATAATGATCTGAAGAAAATGGGTGTGTGAATGTTGTAGTGCTGTGTGTTTCTTAATGTAAAAGTCGTGTCCAGCCCTCTTTGGAGGGTTTTTATGTGGATGTAATCAGGGGACAATAATGCGGTAAATCAATCAACATTGGGAAGCTGATCATCATCATCGTGCCATAGCCATAGGACTGCCATCTTCATTGAACACCGACTGTGCCATTGAAACAAGATCATCTGCCATCTATTAAAAAAAAAATTATTTATCATCCTGACAATTTATAATGTGATTAATTCTAGTTCAACGTCGTCTTTGTGAGGAATAAATGAGTGTGAATGAAAGTATTCAATCAAAAACAAAAGTCTTCTTTTATTTTATCATTCCAGTTTATTTATTATTATGAAATAGAATTTTAATGAACGCTGCTTCGTTACATCTAGATTCAAACGAATTTTTGTGTGAAGGGTATTGACAATTTTAATAAAATGTAGGTATGTCCACTGTGACAACCAACACTAATTCTCACCACTCCATTTATTCTGTATCAAAACTAAAGGTAATGAGCAGGTTCAATCTAATTATTTTGTTTACAGCCATTTAGGTGATCCAATCTCAACAAAAAGAAACATTCTAAAATTATTGCATAAATAAAAAACATACTATTTGGTGATGGTTGTCACAAGAACTGGAAGGACATACATCTCATCCAAGATAAAAAAAACATCATTACAGAACATTATAATTTTAGTAATAAGCAGTTTACTTTTATTCATTTACTCCTTCAAGCTGGTGATATATTCTGACCAGTAAAATATATTAGAAATCAATTAGTACAGGAATAATTACCCAAATATCAGTTTTGTTGTTGGTTGTCATGGTACATTGCTGGACATCTGAATTTTATCACAAAACATATGAACTAAAATAAGCAAAATTAAAAACAGCAACCAAGACTAGAGAAAGTTTTATAGGCGTTACATATCTCCTTACCTAAGTGTGTTAATGGGAAAAAAAGCATGAAATAATAAAGGTCATACTTTTTTTTTTTAAACATTTGAAGAAACATGAGCTTTTGGGTTTTAACCCCATTAGATACAACTGCAAGCTATCTAAATTATTAGGGGGTTGGTAGGTTTAGTTCAAGGGTAATCATGATTTAATTTTGTCATTATTAAAAATACATCCCGTTCTAGACAGCCATACATGTAATTTAACTGAGTTCAACAAGCCTGTCAGCAATGTCAGCCATCTCTGATCTTATGCCTTTTTCCTTGATCTAAGTCCAAGGCCAATCCCTCAACACAGTGCATAGCTTCAAATATTTGGGAGCCATTGTGTCAGACAATGGGTCCCGACAGGAAGTCCTCTCCAGGATCGCACAAACAACTGCTGCCCTGACAAGGTTGAAGCTCATTTGGAAAGACAGGACCATCAGTCTACATTCCAAAGTAAGACTGCTGCGCTCCCTTGTCATCTCCATCTTCCTATATGCTTGCGAGGCATGGACCCTCACAGCAGATCTTCAACGAAGAATACAAAGCATGGAGATGAGGTGCTACAGAAGACTTCTGGGCATTTCCTATACCCAACACATCACCAATGACGAAGTCCGACAGACCATCACACAGGCCATTGGACAACACGATGACCTGCTCACAGTGGTGAAGAAACGGAAACTCCGATGGTATGGCCACGTCACCAGATCATCGGGCCTTTCAAAGACCATTCTGCAAGGCACAGTGCAAGAAGGTAGAAGAAGAGGGAGACCGAAAAAGAGGTGGGAGGACAACATTCGAGAATGGACTGGTTTGACACTGAGCGAAGCCATGAGGGCTGCTGAGGACAGAGAAAGATGGAGTATGCTGGTTAAACGATCATCTGAACTACGACCTCCGGGTTATGGGACAGGATAGGAGGATAGGATAGGAATTTATATACTCAGGCATGATTTAAATTTTCTATCTGTTTATAACTGTACCACTTTTTTCTTTTCTGTTTCTTTTTGTTTGAGTTAGAGACAAAGATGTAAAATCAAAAATATCACAGCTTATGTGACAAAACTGTTTAGTGTTGGTTGTCACTAAATGTCCAGATAGAAAAAATGTTCTGCTTTAAATTATTATGAGCACATTCTTCAATAACATAATTTTTTTTAACTTCAGTTGTAAAAACTACATGTATTTATTATGAAACAAATAAATATAACACTATTTTTTTTTTTTATTAAAATGACTTAAAATGTCTTTTTTTTTTAAGTGTTGGTTGTCACATTTTTCATTAATTCTGAACAACTGGACATCTTACAGAAACTTACCTGCTGGAAGTCTACTTGCTAGCTACAAATAAAGAGGGACTAGGATTATTGTTTGTGGTATCTCATGTTGCAGTCCTGTATAGTAATAATAATAATAATAATAATAATAATAATAATAATAATAATAATAATAATAATAATAATACTGGATGCTATGTACGCGCCTTATCCCAAGGCTCAAAGCTCGGCGATCTGTACTAACATACACGCTCACCTGTCTCATACACCCTCATACACCCTTACACACACAACAAATACACATCCGTCACTCAAGCAGGTGGTGTAAAGGCAGGGAGATCGCTGTTACAAGTCAGAAAATCTTTTTTTTTTAGTCCTGTATAGTCCTCGCCATTTTATGTAGTGGACTAGTATAGTCCTTGCCATATCATTAAATAGACTAGTATGGTCATCGCCATTTCATGTAGTAGACTAGTATAGTCCTCGCCAATTTATATAGTACACTAGTATGGTCCTTGCCATTTTTTGTAGAAGACTTTATGGTCCTTGCCATTTCATGTAGCAGTCCTGTATGTTCCTCGCCATTTCATGTAGTAGACTAGAATGGTCCTCGCAAATTTATATAGTACACTAGTATGGTCCTCACCATTTTTTGTAGTAGACTTTGTCGTCCTCGCCATTTCATGCAGCAGTCCTGTATGGTCCTCACCATATCATGTAGGAGTCTTGTATAGTCCTCACCATTTCATGTAGTAGACTAGTATGGTCCTCACCATTTCATGTAGGAGACTAGTATGGTCCTCACCATTTCATGTTGTCACGTGGGGTTTATGGGCTCTGCACAATGGAATTGTGGACCCTCACGTTTATTCGGTGGGAACTGCTAGTACGTCACCCTATGAATTACTTTAATAAATTTATTTGTTTAGCTCGTTCTGTGTTAAGGTTGGGGTACAGAAATAGATAGAAAAATGGTAAAAGAATACTGTCACACTAGCTTTCACACGGCTATGAATCATATGTAGTCCAGCCACTTGATAACAGTTAAAATCACACATTTATTTCTTCTACTCTATACAAGATTCTCTAAGTACTAATCTAACTTAAAAAGTCTCTTTCACTGCTAATAGTTCGATCGCTGATAGTCTAGGCAGCTGTTATATCTTCCTCGGGCACTTGCTATAATATTTCATGTAGATTTGGACTACTGTGGTCCGTTTTACAGTTTCTGAAGAGTTGGACTACTGTGGTCCTGTTATGATCAGTTTAAGTGCACCTTCGCCTTATGCACTTAACTCATGTGTGGGGTGTTCGAAGTCCTTCTGTGAGGTAGCTTCTGGTCCACCTGTGTAGTTGTGTAGTTGGGTTCCCTTGCCACGCTGTGGGGTCTGACAGGGTGTCTTTCAAGGCAGCTCTTTCCGTCTTGTGCGGTAGAGTTTCCTCAACCCACTGGTCGTTTCTGTGGAGTGGGGCACACAGGATAGCTCGCCTGCTCGTCTGTAATATAAGAGACGAAATTCTGCACAACCCTGAATAATCGGTTTGTGCAGAGCGTCTCACTGAAAGCCAAAGTAGCCCTCAGTGATAGCTCCACATCTCTATACATAAGCGACGAACATTCTGTTACTTCCTGGTTCCACTGGAATCTCACTCTAAATTCTTATACATACATAAATATCAAACGTGGCTAACTATACACATACAGAATTAATAATATTATAAACATTCCGTGGTACAGCCACTGGTCTGCAAACATACATATAAGTTAAACAACAGTGGTTCCGTACGGGATACAACATGGCGGCGCAACCGGTCGTGTTTCGCCTCGTGCTCGGCTCTTCCACGTGGTACGGCAAATTCGGATTAACAATTCACATTTATGCATAGCAAATTCCACAAACATAATTTCAACAATAATACAAATATATCACGATGAAACAGAAGGGTGTTCATTTACCTGTTTGACAAGTTCAGGCCCGTGATGACTTGAGAGAATTCTAAGATTTCTAAGTCCTGCTTCCTGGTCTATGAGTGTAGATAGTTCTCTGCTAGCTAAGTAGATGTTACTTCTTCCTCGTCTCACACATGACTGATTCAAACTGTGTTAGGCTCTGACACATTCAAAACTGCTCTACCCACTGAGCCTGCTCTGATTGGTTAAAACGGTCCGATTCAAAGCTCAAGTGCTGACTCACTGCGATGTGGGTGGCTCGCTCGCTGTGTGTGGTTTGCTGTGTACCTTAATTGCTGCTGAGTAATAGTCTAACTTCTAAAGTTACAAAGACTACACATGGCTAAATAGTCAACAAGCAGAGTTAAAACTAGCCAATTCGTGACACATGTAGTAGACTAGTATGGTCCTCACCATTTCATGTAGTAGACTAGTATGGTCCTCACCATTTCATGTAGTAGACTAGTATTGTCCTCGCCATTTAATGTAGCAGTCCTGTATGGTCCTCACCATTTCATGTAGTATAGACTAGTACGGTCCTCACCATTTCATGTAATAGACTAGTATGGTCCTCGCCATTTCATGTATAAGACTAGTATGGTCCTCACCATTTCATGTAGGAGACTAGTATGGTCCTCGCCATTTCATGTAGCAGTCCTATATGGTCCTCACCATTTCATGTAGGAGGCTAGTATGGTCCTCGCCATTTCATGTAGCAGTCCTGTATGGTCCTCACCATTTCATGTAGGAGACTAGTATGGTCCTTGCCATTTTATGCATCAGAGTTGTTGTCACTGATTGATTAACATGTTTATTTCAATGTTGAAACTGTTTTGATAGTAATAATACAACCATTTTTAATTCATTATTTTATAGAACTTAATTAATTTAATAAATAAAAATTGAAATAAGAAACAAAGAAAACTTAAAAAATAAACCTTTCTTATCCTTGTTGTGTCTTTAATTTTTTTGTAGACTTAATCACTGTTTATGTCTGTTTTGTGTGCGTTGACTTGTTGCGTGTGCTTGGTAGTAATAAAAAGAAACGAGTACCCTTTTCCCCAAAGAACAAAAACAAAACAAAACACTAAAAGAAAACACACACACACATGTATATAAAGACATTGATTGTTGTAAAAAAATTAACTTAACCATGTTTTTGTTTTACATCACAGAGCTCTTCTGGGAACAAAACAAACGAGCCTAGCTTATAAATGCTCAACATGCACACACTCACGTTAAGTATCAAAACAATGAAATTATAATTCAATAAAAACACACATATTTAAAAACAAACACACACATACACAATCAGCAGCATCTGCAATGACACACTCAAAATGAAATGCTACTATTAAACAGTGTGAAACATAAATCAAAACAATGATTAAAAAAAATCAATGTATGGATTTTTTAAAAAGTCAATTCACTTTATTCTTGACCCAATAAAGAATGCTGGGTATATAGAATTTATAATTAGAATATAATATATCCCTCACCAAGAGATGGATTACAAGTTTACATTATTATTGACAACCAAGCACAAAATTTAAAAAATAAAAATAAAAAGGTAAATAAATAAATAGATAAAAGGAATAAAAATAAAATAAAGTAATTTAAATATAAGTAAATAAATAAATTAAAAGGATAAATCAACATGCTATCTAGTACAAATAGAACAAAATTTAATCATCTAAAATAAAATAAAAAACAATCAAATTGTTTTCAGTTCTGATAAATATACATTTAATAAGCTAATTTTCTATATATTAAACAAAACAATCATTGCTTTAATGATAAATATAAACAATCGCAAATACAGTATTACAGCATGCGTGTAAAATAAATGTACAACTCAACTTTGCTTAGGTGCGTAGGAGAAGGACTTTAGGCCTACTACAGCATTCCCGCGAGTTGAGTTTCCCCAGCAGCAATCTAATTTTAGACACGCGAAGGGTTTTCCTATCTAATTATAGAGAACGCAACGTCACTTCCACATGAAAAGGCGAGAGCCGCTCAATCGGAGGATTTCGGGAGATTTTGGAGAAAATAACGGGGGATTTCGGGGGATTTCGGTAGAATTTGGGGGATTTCGGAGAAAATAAAGGTAGATTTCGGGGGATTTCGGAGAAAATAACGGGGGATTTCGGTAGATTTCGGGGGATTTCGATAGATTTCGGTGGATTTCGGTAGATTTCGGGGGATTTCGGAGAAAATAACAACCGGAATTTTTATGTTGTCAAAATCATACTCTAGTCACATTTTTTCAACATCCAGACACACACAATAACTCAATCAAAACCTAATTAAACTTATTCTTTGATGACAAGAGAAGAAGAAAATGAAAATTGTAACTTGCATGATGCGCGACACCATCGCATGTTAAGTAGTAAAAAAGACTGCAAGATAAATGCAATAAACGAAAAGCAAATAAAAACAGAATAATTTGGTTGTTCTTTATTTAAAATAACTGCTCTTTACCTTTGAAACTTTTAATTTAACCTACGAAACAAATACAATACGTAAGGAAACAACACATTTTCTACCAGAACAAAGCTGATCACTGTATTTATCGGTTTCTTGCATCATACATGACACTATCTTCAGGCAATCGGAGTGCAGTCACTGTTAAACTGATTAACATTCTTAAAATACTGTTGCTCGATAATAACCGAGTCTTTTGTTGAATAAAATAAAGCATTAGAAACACTTTTAAACTTAACGATCGACGCTAAAAAACGTAGTGCAAACGAAACAACACTTGATTTGCGTGTACCAAGCCAAACAAATTACGCGGTTTCTTGCGCATTTTCTCTTTCGTTCCGTGTGACACGTCATAGAATTTGATGTAGAAATGAACATCACGTGATTATTTTCCATAAAACGTCATTTAGTTGTGTGTAGAGTTTAGAAATGCAGCTTACCAGGCCATTTACACCCCGCGAAGTAGAAGCTTTAAAAAAAAAAACTTTAAAAACAAACTTTGGTTACTTGCATGACGAATGTAACACCATAATTTAAAAAAATTACTACAAATCTCCTGACATGTCTTCTGCGTTATTTTTCATACCAATGTGCGTGTTTTTTGCTTGTTTGTTTAATTCCTATTAGATTTTGCACAAGTATATCAACTAACAAGTTAGCATCTCCCTTCTATGTCTCTCTATGTCTCTTATATCAGTACAACTTATGTTAATCTGATGAATAAAAATTGGTGCAACAACAACAACAATTCTATGTCTCTGTCGACGTGCGCGTACAACCGGTTGCTTCCCTTTACATGCTTTGAGCTCCATAGAGCGTCATCGGCCTGAAATAATTTTTTAGAAACTTCAAAACCCAGGGGAATTATGGGTAGGGAAATCCTTTTCTGAAATGACGTCGGCAGGACTCTTCGCGATTGTCTTTCCTTGGTGCATGGCAAATGAGACACACCGAAAATGGGGATGTTTTAGGGGGGACTTCCGGTACATGGCTACTATAACAAGCTCTGAATTCTTGCTGGAGAGTTTTTAATTTCCTGTTAATGACACATAGCTATGACCATCACCAGAAGTGGCAAGCGAAAACAACAGAATGCAAAGGGAATGGAGAATGACCTGCGAATCTGCTCCACTCCTCCTGAATTAGCGATGGCCTCTGTTCTGACGGACATCGAACCTGAGCCAAGCCAGAACGTTAGCGGTGCCGTTGAACAATCCACGATTATAGCCATGGCACCCGAAATCATGAGTGCTGTGTGCGAAACCCGTGAGATCGTGGCATCGCTATGCAGACGGATTGATTCTCTGGAAGAGATCATACGGAAGCAAGATCTGAAAATTAGCGAATTGCTGACAACCGCGAAGCAGACGACGCGAGAGACACCTAGCAACGCGCTTTCTGAGACATATGCACAAGTTGCTGCATCCTCCCCATCCAAATCATGCACAAAACAACAATCGAGGAACGGTCCGAGCATCAACTCCACGTCTCAGCTTTCCAAAAAGGATAAATTAGATCTAAAGTCAGCGAGATCGAAAAGAGATAACGTCAAAGCGCCGGTTTCGTCACCAAGCGGCGCATTTTCTGCCGATGACGTCATCAGTAAAGAATGCGGAAATGCTGTCATTTTCCACGATTCGGTGCTGGCAGGCGTGAAGGAGAAGAGACTGGGTCAATCCTATGGTTTTGAGGCCAAGAAGGTGTTTGCACCTCTCATCAGTGACCTGGTTCCTGCCTTCACGTCTGTCAAAGATCATCCACTGCCTGACGTGATCATCGTTCATTGCGGCATCAATAACTTGAAGAAACAAGATGCCAAATCAGCGAGTCATCAGTTTGTCGAGGCCATCAAGACGATCATTTCCAGCAGCCCGACATCCAAGATCGTCGTGAGCAAGGTCGCCCCGGTGCTGAACTTCAACCTTAACAGTAAGAAAGAGTTGTTCAACGCGATGTTGATGACCCAGCTGGCAGACCACAAGAACATCTCATTCGTCAACAACGACAACGTGCCCTTCTTTGCCATGCGCGATGGTGTCCATCCTACGAGGAGAGGCTCCAGTACTCTAGCGGGGAACATTGGCCGCCAAGTTGAGCGACTGTTGTGGAAGAAACCGCGGAATTCTGCCCGGCGCTTCAACCGGTCTGCAGATCCCTTTCCTGTTTTTTTTTTTTATTGGAGAGGTAACTTTTTTCCACACAGCCATCTTCCATTCCCTGCCTGGCAGCGCTGAGGTCATCAGGACGATTAGTTGTGATAAGTCATAACATAGTAGTTCCTATATAAAGAGCTGAAAATATATTACTCTTTATTTGATGTTTCGGTTTCATAATCTTTAGTTTTTCTCAATCTGTTAATGAGATACGAAAAGTTTACTGTTTTTCAATGGAATTGTCGTTCTGTATCTACTAACTTACAATATTTGCAACAGCACCTGTCTGAGAAAGATTATCACGCCTTGGCTTTACAGTCTTTGAATGTTACTGTTAGCAACAGAAAATTGCCTAAACTAAAGGGTTTTTACTACCCACCTGTTATAAACACTGACACTAATAACGTTCAAGCTGCGGTGTATATCCGTCATGATTTGGAGTATAACATCCAATCAACGTCTTTTATTCAACATCAAGATGTTCATTCGGCAGCAATCAAAGTGAAACTTAACAAAGATAAATGTGTTAACGTTTTAAGTGTTTATTTCCCAAAAGGCACAAACAACACAAACACTGACTGGCTGAAAAGTTTTGAATCATCTGAGTCATGGTTTGTGTGTGGTGACTTTAACACACATTCTCCTTTATGGGACAAAGGCTGCAATTCATGTACAAATAATATTTTTTGTGACAACGTCATCGATTCTAATTTGTTGATTTTAAATGACGGTCGTATCACTAGGATTCCGGATGTATCAACACATCGGCCTTCCGCTATAGACTTAACTTTTACCACATTAGACCTTTATTCGGACTGTATGTGGGAAGTGGAATCTGACTCATTAGGCAGTGATCATTTGCCATTGATAATAATATGTGACAGCAGTGTTGAAATTGATATTGCAGAGGATCCAGTGCCAAAATATATTTATAGCCGCGCAAATTGGCAAGATTTTCAAAACGTTTTATTATCATATGACACAAACTTTGTTAATGATGATGATATACATGTTGCATATAACACATTTATAAACCATATTCATAATGCAGCTTCAAAATCTATACCCAAAAAACGTGCATACAATGAAAAGGTCCGAGCTAGTAATATATGGTGGAATATTTGCAAAAAAGCAGTAGATGAAAAAAAAGGAGGCTTATAAAACGTGGTTAAAAAATCGAACATCACAATCCTTTACAGAGATGAAAAGAGCTAAAATTAATTGCAACAAAGTAATTGCCTCAGAGAAACAAGCTTTCTGGTCAAATTACTGCAATTCTGAAATAAGTAGTTGTAAGGATTCATCAAAAGTATGGAAAAAACTCTCTGAAATGCAAAATGGGTATAGACTTCCCCAATGTCCTTTGAAAATAGATAGCAATAATTTTCCCACACCCTAAAAAAAAATCAGAAGCATTTGTGAAACATTTTGTTACGATAAGTCATTCATCAAGTCTACCTTCTAACATTAAAGAACAAAGAGAACAAGAAGAAAAGAGTACAAAGTATGAGCCGCCACTGCCTGATAACAATATGTACTTTAATTCTGAAATTACCTTAAAAGAATTACAAAATGTTTTGAGAAAAACGAATGTTCAAGGGACGCAACCAATGTTTTTCTATGTTGGTAAAATATAATGGAATATATTGTTGGATTAAGCAAAGCGATACTATAAAGTATTATGTTAAAGATTATAGAATGTTGAAGTTTAGTTGTTTAGTTTTTTTTTCTGGAGGAACAAAATAAGATTGTTTTGTGAATTTTAAACCTTGTAGATAACGTGGATGCATTTTGATGTTTCTATTGCAGTGTGCTGACAATGGAAGGGAGATAATTCATTGTTTAATATGCAGTAGTTTTTATTTTCAAGTATGTAACGCGTAAACCGAGTTGTTTGCAGGTTGGGCTTTCTTTGGTTGTTCCGGTGCACTTTATGCACGCTTGCTTATGCGCCCGTTCTCCTGGCCTTGGGGAGGTGCAGTTCGGACTGAGGAGCAGCACTGACTCTCGGAGCTCCGTCCAACCCTCTCGGCAACTTGCAGCCAGCGTAACGCCGTAATTTAAGTTACGTTCTTTCCGTCGTTATTCTCAATTGAATAGACCTTCTTCAGGCTGTTTATAACTCTGCTGAAGGACTCGGATAGTTTTGACTTGAAACTAATGAACTGGGAAAAAGAAACTGAATCAAGTGACAATAATTTGCTGCAATGTTTGTGGTTGTTGAGAGGGGAGTCAGTTGCCTGCTGGTCTGAAGTGGAGACCAAATCTGAATGTTATTTGTGTTGTATGTTTGCATTGTGAAAGAGAGGGGAGGGGAAGATTAATTATCATTGCTTCGATTTTGTTTGTTTGTTCGTTTTTGTATGCGAGTTATTTCGAAATAATCATTTTATAAAAACTTTAGATCTCTTATGTTTGAATAGTTAGAGAGAGAGAGAGAAAATGGGGAAACATGAACCAAGCATGCATTTCCTGACATGCAAAGTCACATTATGGGAAATCTCTCGTGACACTGATCATGCTTTTGCACTGCACTGTCTTAATTGATATTTACTTACAACAAAAGAAAATATTGTTTACTACATTTGTAGATTATAAAAAGGGATTTGATAATGTACAGCGTAATAATTATGCTTTGGGAAAAATTAATCAACAATGGTATTTCTTGAAGAGTTTTGATAGGGATCAAAGATGTGTATCAAAAAGCTAAATCTTATGTTATAAGCCCTAATGGTATATCGCCTACTTTTTTTTTATATGTAATGCTGGAGTGCGGCAAGATGACAATTTATCACCTATTCTATTTTCATTGTTTCTGAACGATTTAAGGTCTTTCCTTGCCGAACATATTGATGGTTTATCGTTGCCACGGAATATTGGTAATGGGTTCAATTTCTCAGATGTTGACCAGTATTTTAAATTTTTTCTGTTATTATATGCTGATGACACAGTCATTTTTTCAGAGTCAGCTGAAGACATGCAGAAAGCTCTAGATGTTCTTAATTTATATTGTGCGAAGTTTGGTCTGTGTATAAATATTGCAAAAACGAAAGTTATGATTTTCTCCCGCGGTAAAATCAAAGTTGCCTGTCTTCAAGTTTAATGATGTAACCCTTCAAATAGTTTGGGAATATAAATATTTAGGCACTCTTTTTCATTATAACAATAAATTTCAAAAGAACTTGAAGGCCCAGAGCGTTTCAGATGAACGTGCGATGTATATATATGTTTCATCATGACATGTTCTGCCATACGTTTTTCATGCATTGGAGAAAAACAATTTTAAACATTTTCCAAACAAATAGAACTTTCACAACAAAGATAAACAGACAATTTTGAATTTCAGTTCATACTTTTATTTTTGTGTTTGTTGTTGTTGTACTCAAAGATGAAAAGCTATTACTATTGCTTTCAATTACAATTCAACATCTGTACTCAATATAAAATACTGACTGCTGCTACTCAGAACCTTCAAACTGCTTTTATGCAGAAGATATACCTATAGAATAGTCTTTCTTTTTCATTTAGCAAAAGTAGAATGTAGCATTGAAGCATACATTTTATACAACTCTGAAGCTGAGATGTGCATCACTTTGAATATGAACATGAATAAAGGCCCAAAATTAGCACATTAACATTATTTTCTTGTTATTTATTTTAACCTTTAGCCAGAACACTAATTACTTAGTTATTCAATGCTTATAGGGTCCAGCGGACTAGATGAACCTAATCAGGACCTCTCACAAACATTATGACACCCCATAGGCAGCGGAGCAGGAGGGAGGGGAGGGGAGGGGGGTTGCAGGGAGGCATGTACTATCACAAGTATCCCAATTACTTTGCCTATCTGACCTGAAATTTTATTTTTTTATTGTCATGAACCTGCCATCACCCCCCCACGAATCCTCCGCTCCCCCCCCCCCCCCCAATTATTTTTTGGTTCCGCCACCCCTGCACCCCACCACATCTAAGCTGCGCTGAGGGCGTCAGCTCTTCGCTTGATTTATCACCCCAAGTTTACTAAAATGAGTAATACAATTTATCAGAAATAACTAATATTACTTAAAAACATACATAAAATAGCCAGATAGGCAAATAAC
Organism: Oncomelania hupensis; assembly: GCA_036898135.1. Taxonomy (NCBI): domain Eukaryota; kingdom Metazoa; phylum Mollusca; class Gastropoda; order Littorinimorpha; family Pomatiopsidae; genus Oncomelania; species Oncomelania hupensis. The sequence continues at coordinate 68,816,623 of CM072512.1, read as the reverse complement.
ACCAAGAGATCACAAGATCATCCCAGTGTGTACAGGTAACACTACCCAAGCCACCACAGACAGGCATTACATTACATTACATAATTGTTGCTTTAGGTCCAGCGGACTCTTCCGAGCCAAATCAGGACCGGACAACCCCCAATCCACATAAAAGATCTGCTGAAACAACCCTAGTGGGAAAACTGAATGCCCTCCACCAGCCAGTCACTTTACAATAAAGACATCCCACGCAGGGGACGGCTGAGGCTTCACCCCAACTTATCGAACCCCCGTTTACAAAAAGAAAATAGAATACAAACATCATTATAAATTATCAACAAAACACATACATATAAAATGCCTACATTGCTAAATAATAACATCATAGGAAGCCCTAGTGACCACCTGGCAGAAAGCGTCCAATATTCCCAAGCTGATCCAACAGACCTCATACAGAAACAAGGAGTCTTGTCCCGGAAGAGTTTTCAAGAAAAAAGGTAAGAGAATGGTCTAGCGAAGAAGACGATAGTATAGCAGATTGATAGAACAGAGCAGGAATGAGAAAGAGCAAATGAGAAAGACAGCGACAGTGGGAATTTAAAGCACTAAATTTCCAGAAAGTGGGGATACTATTTATACTGAATCCCCCGGCACCCCAACGGGGGTCACAGACAGGCAAGATAATCAGAACATCATAACAGTGCAAAATGAGTTTGATGGGAAAAAAGCCAGGTGAATGGACCATATTGGCGGCTGGAAGAAAGTAGACGGCAGAAAAAGGAGGCAAAGATAGAAACACAGAGAGAAATTGGAAAGATGACATTTCAAGCATTACATTTCAAGAAAAAAGGGACACTACTTATACTACCCCCAGTCGACGCTGCCATTGTCATTATCATGGTTCAAGGCGGGGTGGTCTTTCGTAGTTTCCTAGCCTATTACTCTAAATTATGTAGTCTCCATCCTCAAGCACCGACGGCTCGTTTTGTTGGTCACAGTAAACAACTGGTCTCTCAAAGTTTCCCCCCCCCCTCCCTTTTCCTCTTGCCAGCTGCCATCGTATCACGCTCTACATGTGCCGAAATGTACTCATTGACTCGAGCATGAACAATTTTCCTCGTCCATTCCGCAAAGAATATCTGTCGAAGGTGCTGGCTGTAGTTTGGGAAAACGTCGGCTCCCAGTTCATTTGCCATTTCCAAGATGTCTTTGTCAAACCCCACCAGCGGAGTGCACACCTAGTAGAAACAAGAAAATTGTGAGAATCAAGTCAATTTTAATATTGCATCACAGGTTCACCTAAATACCAATTTTTACTTTTTGGGGGTGGGGGTTGGGGGAGGAGAGGGGTGGGGGGTGTGGTGGTTGCCAACATGAACTCTGCACGTGATAAAATCCAAGGTAGATTTTGTATCAGGATGTACAATCTTTAGTGTATGGGCTTGTGAACACGAGATCTTTTCAACTTCCAACACGGATTTACCCTACAATGTTTGTACAAAATACAATGTTTCAATTAAGATAAGATAATAGTAATACAACTTTATTATCTTTTACAAGAAAATTTTCTTTGCCAGTACCACTTATACTATAGAGTCAATAAACGATAGTCTTGAATGAAGTACAAACCAAAGAGCATGCATAATAAGAAGTGTGAGTTAAAAAGAATACGTAGGAGAAGTAACAAAAGTGGAATTATTATTTGGCGCACACCAAACGTTGGATTAGGCCCACAAAAAATTTCTGTTTACGACCGCCCCTAATGTTTTGGCTCGACCCAAAATTTGTGTTGGGTTCGTCTGGAAAAAAAACTATAATGAGATATATATATACCTTTAACCGTACCTGCAAGACGTTCTTTCCATACTTCTTGAGCGTATCATCATTCACATGCTCCTCAGTCAGTGTCAACACCTTCTCGACAAAAGACTGCAGTGTGGGTTTAGGGAAAAACATTCCTCCATCCACATCACGCATGGCCAGGTCAGCAGGCAGGTCCTTTTTCTCACTGTTGCTCATCCGGGCAGCTAGTGTCATTTGGTCAAGTTCTGCCGCCTCATTCATTGCAGCAGTCCCTGAACAAGAAATAAACATTTAGAACCAAAATGTACAGAAAACAATATAAATCATTGATCATAATAGTTTTTTGAGGATCCACGTTCCCCGAACAATGAAAATAATAAACATCTTTAATAGAAAGTCGCTTGTAAACGTGTGTAATCCTCATGTCTCATCGTGTGTTGAAATCGAGACGTGCAGCGTCAAGGAGCTCTCTCTCTCTCTCTCTCTCTCTCTCTCTCTCTCTCTCTCTCTCACTCTCCACGCTACGACATGATCAATTTATTGACATCTTTGCAGGAAAAATAACTTTTACATGGATGTGGAGGGATAGGGCCCTAGGCTAGGGGGTACTTAATTTCTTCAATTTCCTTTTCTCCAAGTTGCCTTACCAATTTGTCGTTTCCCAGGAATTCTCCTCTGCTTGTATTTCTTCCACATCTCCCCCAAACATCCTCCGCCAAACGTGAGCACAGCTCGGTGACGACTCGTATGTCCTTCTTGTGTGACAATACTACTAGTAATACTTTTACTAGATTTATTGTGAGCTGAAACGTTGCTGTCCGTTTCTCTGTCTCCATCTTCAAGGACGCTGTGGATACGTTGGCCAACAGCAAAAACACAGCGAACTAGGAAAAACAGCACGGCACTACAGTCCTGAACATTGTTTACCTCTGTCTTTTTATGAAACAATGGCAATAGTTGTCCACAGTCGGAGTGAAACCGAAACTGAAAGCTTCCAAAAGCCAAATCCTTCTTCAGTTTCTTTGCTCGAGCAAAGGCAACCTCATAGTTGTGGAGCACTTCGTCCATCATAACTCCATCGCTGATAATACTGCTGACAAGTTTCTGCCTTTGTTCACTACCAGAAATATGCAGTTCCTCTCCCAACTTTCGTTTCATTTCAGCCAGCACATCTTCGCGAGACATGGCGTCCATGGCTTCAACAGGAGCATCAGCATGATGTTGAAATGTCCATGCAAAACTACATTAAGTCACTGCAAGACAGAAACTTTGTTGTGGATGGACACACTCCCAATGATGGAAACTGCTTTTTCTGGGCAGTCAGCAGTCAGCTAGTGCGATTAGACATGGGATATGTTGAACATAACATGCTTAGACAAGTGCTGTGTGATTTTCTAGCAGCTTTGCCTCTGGAAGAAAAGATAAACGTGTCTGGGTTTCTTGCTAACAAGACATTTGATTGTTATGTCGAAGATATGCGCAAAGATGGCACATATGTTGATCATATTGCAGTTATGTACACCAGCAAAGCACTGTCATTGCCCATAATTGTTGTCGACAGTCTGAACACCATTGTTTTTGGGGATGCTAGCAGTGGGGTTGCTTTGCATGTTGGGTACATCAATGAGCTCAGTCATTATGTCTCAGTTGTCCCCACATGAGTTGGGATTGAGAGTGGAAGTTAATTTGACACTCTTGAATGATTTCTGGGAGTGAATGTGGAATTTTACAGTGTTGTCATTTTTTCCCTACTGTTAAGCGTGTTAAATTTTGAAATATTACATTAATGACTCCAGGTGTGTTTGAATGTGAGAGATAGAGACTAAGAGAGTGTGTGCATAATTATCATGTCAGTGTGTGTGTTTTAGGGCACTGGACTAAAATTTGTTTCTACTGGTATAGTATAGTGTTATAGTGTTAATTTATTTGCATGATTAACGCTGATATTCACTGAGTTATAATATATGTATTATGTTGTTATTCATAATGTTATGCTGGTTATGTTTTATTTATTATGTCATGTCTATATTTGGATGCCATTTATTGCGTGCGTGCGTGTGTGGAGTGGATGAATTCTTCATTGTACAGCGCTAAGTGTAGTTTTCTGGATACGTGCTTTATATATTAAATACAAATTATTATTATGGATACATGTACATACAATGTATGAATAATGATCTGTCCGCTGCCTGAATGGACATAACCACAGCTATGAAGAAGTAACTAGTTACTACTTAATGATGAAGTTCAAAGCTTTATGTGCTTACGTTGCCAATAACTTCAGCGCAACCAGCTACATGCTCTGTCTGTCTATACCAGAAAGATTTATTACACCGTATCAGTGTATGTTTTGAGAAAACATGTTTTAATTCTATATTACTGGAATACAAGTCACTGGCCTATTAAACTAAAGGATTTATAATACAGTACTCACTTGACTAGATACTATGAAATATGAAGCCACCTTGGCACATAAGCATTGCATTTTTTGGCCTTACTGAGCAAGTGCTTTTAATGTTATACATAGTCTGTGTATGTCCAGTTGCTAAACTAATGGGTGGACATGAGAAAAAGGCTCAAAGTGTTGTATTCATTTATGTATTTGTTGGCTTTTTTTCACTTTATTTTGAAACGCGCATTGAGCTTATGTTAGGAAATGTGCTCTATAAAAGTTATGTATTATTATTAACTAAATATGTGACTTTAAACAAAATGTATTGTCAGAATTTCTTTTTTGTTTTTTTATTCATCTTTAACCTTTTTGGAGTTTTAGTAATTTTAAACTACTAAGACAAGTACTTGCATTATTCATGCAATACAGCAATGTTTGTTATTCGTTTAAGTGTTGTTATTAATATTAGTGCTATTATTATATTAGTAAATAGTATAACTCCTTTCCTGTCTGTATTTTGCTTTAAATTTAAAATTATATAATTTTCATGTGCATGAAAATGTGGTGTTTAGATGGTATTATTGCCTCCTTCAGTTACTGAAATATTTATGGATAATTTAGTCTGTTTTAATAATCTTCATCAGTATTATTATTGTTATTATTATTATCACCTCATGATTAGCATCATGTTTCCACTGTACTGCACTGGCTTATGTTCGCTGGCCGTAGTACTCAGGCTGTCATGTACAGTTTGCTCTTATTTTGTTCTGTATTTAGTTATTGTAGTTTGTATACATTTGCATGACGTTTAAATTGCCAGTGAGTGCTTTGAGTAAACAAGTTGTTAGGTAATGCACTTTACAAAATAAATGATTGGGTGTTTTTTTTTAACTACTATTGTTATTATTGCATTAATAATAGTGAAGGTAATCTGAATCTGTATGCTGCAGTTGTAAAATGGTGGTGGGGCTGGAGATAAGGGTTAGACAACTTTGCCATTTGGACTCTGATGCTGTAAATTGGGTTGAGGGAATGTGTTTAGTACTTTATGTGATTAGTTCAGGTTGTGGGGAGGTTTTGTGCTTCATGCGACGCATGCCAGCGAACGACGCCAAAGGGGAGAGCCAGGAAGGTACCAGTGCAGAGAGTCGGCAAGAATAGGAGGTTGAAGCGTTACATAGTACGCAGAGTAGAACCAGAGACGACGGTGGCCGTCGTGTTGGACCAAGCTGGAACAGAGGGAACATCAGACATCAGCTACCAGGGCACCGTACCACTGATACCGCTACGAGCGGGCGAAGGGCCAGTGGACATACAGATAGACACGGAGCTATCTGCGCTACATGGGAGAGCACTGCCGCTAACCAACCTGGACGAGTGCGAGGTGGTGGCGACCGACGACGACCCCGTTCGTGTACATCAGCATCCGCTACCATTTTCACAGATGGAAGTCGTCAAGGGTGAAGTGGAATCGATGCTGGAGTTGGGGGTTACCGAGTCTTGTTCATCGCCGTACAGCGCACCGATCGTGCGGGTAAGGAAGAGGGGAGAGGTCAACATGAGGGATGATTGCCAGAAAGCCTTCGACGACTTGAAGAGAGCGCTGACCAGTGAGCCGGTGGTCAAGTTACCGAACCTGGACAAGGAGTTCATCCTGAGGACAGACGCATCTGAGCAAGGGCTGGGAGCTGCCCTGATGCAAGAAACCGGTGAGGGTGTGCAACCAGTGGGGTTTGCCAGCAAGAAGCTGTTGCCAGCGGAGCGGAATTACTCCACCATCGAGAAGGAGTGATTGGCAGTCGTGTGGGCGGTACAACGGTTTGAACCGTACTTGTTTGGACGGCACTTTTGGCTGGAGACAGACCATCGACCGCTGCAGTACCTGCAGAGAACGCACCTCAACAGTGCCAGACTCACCCGGTGGGCTATGCAGTTGCAGGCCTACGTCTTCACAGTTCGACCGATTCCAGGGAGAGACAACATTGAGGCGGATTTCCTCAGCAGATCTGACCCTGTGGAAGATTAAGTTTTGAACTCTCCATAGGTTCGTCTTGGGAGGGGGGTGTGTCACAGGGCAGCCTGTGATGAAACCGGGTAGAAAGTGTGGGTGGAGAGTTAATGAGTTGGGGTAGCAACTGCGCGCTGTCGTATGTTAGGTTATGCGTGGAAAGCGTGATTTAGAACAGCAGAGCTCGGCCAGCCAGTTTTGGGAATTTGTTCACTGTAGTCAGAACACGTTTTGCAGAGTAACAGAGAAGACGTGCGGTCTTGTTTCTCTGGGTATTTTGTTCTGGAAGTAAGGGTGGGACAGTTGTTAACGTAAATAATAACTGGTTCTGAAAGAAAACCTAGTGGGAAATGTTACAGTGGTGGTAGCAAGCTCGAGTAAGAGTGTGAGCAAATAACTAAGTTTTGTGTTGTGGTAAGTTAGTGTAGAGGTTTTGTCCACTAACGGGAATTACTACGCACTGGAATACCTTACTTGGAGTACTGTGTAGGCAAGCAGTGGAAAGGGCTAGCTACAGGTACTTTTACATTCGAGCCGTGTGGGTAAGTGTGATGGTGTTATTTTTCCTTACTGTGCCTATGACCGAGGGCCGGCTGTTGGGGTGTTGAACGATAGCTGTGCGTGAGGCTGGGGGAAGGATGGTTGCACTGAGGAGAGGCAGACAAAAGGAAGAGTGCGACGGAAGGAGGGAGAATGAGGGAGGAGAACGGGGGTGAAGTGTGATGAAGGTAGGACGGGAGCGGTTGCTGTTGTCGTGGTTGCGGTTGCTTGAGATGGATAATGTGTTGATGGTTACATGTAATCATTTGCAGCATTGTTCATTTCATGCATTCATAATGTCATTTAGTTTTTTGAATTATGTGTTTGATTACAAGTGACAATAATAGTAGTCAAGGGAAGTGAAGTGGACAGCAGTGGCGCCTCCTCAAGATACAGGAATTAGTTTGTGTAGTAGGGGGGGAGAGTGTGAGGAGGGAGGGGGACAGAATCGGGTGGACATGACATTAACAATACGACAAGCATGTTGCAGGTTCGAAAGTTCGTCGTATTCATCAGCTCGTCACTGAGTAACGCGGAACAACGTTGACCAGCGTCGCGCGACAACGACGACGACATTTGGTCGTGTGGACCCAGCATCATCATCACCACCCATTCGTCCACGTCCGCGTTTGTGTACATCTTCATTGTTCCACAACCCCACCTTTCCCGCGGTGGTTGTGACGTCTGTGTACGGAACCTGGCCTCGACGTCACAGTGTTAGCCGACTGAAGGAGTCAGGCTGGGAGGCGTCGACGGTGGCAGGGCTGCCGCAACTACAGCGTCATCATCATCATCGTCAGCGGCGGGAGGGAGTGGCGACACCACTACGCCTGGATTCCATAGCGACAGTCCGGTGACAGCCACGAGGAGGGGCAGATACTTTCACGGAGACATCAACGGGGACGCCCTACTATCAGGTCGGCTTTTTCCTTGTTGTCCCCCTCTTGATACTCGACCCCCCCCCTGTGTTCGGACATTTGCAGTGCACAGTCGATACTTAGACGTGGTTGATTAGCAACCCTCGTTCATCTGACATTCCATTTCATTGTTCATCGACCCATTGATTGTTCCATCACCATTTTTCTCGTTTCATGTGTAAATGTTGTATGTGTATGAGTGTGTGGTATGAATGAATAAATAGCTTGAAAGTTGTATATATATTCGTTGTGTTTTCATCCCTTCACGTCTGCAGGAAATCGCCATTCTGTCTGGGTTGTCTGCGTGTGGAAGGTGTTTGTTTGTGGCGTCTGCCCAGAGGGAGTCGTGGCGGTGACAAAGAAGTAAAATTTTTAGGTGTATATTTCACTCGAAAATTAAATTGGAAAAGACACATCAATTATTTAATACAGAAGGCGATTAAAAGTTTTTATCTTATTAGAGTAATAAGTAAAAAATCACGGGGTCAAGATACAAAAATGTTAATTAATTTAGCTTGTACTCTTGTGAGATCTCAACTATCCTTTGGTCAAGAAGCATTCTTTTCTGCACATAAAACGTACTTGAACAAATTACAAAGTTTAGATAGTAAGATTATAAAAATAGCACTTGGTGTACCGATTCATACTTAAACTAAAGATACGTATGCAGCAGCAGGTGTTTTATCTTTAGGAGATTATAGAAAACTTGCATGCGCAAAATATTTAATTAGAAGTCATGCAGTAGAAAATAATATGCAAGAGGATCTAAATACTAGATCTGATATTGATTTTCCAAAGAGAACAAAAGATGTAATTTCATTACAAACAATTTCAACATATACTCAGGATATTTTTAATGATGCAAATATTTTACCACAACAAGTTGCACCAAAAATCATTAATGCTCCATATCCCGTATGGGAAATGGAAAGCGCACAATATGATATTAATTATACTAATTTTAAAAAACATGAACATCCTTATTTAATAGCTACAGAGGCCCGAGAACATATAAATGAACATTATTATAGACATTTAAAAGTTTATACAGATGGGTCTGTAATTTCTTCAGGAGATGCAGGAGCAGGATTTGTAATTCCAGACCTTAAAATTATAAAATCTTTTTACTTGGGTAAAAGCCATTGAGTATTCACTGCAGAGCTGGTGGCTATATTAATGTCTCTTCATACATTAATTAATACACCACTTGGTTTGTATGGTATTCTCATATGTGTTGATTCACAATCGGTATTATATGCATTAAATTCTAATAAAAGTCATGATAGGTATGATATAATATTTGAAATAAAACATCTCATTCACTCTTTGAAAAGCATAGGAATAAATATAAATTTTTGTTGGCTGCCATCACATTGCGGAATAATACATAATGATGTAGCAGATAGAGCAGCAAAACAGGGAGCAAAAAATATTAATGCTATGAAAATTCATATTAGATTATCAGTTAAAGAAATGTACTGTATAATTAATAATATTACTAAAAAATAAATTTCAGATTTTTGTTTAATTAGTATATCAGGAGTCTCTAGACATATTTCTAGTTTAGCATTTAGATTATATTTAAATTCTTGGAAAACAAAATTTTTTAAAAATATTACTTGCATTTGTAATGAAAATATAACCATCCCACACTTACTATTACATTGTAAAGATATAAAGAAATATTTACCTAGCAGTTATGATAAATAGCACTCAAGACTTAGACTTAAAATCATATGTAAATATATCTAAAGCACTAATATATTCTCCAATTGGTCAATTCTTATAATAATAATAAAAATAATAATAACAATAATAATAATAATAATAATAATAAAATGGAATCATGCGCCTATCATCACCAAACGCTTAAAAGGCATGATTGTCAATTGTATGCAAAGTATGAGGTCAAAAAAAGATTTGATTACAAAGGACAACTTATACGTCAATTAAAAAAAGGCATAAGTTATAATGAAGATGTCATTTTCAAGATGGTAATCATTCACATGTTTTCCATTTATCATTGAAATTAAATTTATAAAATATACTGATTATTTAAAACGCTCCGTAGAGTTCAAAGTTTAGTTTTAACAGAGGTTTCATCAAAAAAGTGTATGCTCAAAGAATTAGGTTACATAGTTATATTTTTCATGATTTATGTTTTATTCATAGATTAATCTGTAAGTATTTCGCAATTAATATATTTTAAAATGCATTCTCCGCGATGATTGCAATAAGCATATATGTTGTCATATTGCTTTCTTATTCATTCGTACATCATAAACAAGCAATAACAATAGATTTCTGTTATATAATTATGTCGTTATATTAATTGTTGTTCATATTAACTCCTTTATTTTAATTTTAAATTAATCTGTTTCTAATTTAATATGTTGTCTAATATCACAGATGTGAATAGACGTTAAATTAAATAAATAAAAATAAAAGATGATAACAAGTTTGCACTTATATATCTCATAGTGTTTAGGGTCAAGGTCACTTCAAAGTACCTATACTAACCAGCTTTGGACAGCTCCAGTGACCTTACCTTTGGAGTGAGGTTGACCAAATTTGCATATGATGTGTGTCTCATTGATATAATGCATTAAAAAATTAAAGAAATTCAATAATAATAACTTTTTAAAAAATTGAAGTTTTGTAAAAAAATTTTCATTTGTTTTACTAATATTTATTGACCATGTGACCTCGAAGTGAAGTTATTCATTCACTGATCATTTATGACGTCTCATGGATTTACACCATCTTACCAAGTTTGGTTGTGGTGGTTGAAATAAGCTTTGAGATATTAATCTACTTGCAAGTTTTCACAGACACTGGTTTGGCAGACGGCGGACAGACAGATAGACGGATGGACTGACTTTTAAAATTTGTTTAAAATATCATTTTTGGACTATTTAGGACTCATCTCGCATGGATTTGCAAAAATCTGGATTTTGGGTGGTGTTGGGAGGAGGGCGCGGTAGGGAGGGGGGTAGAAGTTGGGTGTTTGTGAATACACAGATTTACATTGCTATGCATGTTTGTCAATTAAGGGGAAGATCTCTCTCTCTCTCTCTCTCTCTCTCTCTCTCTCTCTCTCTCTCTCTCTCTCTCTCTAATACAACTATTCATTCCAAATAAAGAATGCAGCTTATGTTTGTATTTTTGCCTTGTTTTTACATTAAAATGTTCGCCTTACACTAGGGCTTCATCAGGTGAACATACAACCAGATTATAACTAAAAAGTGGAATCGGTCACAGAAATTTATTGTTGAAAACACCCACTCTAAATAAAAATCACATAAATTGATAAAGCAAAAACTGATGAAATAAATATTATGACAATTACTGAGCACACTCAAAAAAAAAAAAGAGAAAACAAGTGAAATAAAATACTTTAAATAAAAGTTTTACCACTCCATGAACTTGCACACACACACAAACACACACCCACACACATGCACAACACACACGCACACACACAAACATATATAAGATATATATGTTTTGTATTGTTTCATTGTTTAATGAGTGTGTGAATGCATAAGGGAGTGCCTTGAACTTTTTATATCCAAGAGAAATGTCTTATAAATACCTATATTGTTATTTAATAAGTATTATTAATCAGACTCTGTTAGATTCCTTTTTCATCCGCTTCTATTTTACACTTATTTATTACTTGTCTCCCTCTCAAGTTAGTCTTTGTCTCTCTCTTTCCGTCTCTGTCTTTCTGTCTGCCTATTATATCTCTCTCTCCCTCTCTGTCAGTCCCTTGTATGAATTTCTCTATCCCCTTCTTCTGTCCACCCTTACCCTCTTGCTCACTTCCTCCTCTGTGGCTCCTTGTTATTGGATTTATGGAGAGTACCACACTTGTTTATGTCCATGTTTCAGATAAACTATCACGTACTGAAGATCCAGATAGTTGACGTCAATGACAATCCCCCCATGTTCCAGAACACTCCTTACTTCATCTCCATCAATGAGGTAATGTTTGTGTTGCTGTACTGTTGCTGTTGCAGCACTTCTGTGTTGTTTCATTGGTTATTTGATTAGTGATTTGGGTGGTCAGTGTGCAGTATTATGTCAATGAATGTTGTTTAAAAGTGAGTATATAATAATAATAATAATAATAATAATAATAATAATAATAATAAAGCTTTATTTGTGCTTAAACTTATTTCAGACTCAAAGTGTATTGATCTGTAACCAACATACACACTCATATGTTACACACACTCTTACATAACAAACCCCACATACATCACTCAAGCATGTGTTCAATAGGCAGGGAAATAGGTTATTACAAGAGAGAGAGAGAGAGGAATTTAGTTTTATAGTTTGAAATTTGAGGTTTACTGCAGCCTTTGCCAAAATTAAGAAGGAATCTTGATTACCATGAGAAAACCTTTGATTTTCTGAGAAGTCTAATGCCTAAGTTTTAAAATTTTATCTCTGGGTGTGGCATTGAAGACGGGCACTCTACACCAGCGTTTTAGCTTATGTGTATTGATGTGTGTGTGTGTGTGCGTTTGTGCCCGCATGTGTGTATTAATGGTGTTTTTATTTTGATCTGTCATGAAAAAAAGTATTGGGATGTTGTTACATTTAGGTAAAATTACCATTTTTGTATGCTATTTTGTGTTTCAGTTGACTCCAGTGAGTATGACAGTGTTCAGTAAAATAGCAAGCAAAGATCTGGACAACCAGAACAATAAACTTGTCAGTTACACCATCTCCTCAGCGCTTTCCACCCAGGTACAGTTACTGATGATTTATAGCCTTGCTATCAATTCTTTTTGGATAATTAAGACAAATTATCATCTTAGCAGCCACTTCAAAATCAGCTGACTTTACTCGTGGTTCTTATAGTGAGCTTATGAATAGTAGCCTTGGCTTTCACACTGCCTTTTTGGTAGGCTTTCTAAGTAATATAAGGGTTAACAGGGTCCGTAGGTGCCTTATAAGTCAGTATAAGTTTGTAGTTTTGGCTTTCCAGAAATAAGGCCTTAAAAGTGCTTACTTTTCACTTCTAAGTCCTTATACAATTTGGCAGGTCCTTAGAAAAATAATAAAGTGCTTATTAGTTTTTATTTATTTAGTATTTGTAACTAAAAGAAATAAAAACATTAAAAAAATCTAGATCATTGATCATTCATAACGATGTCATATGCGTGACCTTTCACAATTAATTATTTTGGACTGACGTCACAACCCCCTCCTTGCCATGTTTCCCGCTACAGTAGTACCAAATTTCTGCAAATCTCGCGATATTTCTCACATACGAGACTTTACGTCGGCCATAGATCTACAAAAAATGCCAGGGAAGTGTTCTTTTCAAGAAAACTGGATTCGCCATAAAGACTATAAAGACTGGATTCTTGCCGATCCAAAGGATCGTAGACAAGCGAAATGTCGGCTTTGTGTTTCGAAGATCAACTTAGCTGCTATGGGAGAAGCCGCCCTAAAGGCACACATGAAAAGTGCAAAACATAAGAAAAATGCAAAAGAAAATGTGGGAGCCATTGGCGTTGATCAATTTTATTCATCAGAGACTCAGAGTATCTCGAGTGCCGAACCTAAACCAGGGCCTTCAACTTCAGCTTGTTCCAAACAGTCTCAGGGTACCAAACAAACAACCTTGGACAGTAAGTAATCACAGTGTCATTATTAAAAGTTTAATTCTACATCGTTAAATACGGGACTCGTTTTGAAAATTTACGATTTTTGTGATAGTTATCTCCCATTATAAATTATATTTAGAGTTTCTTGCTTTTCCATATTAATAAATTTATTTATTTTAAGTGCCAGCTTTAATATTAAAGTTAATTATAATAAAAATCAAAAACAAAATGGTATATAACAGTTTGTTAAATAAATATTTTTGAATTTTATTTTTTATCTTTTATGTTAATTAATTTTTTGTTTTGCACAAAGCCTCTAATAGTGTTTCTTTTTATTATTTTTTTGTTAGATAACTTCACTTGAATTATTTAATTATTAATATCTTTTGTTCCAAATTTAATTATACCAAAGATTACTTTCAGAAAATAAAACGTTCCATTCTACATAAGATCAATTGGCACAATAAGATTTAGTTAATAAAATTCATGGAATGTAGGCTACACATTGTTTCCATTTCAATATATATTTTAAATATTTTTAATTCATTCTTGGTACAGGTACTTTGTGAACACTTAAACATAATACATAATCAGATACACTGTAGATTAGTTAGGTTGTCCCCTATACGCATTGTGTCCGGGGACGTTAATTTACCTACCATACAATTATTTAGAAAGAATAGGCTGTACAGTACTAATAAACTTGCTGCTGTTAAATCAGCTTATGCCACCACTAATATTAACAAATGAACACTAAACGGAAGATAAAATGACTTGAAATTAAGTTTATCAAATTCATGTGATATATTTACACAATTTGTTTCATTCAATAAAATTAATGCAATGTACACAAATAATTCAGTTCAACATATTAAAATGCTTTTAATTTATCAATGGTGCATGTACTTTTTGAACATTTACGCATTTTGCATGATCAGATACATTTAGAAGGTACCATAGGCTACTTAGATAAATATTGACAGTTAATTTATTTTCAATAAATTACAGAAGACCACAAAGTTTTTACACATTTTTATTTTGGCACAATTTAATTATACTCTCTAATCTAAATATTTGTATTGTTAAGGAAAAGTTACGTTTTAATTTTTGTCATCGACGAAAATTGATTGTGCTATGGTTTTTACACTAAAACTATGGTTTTAAGAGTCCTGGCTGCTTTTTGAAAAACTGGGGTAGGCAGGTCTGCAGTTATTGAACCCAGTATAATATAAAATTATGCTTATATATAAGAGAGACAAAATAAATATTTATACTTATAGCTCACATTTTATAGGCCTAATACAATTATGATTTTTTTAAATTAAAATAGATTTTAAATTATGTTTTCTTGTAGAAACATATGCTCACATATTATATTTTGCACATTATAAAGGTAAAGACAAACTTTAAATATGATATATATATTATGTTTATATTCTGTTTTCCAGGTTCAGAAAAATCACAGAAGCTGAAGGCAGAGATCCTTTGGTGTCTCAAGGTCGCAGACAGCCACTACAGTTTTAGTTCTTCAGCCCAGTGTTCTTTGCTCTTCCGCAGTATGTTTCCTGACAGTGAAATAGCTGCCACTTTTCAGTGTGGGGAAACGCGTTGCAGATACCTTACTGTCTTTGGTCTTGCCCCCAGATTTTCAGACTTGCTAGTACAATCTATAAAGTCTGATTCAAAAACCGGTTATGTGCTGCTCTTTGACGAATCCCTTAACAAGAACATTAAGCAGATGGATGTGTGGATTCGGTTCTGGGAACAAAATACAGTGCAAACACGATATCTTACCAGTTGTTTTCTTGGGCATGCAACTGCTTCAAATTTAGATAAAGAACTGTCATCTGTGTTAACATCTTTTAACCTTGAGAAACCAGGTCTTCTTCAGTTAGGCATGGATGGCCCCAACGTCAATTGGAGTGTTCACAAAATGATTAATGATGACCTAAAGTTGAACCATGATGGATTGGCCTTACTTTCTGTAGGTAGTTGTGGTCTACACACCATTCATAATGCATTTAAGTGTGGATGCGAAGCCTCTGGTTGGGACATTGAGAACATCCTTATATCTGCATTTAAGCTGTTTGATGCTTCCCCTGCTCGACGTGAAGATTACCTCAAATTATCTGGGTCCAGTGAGCTTCCTTTGAAGTTTTGTCGGCATCGTTGGCTTGAAAACATTGCACCTGCACGGCGAGTGAGAAATCTGCTACCTGCTCTTGAAATCTATGTGAAAACAGCTTTAGAGAAAAAGATAACGCTTCCAACTTGCTACAGTTTTGCTATTTTGAAAAAGGCACTCGATACACCACTTCTTTCTTGTCAGCTTTCCTTTTTTGAGAATGTGGCTATTCATTTAGAGCCCTTTTTGACAAAATTCCAAGCAGACAAGCCTCTTATGCCCTTCCTTGGCAAAGAACTCCACAGTATATTGAAAGGTTTAATGAAACGGTTCCTCTCTGATGAGGCTATGGATGGCAGCAGTTCGCTGCGCAGACTTGTTGAAATTGATGTTGAGAAAGATGCTAATCACAGAAGCCTTGACCAGCTTGAACTTGGTATGTGCACTGATTCTTTGCTGCTAAAGGCAAAAAAAAAGCCTGGTGTCTCTGACAAGACCATTAGAGACTTCAGAATTCAATGCAAACAGTTTCTACAAGCTGTGGTCAAGAAAATGATTGACAAATGCCCTCTTAAGTACACGGTAGTGAGAAATATGGCATGTTTGGATCCGACAGAACTGAAGAAAAAGACTGAATGCCAAAAGAAAATGAAATTGTTGCTTCGAAGTTTAGTAGAAGTCAACAGGTTGACAGACACAGAAGGTGATGCAGTTCTCCTGCTGTATGCAGAGTTTTTAGATACTATAGCTCTATCTCAGTCAGCAAGCAGTTTCGACTGGGAGAAAGACAGAGTGGATGTCTGGTTCTATGAAGCTTTTAGTTGCCTGCCAAGGTTTCAACCATTATGGCAGGTTGTAAAGAAAATGCTGCTGTTATCCCATGGACAGGCAACAGTTGAGAGAGGATTTTCTCTGAATAAGGAGGTAACCACTGACAACATTTCACAACTGTCTCTAAAGGCAAGACGCACTATGATTGACCACATTCGACATGTTGGTGGAGTAACAAATGTCGTCATCGATGCCCAGCTACTAGCTGCTGCTGGAAATGCTTGGGGAAGGTACGAACAGTTCCTGAAAGCTCAGCGAGAGGACAAGGCTCAGGATCAAAAACAAGTCAAACGTGCTTTAATAACTGAAGAAATTGACACACTCAAGAAAAAGAGAAAGAAGGAAGAAGATGATGCCAGACACTTAACAATTGAAGCAGACAGCCTTTGCTTAGATGCACAACAGCAGAGCAGCCTCATACTTCTAGCCCGTGCCAACACGCTTAGATTGACATCCAAAGAAAAATTATGTACAGTCGCTCGGCTTGGTGGACAGATTGAAATGAAAGAGAAAGAACTGAAACTGTTGTAATTCTGCTTATTATTGAGACAGTCCTTTTGGGTGTCTCAAGTCTTTCCCATGTCAGTTTTATTAAAATGAAGTTTATTGCTGTTAAAGACATTGATGTAGACCCATGATGGCAACTTTTTACCAGTGTGATTAATAGCCGAGTTGGTGCGAGTGCATTCTGTCTATTTAAACGGTATGTAATAAATAGTTGCTCTCATTAAATGCTCTTTCAATACATATTTTTTATTGTGACCTTCATAATATATTGTTCACTTATTTTCAACTACATAAATATATTATTACCCTTCCTTAATATTTGTTACGAGGTCCTTAAAAGGTCCTTAAAAGGTGCTTACTTTCTGATAATCATTGTTCCTGGGGACCCTGGTTAATTTTCCCTGTAATAATCTTTGAAAAAATGTTGCTTCAATTTCTCCAGTTATATGGTACTTTATAGCTATGTGAAACATGCTTTATAAGTATTTGGAATAATTTATACAGAAACTTACAGGCATGGTCGTGGAGCTTTATTTCCCAGCTCATTAGGAAACTGTTGTTTCTCACAATTGCAAAATGTCAGTTGGTGAAATGTTAATATTAATTTCATTCCTTACACTGTAACGTGACTGAGTGGTTAACAATGACCGTTGCCCATTACAGTTTAACGGCAATGAGGTATTCACTATCCCAGAAAGTACATCAGGCGTGGTGATCTTGTCCCAACCGCTGGATTTTGAGGCAATGCTGAAAATTACCGGCAGCCCTTCATCGACTATCTACCAAATGAATGTCACTGCCAAGGTACTGCACAATTTGGAATTTATTTTAAAGTTTTGATTTCAATTATAATTTTAAAAAAAATATTCCCCCAGATTGTATTGGCTTCTGGCACTTGAAGAGATTTCTCTTATATAGCGCACTTACAAGCTCAGAGAGCTTCTCAAGGCGCTGGCCCGTAATATCCAGCAATCACAAAATAGTTTGCTGAAGTCAGGATTCGAACCCACGTCGCCCAAGACTTGAACAAGCGTGTACAAGCATCAGGTACTTGATAGATTTACGATTATATATTAATTTGATTAATCTTAGAAGATCTTTTGTTTGAGGGATGGATTTTGAATTGAGAGTTTCCTCACAGCTGCCATTAAGGATGAATGTAACCTAACAAAATAATTCAACCACCTCCACCTACAACAGCAGCAAAGAAATCTCACGTTTGGGATGTGATGTATTCACAAGCATGAAGTGAAGCGTCATTGCAATGGATTTTCTGTATAGGATTTTGGTTACCAGAACCCAACCCCAGGCAATTTCAGCATGTATAGCTGGACCTTATTTAACATCACCATTGTGGATGGCGACGACTTGGGCCCAGTGTTTGGCTACCCCTCGTGCCCTTACAGCACATTCAAGTCGTGTGTTTGGCCCAAGTACACTTCATCCATCGTCAGTGGCACCATCCAGGTAAGCACCTGATTGATTGCAACATTTTCATCAGAAATGTCACATCTTCATTCATCTCTTATTATTGTCTTCATCCTCCTCCTAATTCTTCCTCTCTTCCCTCTGTTGACTGCACACCCTTGTATTCCCTCACATCATTATTAGAAGTGGTCTAATAGCAGCGTTTTGTGATTCAGGGTCCATCCGAATACCTGGTATTCCGCCCTGTGCCTCGCCTAACTGATCCAAATCAAACAGTGGAAATTCTGTTCCGTGATGGTGACACCCTCAATGCAGCTGTCAACTGCTCCATCTCTTACAGTAAGAACAATTGATTTGCTATTTTTAAATCATTTTGATTTAGTGTAATTCATGATTAACATACTGAAACTATAATATTCTTTACATGTTTTCTGAATGTGGTGAATCTGACCTGTTGATTAGGTTTTAGTTCTGTATTTGAACATTATAAGTGTTGACTTATCTTGTCCTTAGCAATTCCTACCGGCTTTGCGGGTAACTTCGCAGCTTTCTCACAGCGTGTGTCTCCAACCAGTAACCAGTACAGATGTCTGGTCAGAGTCACCACTCCCATCAACTTATCTTGTCCTTAGCAATTCCTACCGGCTTTGCGGGTAACTTCGCAGCTTTCTCACAGCGTGTGTCTCCAACCAGTAACCAGTACAGATGTCTGGTCAGAGTCACCACTCCCATCAACAGGGCCAATGCTCAGTCCATAGACATCGTTCTCTTGGTAAGCTGTCTTTTGCCTACTTTAAAGCGTGGTGAGAGCAGCACTAGTACTAATGACATGTCAAAAATCATTACCTCGTCATAGGCGCCATAAATTTGAATGGGGATTCCACCCTCACCTAATATAAACCCATCTTTTTTTCCACTTTTTTTTTTACTCTGTTACACTCATTCGATGTTGGTGTTTTTCTATCAGTATCTGATTCTGCCCCGATGCTTGAAATCCTGATAGGTGTAACTGATTCGTTTATCCACGCAGCCTGCTCACTCAGCAGCAACAAAGCAAAGTCTTCGTATGAAGTTTTCCACTTTTATTCAGCACACATCAACAACTGCATACAATCGCTCAATGAGCCAAAAAACTCCACCTTCGGGGAAGACAATCCGATAGAGTGCGCCTAGGGTAGAGTACTTCCGGTAGTAAATAGGCCTACGTGATCGAGCCCCTTGTAATAACTGTATACCGTGTTGCGTCACGCCATGTGGGGCCGGCTAGCTCAGTTGGTAAGAGCGTCTTGCTAGTAACCGAAAGGTCGCTGGTTCGAATCCCGGATTGGTCAACGTGTGATCATATTATTTTTCCCTTTACCAACAACTGGCCCGCTGGTGTCAGTATAAATCGGTCCAGTAGTCACCTATAAGGCGAAAATGTCGTGTGACTATAATCTACAAACAACAACAACGTCACGCCATCTGCTGGAGTACCGAACTCTATACAAATTTGTTATTATTAATATATATTATATGACTAGACTATTAAAAAAATATTATGTATGATTTCAGACTTGGTGAAATGTTTGGAGTGATTATGTACATGTTGTCAGTACTACAAACTGATTTATTTTGTGAAAAGTCTGTCAGGCCGAGCACAAAATAAATCGTTTGTAGTACTGACAACATGTACATAATCACTCCAAACATTTCACCAAGCAAAAAAACATTTGGGGTCGCCTATGAAAGCTGAAGATATATACCGACATCAAAAAAGACTTAAAACTGTAGATTTTGATCCACGACCTGAACATGGACGTACGCGACTATTGGCGCACCTATCGGCTGAACATTTGCATATTCAAGGGAAATAATTTTAATATTTTGGCCCATCGCCTTTCCACTCTCAACTTTTTACTTTCCAACTCACTATCAACAACAACACCTTTTTAAACAGTGCGGCACTTATATAGTCACTTCATACTCCCGAACAATTTAGAACACGGTAGAAATGACGCACTACCACCAATCAAACTAAAGATCGTCATCACTGACTTACGTCATACATCTTCCTTTCTTTCAAAAGAATGTTCTCAAATATCCCGAAACTTCGATCGATAGTAAACAAGCAGATCTAGAGAATTCTCCAATAATATCGACTAACGAAAATTATCAACGTTATACAAAGCTTTTTCTAACAACAATGCAAACTCAAATCAAAGGTAAATTCACTCTATTATTGCATGCTTTGCAAAATAAAACGAACAGATCTATCGCGCGCGCTTCACACATAATATCTTCACACGCACCATCATGCGCGTTTCAACGTAACATACTCATATGCATATATATGAGTGTATGTATGCATGCGGCTTGAATCACTATTTTTTGGTGTGAGATATGTGCGCTATATAAATCTTCACGATCGTAACACATTGACAAGAGTCAACACTGGGAGTCCACATACAAGTAATATTGTTTGTGGTTTAGTGTGGTAAGCGCCTTAAATGGCTGGAATAGGGCATCTGCAACTGTTTGCGCATTGATTCACATTATAATATATGAGACCATGTGTGTATGCATAACTCGTCACACAGTTCTTTCTTCTATCTAATCCACTTGGGTTTTGTCTATCCAGGCCACAGAACAAACGGCCAATGCTTACTCAGATGAGGCTGTCATCACGCTGACCATATCTCCGAGCAACCAGTACGCCCCTCAGCTGGTGTCCAGCTCTGGCCAGTTTGTCGGATACATTCTGGAGAACTCAGACAATGGTACAGCTGTCAGTAACAATTCTGCTCGTACTGGTGTGCTGAAGCTCAGCGTCACAGATCAGGATGTTGTGAGTAGTTTGTCGCCGTATATTGGGCAGAAAAGTTTTTGTAATTTGAGTTTTAGTTCCTAGATACAGTTTAGTTTTGTTTAAATTAATCATTGGTTAATCAATGGAAGGGTACAACAGATGGAGAATAGTTATGAGGCTGCATGCTTTCTTTGTACTGTATCTTTTTTTTATGTGTTGGAAAAATAAAATAGTGTTTTGTGATGGGGGAGACTGCCATTGGTTTTCATGTGTTTCGGTGTAATTACTGTGCATATTTTGTGTAGATAGTTGCATGCTTGAAGCAAGTTAGTTTTGTGTTCAAAACAACATAGCATTACCAATTTACAAGTATAGGTTTTCAGCTTGCTTCTGTCTATGAAATTTACATTTCTGATATAGCAATGTTATGTCTTATCTTTAAAACAGTTTTTGTTATGTTTTTGTATATGGTATTCGATGGGTCTTCAGAGAGACAATTTTCATGTTGAATATTAACACAGTTTCTGTGTATCCTATCCTATCCTATCCTATCCTATCCTATCCTATCCTATCCTATCCTATCCTATCCTATCCTATCCTATCCTATCCTATCCTATCCTATCCTATCCTATCCCGTAACTTGGATGTCATTGGGGCACCACAGACGATCTTTTAACCAGTGTACTCCCATTTTTCTGTGTATGTGTTTGTGTATTTTCAGAGTCCCGGTGATCCCACACCTAACTACAGAATCACGCTGAACCCAGCTACAACTTTTGAGGTTGATTCCCTCTGCTTCTGCTACTTGCGCCAAGGACCTTTGGACTATGAAACACAAACATTGTACACCTTCACTGTATGTTGTATTTGAGTTACTGATGGTAATCAGGAGGGTGGCCTCCTGGCGCAGTGGGTTAGTTGGTGGTTTTCTATGCAGAAGATCGCGGGTTTGATTCCTGCAAGGGATGAAATTATGTGATTTAGGTACGACACTATTTAGGTCCCCGAGAGTTTTCTCCGGGTACTTCGGTTTCCTCCCTCCCTTCAATAATTGTAATGGATACAATCGATCTAAAATTTCAAAACTAAACATTTTACTTCCTTTTGTTCTTCTAATAGCGATCTCCCTGCCTTTACACCACATGTTTGAGTGATAGATGTGTGTTTGTTGTGCGAATGAGAGTGTGGGTGAAAAATTTGAGCCTGTATATTGGTACAGATTGACGCCCTTTGAATCTGATTGGTGATTTGTGAAAAAAGTGCATATATAGCGTCCTGTATTATTATTATTATTATTATTATTATTATTATTATTATTATTATTATTATTATTCCAGTTCAAGCACTTTTGTGCACTAAGTTCATGTCCAAGTGTTCTGATATTTGATACCAAGTAATAAAACTTGAATTCACCTCATTTATATTGCGCAAGCGATACAGTGATGTTGGTCTACTTACTCTTTTTAGTTATTGCATCTGTTCGTTCCACACTGAAAGAAAAGCATGTGTTTTTGTATGTGTTTTAGTTTGTTGTTCCTTATAGTTATATAAAACATTTTTTTCATTTTTTTTTAAAATGTACAAAGGTGTCACTTTATTTTTAGTGACTTAAAAAAAAAAAGGTGTTCACAGGGTGTCTTGTAAAATCTTATTTCAAATTTTTCCTCATATCCACAAGGTCATGTTGCTTGTTTTGCAAGAAGTGCAACAGAGATCAAACAATACTTAAACCAAGAAGAGTTAACAAGAAAAGGAGATTAAAGGAAGTAAAAGAAAAAGAATGTTAGGAATATCTTTTTCCACAGGTGATAGTGCAAGAGCTGGACACGGCGGAAATGCGGTCCAGTACACAGACGTTGACCGTTAACATTATCAATGTTAACGACAACTCACCCACTGTCCCATCTAGTCTGCTGACAATCTCCAAAGCTGAGGGAGACTATTCCAAGGGCGCTGGTGAATTCATCACTCTTGTAAGTTATACCCTTTATTGACTCTAAGGCATGTAGCAGTGTGAGTCTATTTACTCATCCCCCAATATTTTTTTTGTTTTAACAGATTTTTGCAAATCTGTGCCAGTCATAAATAGTCCAAAAGTGATATTTAAAAAAACATTTTGTTTTTCCAACTGCCGCCTGTCTGTGCAGAACTTGCAAGTGGCATAATTTATCCAACAGTTTCATTTATTGCAACCAACCTTGGTAGGATGGTATATACCCATAAGATCTCTAAAATGATCAGTTAATGAATGACTTCACTTGAAGGTCAAGGTCACAGGATCAACAAATGTTTGTCAAACAATTACCATTTTTCAGTCACAAAATTTCACTTGTTATTTAAGTTATTGATACTGAACTTATTATTCTTTGATTCATAACAGGTATTGATGAGACACATATGCTATGCAAATTTGGTTACACTCACTCCAAAGGCCAGGTCACTGGAGATTTCCAAAGTAGGTTCTTTGGGTACTTTGAAGTGACCTTGGCCCTAAACTATGCGAGATAAAAAGTCAAACTTGTTTGTCATAGTGCAGGAGAATGATTCTCAATTTGACCCATATATGCATCAACATAGGGTTATTTGATCATACGTTAGCATCAGGTCATGTGAAGGTCAAGGTCATTGAATAGCATTTCATCCCAAGGTCACTGTTTTTTTGGCATAATACAACTACCTATAGTTTATTTGATCGTACATGAGTGTCCATTTTTGAACCAGAGGTCATGGTTCTCTGAAGGTCAAGATCGTCATCACAAGATCGAAGTTAGTATTACTTTGCATTTTAATGCCAGCATTTGGTTTTAATTTTTTTCTGGGCACTCGTTTTCATGTAGAATATTACAAATTCAAAAATGAGCATGTGAGTCATATGGACTTGGCCATTCTAGTTTGATCAGTACTGATGAGGATTATTCGTTGAATAAAAAATAACACTGACAAATGGGATTGGATTTAGTGGACAAAAATATAAATGGAGAAATGTTCCCCAATGCCTTATTTTCTACGTTTCATTTTTGTGTGTGGAAGAAAATTAAAAGACCATCAGATAACCAAGGTTTTGATTTAACAAATCTTAACGAGATTTGGTTATAACATGTTAAGGCTTTACAGTGTTTCTTTGTCTATGAAGCTTAACTTAATTATCTGAAGATTGTACTTTTGCCTAGACAGTTTGCTTACTGCAAGGGAGTTTTGGTGAATTGTAGATTTTCCCACAAATAATGAGTCAAAATCATTATGTATTAATAAGAAGTAGGCAGCAAGACATTCAAGAAGGAAATTAATTGTATCTCTCAATTTTGTTGGAATGGGACATATCTTTATTTTGAAGGCTGGACTGCCCAAAAAATAATTGAAGAGAGAAAAAGGTGATTTTGTACTTATTTGATTGCACAAACAACTGCTGCCCTGACAAAGTTGAAGCCCATTTGGAAAGACAGGAACATCAATCTACATTTCAAGGTAAGGCTGCTGCGCTCCTTTGTCATCTCCATCTTCTTATACGCTTGCGAAACATGGACCCTCACAGCAGATCTACATCGAAGAATACAAAGCATGGAGATGAGGGGCAACAGAAGACTTCTGGGCATTTCTTATACCCAGCACATCACTAACAACGAAGTCCGACATACCATCACACAAGCCATTGGACAACATGAAGACATGCTCACAGTGGTGAAGAAACTGAAACTGATGAGCATCAGGCCTTGCAAAGACCATCCTGCAAAGCACAGTGTAAGGATGCAGAAGAAGAGGGAGATGGAAAAAGAGGTGGGAAGACAACATTCGAGAATGGACTGACTTGACACTGAGCGAAGCCATGAGGGTTGCTGAGGACAGAGAAACATTGAGTATGCTGGTTAAACGATCATCTATGGTGGCCCAACGACCTTTGAGTTACGGGATAGGATAGAATAGGATTTTCTATGGAAAGGATGTCCATTAAGCAGATGAAAAAAAAAAGAATCAACCAAACATATGTTTCAGAATGAAGAATGGGTGAACAATTTTATGTAAAGGAATTAAAGATCATAATTCAGTCTTAATGCGTTTCATCCAGCTTGGTGCAAATGACGTGGAGAGTGGCAGTAGCAATCTGGACTACTCCATCCTGAGTGTCAGCCCAACCGTGGCAGCGGGCTTTTTTAATGTGGAAACCAATGGCAACGTCATCCTCAGAGGACTGGTCACCAAAGGTCAGACCTACACCTTGCAAGTCCAGGTGTCTGACAGAGGTATCCCTAGAGGACCCGTTCTGACGTAAGTCAAATCATGAGAATTTGACAAATTTGATGGAGCACTTTTGTGTATTTTCAACATTTTTCTGTCTGATCAGTATTTTTAATGTGTTTCAATATGTTAGTATGATGAAAAAGAACAACACTAGCAAAAGTGTTGCAGTGCTTTCAACATTATAAGAAGTTATTTTTGTATAAGCCTGTGCTTTAAAACTTGTCTGTTTTAAGAGTCTGCCCCTCACGTTAACGGAAATCATAAATGAGTCCATTATTTTGTGTTTCTTTTTGAAGAATTAAATGTTAGAGCATTATTATTATTATTAGAAGTAGTAATAGTAGCAGTAGCAGTAGTAGTACAGTGGAACCTCCGGTATCCGTCTCTCTGGTATATGACTCCATCGGTTATGTGACCTGAAAACTTCTGACAGATTCACTTCCAATAATAAATGACCTCTGGTATGCGACAACCTCATTTATGCGACCAGCGACCATGTCTTAAGCCATTTATACGACCGTCTTATGCAATTTAAAAGAGATATCAGTTAATTTATTGACTGGACCTTTCGTTTTTTCTCTCATGTTAGTGTACACCTGCTGTTGTCTGCTATTTCCGGTTCGCAAGTAAGGGACATTACTTGCCTACACTGGCTTGTCAAAATGGCGTCGCGCAAGAGGAAAGTTTTGAGTTTGGCAGAGACAATGAAAGTGATTGAAAGAAGTGAAAAGGGGGATAGTTGTTTGTCTACTGCTAGAGGTTTAGACGTTGGGAAGACTCAAATTCAGCTTATCATAAAGGATAAAAAATGATGACTACATACCCCTCGGACCCTGACCCCTCACCCCTTATTTTCGATATAAGACCACCTCCATTATAAGACCGTTTTTTCTCAGATTTTGGACGGTCTTATCGGAGGTTCCACTGTAGTCATGGTAGAGGTAATAAACTATAGTAGTAATAATAGTAGTATAGGTAGTAGTAGAAGAAAGAGAAAAACAGCAAAAGTAGTAATAGCAGTAGGAGTAGGAGGAAAAGGAGCAGCAGCAGCAACAGCAACAGTAGTAGTGGTAGAGGCAATAAACTAGTAATAACAATAATAGTAGTATGGGTAGTAGTAGTAGGAAGAAGAGAAGGAACAGCAACTCTACTATGGATGTAGTGTACAACTTCGTTGTTTGTGTTATTGCAGAACACGAGTTGCCGTGATTGTCAGCATAGTTCCATCTGGCAACCAAGCCCCTCAATTCACAGCCACCAATTACACCATCTACGTCAGCGAGGGTGTGCCAGTGCAGAGTAGTCTCTGGCGTATTCCTGTAAGTTTCAATTTCCTTATTCATCTGTCAATGTTTTTCTGTGTGTCGGTTGCACTTACTGTCTGCTTGTTCTGTCTGATATGTCTTTCAAGTTGATATCTGTATGTTGGTCTTTCTCTGCTCTCCACTCCTGTTTGCTTTCCTATTCTCTGCTTTCCTCTGGTCTCCTTTGCACTAATTTCCTCCATCAGAGATGGGATTTTTCCGTCAATTGATGGACTTCCGTCGATTTAGGGGCCTCAGGGGTCATTCTTGAGATTCGTGCAAATCCGGTGAGAAAAAAATGGGGTATATTAGGTATATGTTAGGTTTGTTTTGCCGTGCTTTCGGTTTCGATTCCTAAAAGGTTTATCCTAGAAATCAGTCTTCATTTGGTTTGTTCAAACTGAACTGAACTGCGTGAATATCAAACCATTCGGGAATATTTTGTTCGGTCTTTCGCTACTGTTACCTTATTCTCATTTGGTTTCGTTACTAAGCAGCTTACTTGAAATTCTTCATGTTTTATGACGGAGACGCCATTGTTCCCTCGGTTCAACAGAACGATGTTTCGCAAAATTCCTCAAAGCGAAAAGTGTAATGCTCGTCAGATTGACAAGGATGGTGGAGCTAAAAACTGTTGGAATTTCTTGTGGCTCCAGGAAAAAGTCACATTAACATGGTCAGAAAAAGCGAAGGAAAAGTCCGTCGACCGGTCGCTGACAGTGACAATTGGTGACACAATTAGCAAAATCGACCAAGCTGGGAAAGCATACTGCAGTTTATGCAACCAAATTCTCAACTATGGATCCAATGGGAAAAAAGTGTTTATAACTAAATGTAGCCTCTCAAATGCTTGGAAATGTCAGTTTTGTGGTTCTATAAACTGTAGTTTGTTTCAGCCCCCCTGACCCCCCATAGAGATGGGACTTTTCCGTGAAAGACTCAAAGTTGGCAGCAAGAGAAAGAACAATGCAGACATCAGGTCTTTCTTGAAGAAATCTAAACTTCAGTAACTTGCTGCATTTCCAGCTTTTCCAGTATGTGCCCAAAGTAACAGAATAATCAATGTGTAATCTGTAAAATTAGAAGTTTTTGTTCAACATAATAACACTTTAAAGGCACTAGGAGAGGCCAGATTTGTGTCTCAGAATGCAGGAAATGTGTTGGCGGCCGGGGATCCGCCCCGGACCCCGCTGGGGGAGCTTACGGCGCTCCCCCAGACCCCCTAGACCGCAAGGTGCTTCGGCCCTTCGGGCCTCGCAATGCGTCACTCCGAAACAGATTTTCCGGACCCCCACAAACTTTTCAGTCAATTTCAACTTTTCCCAATCCCATCTCTGCTCCATCCTTTCCTCTGCTCTCCTCTCCTCTGCTCTCCTCTATTCCCCGCTTCTTTTCTCTTCTCTTCTTTTCTGTTCCGTTCTCTTCTCTTCTCTGTGCACTTATATTTTAAGAAAAAGAAAACAGTTTGATTTGAAGGATTGCAAGAAGTATAATTACAAGCATCTGTTGTTGTTTTTTTCAAGGCTTCTGATGCAGAAAACGATGCTTTGACCTACGCTTTCCTATCTCAAGTCCCAGAAGTCAATGCCTTTGATACTGTAACATAAGTTTTAAGACTTTTTGTTGCGTTTGTGTTAGATTGCAATTCAAATCTCACTTTCAAAAAAAATATTTATAATGGTGTTGTGTAGTGCAGGTTTTGCTATGTCTTTGAGTATTTGTAAGCTTGTTAGTCCACTAATTGTAAGCTATATTTTTTATTTAAATAATGTAGTGTTTTTGTTTTCAGCTCATATTACTTAATTTGTTTTCTAATTTATGTACAAGGTTGAATTTTTCCTAACGTTTTTTGAATGTGCAATTGGTACAGTTCAATGGTAGAGCCATGCATTTTTTAAATAAATTCATTTGGTTTTGGTTTTGTTGAACAGTGACAGCTTTGGCAACCAGATCCTGAGAAACATTGTCGGGCTTGATCGTGAGAGAACTCCCCAGTACACTTTGACCATGAGGGTCACACAGACTGTTGGAAACCTGGTGAGAATCTGTCTTATCACACACACATACACGCACACATTTTTGTAGAAACGACTTTGTGATGACTGTCGTGAAACTCTACATACATTATTTTGACACATTTACCATCATTTTGACATTATTTTGACATTTTGCCATTTTTTGAAGCTATCCTTAACCCTAACCCAAACCCTAACCCTAACGTAACACTAAGCCTAACACAGCCCTAACACTAATGGAACACTATTTTGACGTCAAAATAACTGGGCCGTCAAAAGAAAGTACGTAGAGTTTCAAGTGTATGTCAGAGTAAAGTCGTTTCTACCTAGCTGCACACACACACACACTCATACGCACAAAACCCCAATACAAATAATCAAAGATACATATATTGTGAAGCAGCATAAAATATTGATCCTCTTGAGACAAGACATTGTAAGGTCTTGGTGTTCATTCATGGAAGTGGAGTAAGTGAATGTGTGTTTGTGCTCAAGCTTCATTGTGTTATGTTCCTAATTATTATTATTATTTTTTTTTTTTAAAAATTATTATTATTATTATTATTATTATTATTATTATTATTATTTATGTGCCTAATCTAGACTTAGCTCTAGGCACATAAAACTTTAACTATAAACCAAAATAATGAAAACTCATTAACTATTAACATTAAATTTATATATAACAACTAACGATTCACATACACACACACACACACACACACACACACACACACACACACACACACACACTCACACACATGTGCGTACACACACATGAGCACTATGACTTTGCAGATCTGTTTCATTCATTTTAATCGGTGGAAGGAAAATAATGAGTTTTAAACACGATTTAAATGACTGAATTGAAATGAATTTCTAAGAGAAACAGATGTAATCACTAGATGTAATGAATACAGGTGATTTAAGCCATCATATTATGTTACTTTTGTTGGACAGTTGGATTTTTGTGGAGCATGGATAGAATGTAGGGTTGCTACAGTATTTAGGGAGAGCGGGTTTGGGGTTTTGATTGGTAAAGGGCTTTTCTCCACTTGTGCATCACTGGAAACTGCTGCATCACAAACTGTTTAATGCTGGTAATTATACATTAATTTCTATTGGTGATCTTTCAGTTTGATGAAGCAGCCATCACTGTGATCGTGACAGACATCAATGACCAGTCTCCAGTTTTTCCCAACAATGGAATCTGCACTTTCTCCATCAGCGAAAATCAGCCCATCGGCTTCAGTGTGGGAACAGTACAAGTACGTTTTCAGCAGTGTGTTCCTTTGGGGAAAACACCACTAAGTAATGTTTAAATCTTGAAAAATCCAGAGCAAATGGGAAAATTATGGATTGTCTAAAAAATGAACATGATGTGATAGTAACTAGTCATAATGATATTGTGACATTGCAACATAGCCATTTTGCTAATATCTATAAAAAGAAAGTTAACAGTGAAAAAAAGTGAGAAAATAGATTGTTTCTTGAATTTCTGCTGCTTTACCGCATTTATCACAAGAGCAAAAAGATAGCTGTGAGGGAAAACTTGATGCATATGAAATACTAAGTGCACTGAAATAAATAAAATATGGCTCAGCAACAATGGTTTAACTATACAATTCTTTAAAATATTTTGGACACATATTCTGCTCCTGGGTATTGGATCTTTCAATGCAGCATTTGACAACGATTAGCTTTCTCTTTCACAACGTTGTGCTGTGATCACATTCACACTTAAAGGTAAAGGTTTACCCAGAAATGAAATTAAAAACTGGAGGCCAATTTCTTTGACAAATTCACTTTATAAATTGTTAGCTAATTGTCTTGCGCTGCGTCTAAACTATGTAATTGATCATATTGTTAGCAAGGATCAAGGTGGGTATATTAGGGGAAGAAACGTTGCTACCCTTCTTAGCCTTCTTGATGATGTCACTGAACAACTTAATGAACAGGATAAGCCTGGTTTATTGATTACGGTTTATTATAGTCAAACCTTTGAGCGTTTTTCAAAAGAGTTTATGCTAAGTGCTTTTGAGAAATTTGGTTTTGGTCCAAACTTCGTGTGCGGGTGCGGGTATTATTGTGTAATACACAAAGCTGCACCCAGGATTGTGGATGTTATTAGAATGCTTCCATACTGATTCCGGGATTTGACGATTGGGATTTTCACCACTGGCCTTCATAATTGCATTTGAAATCTTAGCTATTAAAATTAGAGTGAATAGAAAAATTAAAGGAATTAAAAATTGGTGAGTTAATGATTTATCCTATCCTATCCTGTCCCATAACCCGAAGGTCGTAGGGGCACCACAGATGATCGCTTAACCAGCATACTCCATCTTTCTCTGTCCTCAGCAGCCCTCATGGCTTCGCTCAGTGTCAAACCAGTCCATTCTCGAATGTTGTCCTCCCACCTCTTTTTCGGTCTCCCCCTTCTTCTACCTCCTTGCACTGTGCCTTGCAGAATGGTCTTTGCAAGGCCTGATGATCTGGTGACGTGGCCATACCATCGGAGTTTCCGTTTCTTCACCACTGTGAGCAGGTCATCGTGTTGTCCAATGGCTTGTGTGATGGTCTGTCGGACTTCAACGTTGGTGATGTGTTGGGTATAGGAAATGCACAGAAGTCTTCTGTAGCACCTCATCTCCATGCTTTGTATTCTTTGTTGGAGATCTGCTGTGAGGGTCCATGCTTCGCAAGCATATAGGAAGATGGAGATGACCAGAGAGCGCAGCAGTCTTACTTTGGAATGTAGACTGATGGTTCTGTCTTTCCAAATGGGCTTCAACCTTGTCAGGGCAGCAGTTGTTTGTGCGATCCTGGAGAGGACTTCCTGTCGAGACCCATTGTCTGACACAATGGCTCCTAAATATTTGAAGCTGTGCACTGTGTTGAGGGATTGGCCTTGTACTTTGATGTCTGTGTTGATGCCATTGGTGTTGTTGGTCATCATTTTGGTCTTCTCTGCACTTATTTCCATTCCATAAGCTCTGGAGGTGGTGTCAAGCCTCTGTACAAGCTGTTCAAGTTCTTGTTCCTCTCCAGCCAATCCATCAATATCATCCGCAAAAAGAAGATTGGAGATTGCTCTGCCCCCTATGCTGACTGTGCCTTCGTGATCTGCAAGAGCATCTGACATGATGCGCTCCAGGAAGATGTTGAAGAGTGTTGGAGAGAGTAGGCATCCTTGACGCACACCGATTGTTGTTCTGAACCAGTTCCCGATGACGCTGTTATGGAGGACTGCACTGATAGCCTTGTCATACAGGCTTTTGATGACTTCTATAATTTTAGGGCTGATGTTGTACACTTTCATGGTTGCCCATAGAGCTGCATGCCAGACTCGGTCAAATGCCTTCTTGAAGTCTATGAACACATGATATAGATGTTGTTGGTGCTGTAGGTATTTCTCACAGATTATTCTGAGGTTGAAAATCTGTTCAGTGGTACTTCGCCCTGCCATGAATCCTGCTTGTTCTTCAGCTATGATTTGTTCAGCTTGTGGTTTCAACCTGTTGAGTATTATTTTCAGGAGGACCTTGCTGGGATGGCTGATGAGGCTGATGGTGCGGTAATTTTCACACTCCTGAAGGTTACCTTTTTTGGGAAGAGTGATGACAAGCGACTGGGTCCATGGTGTAGGCCATTCCCCACTCTGCCAGATCTTGTTACAGATAATGGTGAGAGCATCAGTCATCGCTTCTCCTCCTGCTTGTAGCAGTTCCGCTGGTATGTTGTCCACTCCCGCTGACTTCCCTTTCTTCAGCGATTGCACTGCTGCCTCAACTTCTTCCCGGAGAATTGGGAGGATTTCTTCTTCTTCTCTGCTCTCGGGACATGCTAGAACTGATGGGTCTCCATTTGGTGTATGGTTGTAAAGGTCAGAGCAGTACTCTGTCCATCTGTCCAAGACTTCTTGTTCT
Organism: Oncomelania hupensis; assembly: GCA_036898135.1. NCBI lineage: Eukaryota > Metazoa > Mollusca > Gastropoda > Littorinimorpha > Pomatiopsidae > Oncomelania > Oncomelania hupensis. The sequence continues at coordinate 68,784,197 of CM072512.1, read as the reverse complement.
TCTGTAAGGCAAATGCCAGACTTGCTTTGGATAGTGGAGACTTTGGGCTGTTTAACACTTGTCAGCCGCTTCACAGTCTGGTAGGCCTTCTTGCTGTTGTTCTTGTTCAGATTGTTCTCTATTTCCTGGCATTGATCTTCTATCCAGTTCTCCTTTGCTGTGCGCATGCCTTTTCGGATGTCATTGTTGATTTTTCGGTAGACATCAGCTCCCTGTGAGGTGTTCTTTTTCTTTTTTAACTCTCTTCGTTTATCACACAGATCCAAAAGTTCAGGTGTGATCCACGGCTTCTTCTTTGGTCGGTGCTTGCCAAGGATCTCAGTGGTGGCATCTGTTACAGCTGAGTTGAAGGTATTGGTCATGGTGTTGACATCTACTTCGCCTGCCCCCAAAATAAGCAGTGGTGCAAATTTCCCTCCAATTGTGGCCTGAAATATTTTTGCCACCTCCGGGTCTTGCAGTTTGTCCAGGTCGAACTTCAGCCTAGTGCACTTTGCTGTATTTACTCTCTTCAAATGGAGCCGGAAAGACATCATCACGAGATCGTGGTCACTTCCAATGTCTGCTCCTGGAAAAGTGCGTGTCCTGCCAATGTTGATGCTTGATCTGAAGCGTTTCTTGACCATGATGTAGTCGATCTGGTTGTGATGTTCCCCGCCGGGACTGTGCCATGTCCATCGTCTGGATTTTTTGTGGAGACCAAGCGTGTTTGCCAGTACCAGATTGTTGTATCTGGCAAACTCCAATAGCCTCAGACCCCTGTCATTTGTCTCGTTGCAGTGGGGTCCGCATGTGTCTCCCCAGTTGTGGTGCGCATCTTGGCCAACCTTGGCATTCCAGTCGCCTTGCACTATGACTATGTCCTTCTTCGGCACTTGGTCAAGGACCGCCTGTATATTTTCATAAAAATCCTCCACTTCGCTGTCTTCATAGTCTGATGTTGGGGCATAGGCCTGGATGATGGTAATGTTGAAAGGGGTTGCTCTCAGACGGATGGTAATGAGTCTACTGGAGACTGGGTGGCAACCCATGACAGTGGCTAGAATGTTCTTGTGGACCAAGAATCCAACGCCGTGCTCGTGCCTGTCATCTCTACCGCTGAAATAGAGCTTGTGGCCTTTGTCAGTCGTTGTTTCACCTAGGCCTTTCCAGCGCAGTTCGCTGATACCTAGAACGTTCCATCGATAGTGGTCCAGCTCGTGGGCCAGTTCTTCTAATTTTCCTTCCGCAGTTAGGGTCCTGACATTCCAGGTTCCTATGACGATGTTGTTTCTCGTGCGGATCTTGCTAATTTGTCCATCAGTAGCATACTTTTCACCTCCGTCCTGGTGGCCAATGGAAGGCGCGGTCCTTGTGTAGCCGGGCGACGACCGATCCGGCATGGAATTAGTGGATAGCCTCATCATGTGTTGTGTCTTGGGCAAAAAAGACCTGGCAGGGCCCAATCCTCTCCAGGCTGTTGGCCACAGCCGAAATCCACGAATACAATGTGGCTTGCCTTGGCCCTGAGCACGTGGTCGTTGAACCTGTAGTAACGTGAGGTTCCTCCGCCCTGGCCGGTGACTTCTGTGTAGAAGACTTTCGCCCAGTGATGCCGTGCTAACATCACCCCTGTTAGTCGCCTCTTACGACACGCCGGGAAACGTTGGGTCTATTCTATTTGCCCGAACCCACAGAGCCCAATGATTTATACTTTTAGGAAATTGCTAAAATTATCTGATATGCTGATAATATTACTTTATTCATGACAGAACAGTAAGATATGAAACATGCTTTAGATAATATCCAACAATTTTCTGTATTTTCTGGATTGCATATAAATAGCAATAAATCTGAGGCTGTGTGGATAGGATGCAGAAAAAATTGTACTGACACATATTTAATATTTTGTTTTATCTGGAAATATTAAATAAAAATTCTTGGGGTGTATTTTTGTAATAATAAATGTACATCCGATGTTCTAGAGAATTTGACAGAACGAATTGCCAAAGTTAAATGATGGATTTCCTCATGGAAAAAGAGTATTCTTGGAAAAAATTGTATTATTAAAACATTTCTTTTGTCACAGTTTATTTATTTAATGCAAGCGCTTTTAGCTCCCGATACTATTCTGATTGTGCTGAACACATTCCTTTTCATTTGTTTGGCGAGAAAAGGACCGTAACCGTAAAGCTTTTGAAAAGAGAAGTATTTTATGTGATATTTTTGCACACGGCAGCCTGAAGATGATTGATTCTAGACAAGTGTAGTAGTTGTTGTTCCTACTGCAGTGGGTGATGTGTTTGTGCAGAACGCAGCCACATGTACAGATGATCTTTGACACCAAACCTCCTATTTTCTCATTTTGAGTCTAACTATGCATGCTTTTATTAAAATGTCAAGAGTAATAAATTTAGAGGATTAGAAAAAGTAAAATATTCCTTTTGGCGTTGTGTGTCAAAGATGTAGTTAGATAACAATATACATGTTGTTGATAATGTCTCAACAATAAAATGGAACAATAATAACATCCAATTTGCAGGCAATGTTTTGTATTTTGAAGACTGGATTAACAGTGGTTGTATATTTGCGATTGGTGTTGTTGATGCCAATAGTTTTCTCTCTTTCCAGCATATGTGTGTCAGACTTGGAAACTCTTCCAGGAGGATCCTTGAATATACAGCAATTTGGGCTGCTGTAACTAGATTCTTACATAGGTTTTCCAATTATAATGATCATGCTGGCACTCAAGTTTTTCCTTCCTTTAGAGTAAAATATTGTCCAAAGCAACGGATTTTAGGAATGAGCTTGTTGCAGAGAAAAGGAACTTGTCCTTGTGCGGTTGCCTTTTGGAAAGGAGAATTTGACTTTGATATTAATGATTACTGGTCAGTTGCTGTTAATGCTTCAAAAGAGCTTAGACTCCGGGTCCTTCTTTGGAAAATTTTGCAAAATTTTACCCTACCAATATTATGTTGCCTAAGATGAAAGCCATGGACAATAACAAGTGTTCTAATTGTAATGATACTGTAGATTGTGTTGAACATTATCATGATTTAGTCATATTTTTGTTTACAATTGTGTCTACATAAAATAAAATAATATTAATAATAATAATAATAATAATAATAATAATAATAATAATAATAATAATAATAATAATAATAATAATAACAATAATAATAATAATAATAAATGAAGAAGACCTGACTAAACCTGATCAAATAATAAAAAAGAAAAGATAAAACCAGAAGAAGAAAAAAAAAGGTGGATTCGGTTTGCATGCAATTGAGGTTCAACAACAACAACAACAACAAAAATACAATGTGATCCTGTTTCATATGTATTACTTCACGAGTAAGCTCAGTACTGTGACAGGTATGGTTGTGTGGTTATTAAGGTAAAGAAATAAGGATTCGGCTGTAAAGCTTTTGGTCATCTCCTGAGGTTATTGGTTTTGTCTTCTGCTGCCACACACTTTTTGTATGTAGGCTATGGTAAAAAAGGTTATACTAATAGGATTCATTTTCAAGATCATTAAAATGACCTTCAAAGCTGTTAGCATGTGGTAGTTTGTGAATAAAACTTGCACAGATAGAAATGTAAAAATGTATAAAAGTTTGCTGCGTCTTCTCCAGAGAGTAATGCCTCTGTGTTCTGCTGCCTTGAGTTTGTGCATGTATACACCCTTAGTAAAATCCTGTTTAAAAGTGTATATTTCTGTTAAAAGTTGTTTCAATTTGTTTGTAGGCCAGTGATAACGATGCAGCCAACACCCCGTATTCCAGTGTCACTTACAGTATTCGGCCAACCAACACTGAGTAAGGTTTCTCATTGTGTGTGTGGATTTTGGTTTGGGATTTGCATTATTTATATGTTAACTTACAGTTAATTGTCATTTTTTCCACTAAGTAATAAGACAGCATTGTTTCTTTCACCGTATGATCACTTGTATTGTTCTATTCAGTACTGAATACACTTTACACAACCTATCCCTTTATTACTGATTTAACTGATGGCGACAAGATTCATATGCAATGTGCAGAAGATTTGACACTGTATGGAAAAAAAAGTGACAAAAATTTACAATATTGCAACCATTTCTACTTGGGTTTAAGTAAATATTTTGTTTCCTTATTTATTTGTTTTGATGTTGTTGCATCATTATTTTTGTTACTCTTTCCAGCTTCCAAATTAACCCAGCTTCTGGTTTAATCACAAGTTCGAGGTCTTTCGACTACGAATTCCAGCATCAATACCTGTTTAACGTGATTGGTACTGACGGAGGTGGCAACATTGGTGAGTGTCAGGTAAGTTGCAATAATAAGATCAATTATAACTGTAGCCGGGCGGGCTACAAGGAATTTCTGAACTTGCGATACTTAGGCCTCACTCTGTTCTCTGTTATGTTTAAACTAGCTGTATGCAATAATTTGATATATATTTTTCAGATCCCTTAAAGCCTATAATCGTTAGACGCAAACAGCTAGTTTAAACATAACAGAGAACAGAGTGAGGCCTAAGTATCGCAAGGTCAGAAATTCCTTGTAGCCCGCCCGGCTACATAACGTTATCATCATCATCCTCAACAACAACAAAAGCAGCAATACTGGAAATTAGAATTATGTAATGAGAGAAATTAATTACCAAGTTTTGCAATGGAATTACCTTTCAAACTTGATGTTTAACTTTTTAAAATGTACTTTTATTTTGGATAGTGAAGGCATATATGTTTGTATGTATATGTGTGTGTCATGATTATGTTGTGAGAGAAATAGAACACAAAGTAGAGAGGGGGGAGGGGGGGGGGAAGAGAAAGGGAGCAAACAAGACAAAGTATGCATGTATGTATGTTTATGAGTGTGTGCTTGACAGGAGAATATGAAATTGTGCTTTTTTTTCAATAACTAAGTAGTGTAACTTTATTGAATTTGTTATTTTCATCAAATTGATATCTTCATTCTGTATTGTTTTCATTTTTGTTGTTGTTGTTGTTTAATTAGGCTACTGTCAACATCGGTGACCTTCAAGACAATCTACCACTTTTTGATCGGGACCGGTACGAGTTTTACGTTGATGAGCAATTGCCTGCAGGAGCGTCAGTTGGCCAGTTTACAGTAAGTGCTTCCCCAACTTTGTAACACTTGGTTTTGAGCTAGATGAATCCTGAACTTGCTGCCCGATGCAGAAACAGTTTGATCATTTAAATGTTGCTTCACAATTTACTGCCTGTTTGTGAGCGAATAAGCCAGCACAATATTGCACACTATTATATTATTTAATATAGAAACTCACAACTTAGTTTTTATAATAATAATAATAATTTAAAATTTAAAAAAAGGATTTTATTACGCACATTTTCTTCAACTGAACCCAAAGTGCGGCTATCTCTAAAGATAGCTATTATAGAAGGGGGTTTAGTGGTGACATGGTGTGACAAAATGTTCCCCTAATTTTGATGTAGATTAGTATTCATGGTTATGTATCATTATATGTTCAGACTAAAGAGCAGTCTAATTGATATTATAATCAGGATTTTCCAGTTTAGTTGGTTTGTTTCAGCGTGTTTACATTTGATTTGTTGTAGTGGTTTGAATAGCATATGTGTATGTGAGTGAGTGTATGCCTGACAGAGGACAATATGAAATTGTGCACATTTAATATCATGTAACTTTATATAATTATAATATAGTGCAACTTGATGGTGTATGTCTGGTGTGCTTGTGCAGGCTACAGACCTCGATGTTATAAAGAACATCCAGTATCAGTTTGGCTCCGGTGGTGAAACAGCGGCATTCAGCATCACTTCTTCTCCCATGAATGGCAGCCTGGTGACTTCTGCAATGCTGGACTATAACACCAAAAACAATTACACCTTCACTATCACCACCTCTGACGGAGCTGCCAACTGCGGCATTCCAAGGGCTTGTGTGCCAGTGACGGTTTATGTTAGGGTGAGTACTCATTTTCGAAGTGCCTTTGTACTTTACTTCAGGTTTGAAACATCACAATGACCAATTGCAGCTCATGACTGGCTTTGAAACTCACTCAAGAGGCCTGTCCTGCAATTAATTTCACGTACTATACCCTGACTCGCTGGTGCAACTAACTTGACGTTGCCTAGTAATCACCCTCACAACGGAAGTTGTAAGAAAACAACAGGTGGGTTACTTCCCCTCCCTCTTTATTCTGCACATGCTGAGCAAACCTCTAATACCCCAAGCTCACGGCCAGCTTTAAAACCAATCAGATCTTTCTTGGCATTTGTTTTGTGTGGACGTGTAGTCTATGCCCTCTTGTTTCGACATACACTTCAGCTTCTTTTTAGCTATTAGCATTTTGGACTTAACGGCTGTTTGGTTAAGTCAGGGATCTAGCCTTTATGGCAATTCTTTTTTCAAGGGTTTAGCCTTTTGTTAGCGTTCTTGGTACCTCTTGTCGAGCCTGGTTCCGCCAGCGTCAGCCCCAAATTGGTGAAGGCTGTGTTTCCAGACTAGACGGGAAGGACATGATGGTCCCTGTTTCTCAGCCGAGCCCACTCGTTTCGGACTCCAATGTGCAGGAGATGTACTGGTTGGCTGTGCAGCTTTCCTTGTCCAAACTGTTTCCTGAATCTTCCTTCCGGCCGCCGCCAGGTTTTCCGGTGAGCTCGGCGCTGTGGCTGTGTCAGGGGTGGCCACAGCGCTGTTTCTGGTTCAGAGGCATGTGGACCGGGAACGAGTTATTGACCCTCCATGCGCTGTCGACTCTGCCATTCAGAGAGAGTCGAAACCCCTGGCTGATCACGAGCTGGATGCCTTGCATGCTCTTTTGACCATAATGGGCCCAGCTGCATGCGGAAGAGCAATAGCCGGACCGAGATTATTGGAGGCCTATCTCTCCGACATTGCAACGGCTTCCCCCAGCCGTCCTCTGACCCTCTCTCCTTCCGGTCATGGGGGGATTGAGGGAGTGCCGACTTCCGGTGCGAGCGGACTGCTCTTTGAAGCTTCCGCTTCCGGTGTCAGTCGGACTGTACCTTATCATAGCGTTTGGCCCCCGGCCATAGTGAACACTTCCGGTCAGCCCTCTTCCGGCCCACCTCAGACAAGTTCTGTTTTTGATTGGGTTCCGGTTTCCGGTTTGGATAGACTCCATCAGGCCGTCAGGCCTCTTCCGTTTCTGGTGCATGGCACGGGTATCCCGATGTTCAGCGCTTTTCCGCTATAGACAACCTGTCAGTTGAGCTTTCGGCTGTTTCTTGTGCAGAAGAAGAAGGTCAGTGGTCTAATGCCTCTCAGGCTTCCGATGCGGATCATGTTGCGCCATTGGCCTCTTTGGCAGATGCCGTTTCTAAAGAGGCGGTGCAGCTGGCGGCTTGGCTTGCTGCTCATGTGTTAAGACAGGTTGACCAGCATAGACTTGTTGGCCGGTCTTTTCTGGGCGAGTCTCTGGCTTCAGCTGATTCTTCGGCTACTGTGTTGGTTTTGAAAGAATCTCAGGCCATTGCGCAATTTTGGGACTTGGCGCTGGCCACGATGCGTGGTGTGAAACAGGATGAACTTCCGGTTGTTGCTAACAAGCCTGTGCCTCAGTTCCCTAACTCGTTCAACAAAGGTATCTTGTTGTTGGATAAGAAGTACATGAAGTCAGCTAAAATTTTAGCCAGGGCTGCCCTGCCTTCAACGACGCTTCCAGTGACAAGGGACGACCTATCTCTGCTTCTCTGCTTAAGGATGTTGCTCTGGTCCCGAAGTCAGTGAAGCTTTCGGCCAAAGGGTTTTCCACTTTGCGCTCGCTGGAGTGTACTTCAACTGTGGATGCTCTACTCGACTCGATCTCGGCGCACTTTTTCACGAGGACGGCGAGTTCAGGGATGATGTGTTTCCTGCTTTGGTTCACACTCTGCTGAGTGCTTTGAACCTGACTGCATCGCAGGGTTGCCATGCGCAAGCGGTTTCCTATGTCAGTGTTGTGTTGGCAAGAAGAGACGCTATTCTTGAGGAAGCCAAGCATATTCCACAGGCATTGGTGTCCTCTTTGCGGGCTCTCAGAGCTCTCTTTTTGGCCCGTATGTCAGAGCGGCGGTTAGTGAGGAAGCGGAAAGGGCAAATGCAGATGCTTTTTCCCTCCTTGCCCAGGCCTCCACCAGGACTCTGGCCTCTGCAGGTCAAGCGTCTTTTTGGGGAGGATGTGGTGGCAGCTTTTTCAGAGGGGCTGCCTCGCTAGGTAGACGACAGTCTTTTCGTGGCCGCCTTTCTCGTGGCAAGAGGGATGGCTCCTCTTCCGCGCCCTGTGGGAGGGGTGGAAAAGGGGCCAAGCCTCAAAACAAGGGGCCTTCCACTCAATGACTTGCCCCGGTCTTTCATCCCCCATTTGCGGGCGTGCACGCCTCAAGAGGACTATCCACCAAGCTTTAGGCTTGGATGGTGCTTGCCTCCGGAAGCAGCTGGGTGCAAGAGGTGATAAGGTCGGGGTTCAAGGTGCAATGGGGACCTTTGAGGCTGCCTTTGTGCCACTCTCTACCAGTTTTCAGTCTGGGTATTCGGTTCTCAGCATACCTAGACAACTGGCTTGTCAAGGCGCAGGCTCAGGAGATGTGTCTAAAACACACAGGGGCGGTTCTGCAATGGGCCCAGCGGTTAGGGTTCGCTGTCATTCTCGTAAAGTCAGAATTGCCCAGCGCAGCGCCGCGTTCAGAGGCTCCAGTCTCTTCTCTCCTCTGAGGAGAGCCGAGAGTGGGTGTCAGCATGAACTGTAGCTTCGTTAATGGGAACATGCTACTCTCTGTGCGGTTTGGTGCCTCTGGCGAGTGCGCGCAAAAGGCCAATGCAGAGATGGTTGGTTTCCCATTGGCGTCAAGATCGGGACTCTTGGGATTCCTTCCGGTCTCTCAGTTCCTCCTGACCAGCGCTATCTCTGTGGAAAGATCTTCGCTGGCTGTCAGAAGGTCTACCGATCACACCACCGCAGCCAGTGGCAGAGATTTTCACGGATGCCTCTCTCCTGGGGTGGGGTGCACACACAGATGGTCTCACAGCGCACGGAATGTGGTCGCGAGAGCAACTGCCATGGCTCATAAACAGGATGGAGATGGAGGCAGTTTCTCTGGCACTGCGCTGTTTTCAGAGAAAGCTACCTCAGGGTCCTGCTCTTGTCGGACAACTCCACGGTGGTTGCTTACATCAACCATCAGGGAGGTACTCATTCTCCGAAGTTTCCAGGCAAGTGGAGGATCTCCTGTGGTTGAGAGATCATGGCAGTTCTCTCTCAGCCAAGCATGTGCAGGGATATGTCAGTGTTTTGGCAGACCTCTTGAGTCGTCCGCACTGTGTTCTCAACACAGAATGGACTCTTTCCCACTCAGTGCTTCAGCCAATCTGGAAGATTCGGTTCAAGCCCACAGTGGATCTGTTCGCCACTCAGTTCGGCAACAGGTTGGCTCTGTATGTGTCTCCTGTCGCAAACTGTCAGGCTTGGGCTGTTGATGCTCTGTCCATTTCATGGAAGGGTCTCGAAGCCTATGCATTCCCGCTTGTTACACTCAGTTTGATGTTGGTATTTTCTATCAGTATCTGATTCAGCCCCGATGCTTGAATTCCTGATAGTTGTGTAACTCAGATTCGTTTATTCACACAGCCCGTCCAAACAGCATACAAGTCACAAAGTCGGCGTATGAAGTTTTCCACTTTTATTCAGCACACATCAACAACTGCATACAATTCTCAATTCAACTCAACAACTTTCACAGCAACTTTCCAAATCACTATCAACAACTTTACTCTCTCAACAACACACGGAGCATCGAATAAATAATTTTTCCTCTCCTTCGAGATGACGACAGCTCGTTCTAGAAAATGACGCATTACAACCAACCAATCAGAATTAAAGATCGTCATCACTGACTTACGTCAATACATATTTTTATATCTTCCAGAACGACCTCTTGCTTCGACATGTATCGGGAAGTTTCTATCAAGAGTAAACACGCATATCCAGAAGATTCTCAAATAATATCGACTAACGCAAATTATCAACGTTATACAAAGCCTCTCCTAACAACAATGCAAACTCAAATCAAAGGTAAATAAACTCTATTATTGAATACTTTGCAAAACGAAACGATTAGATCTATCGTACACGCTTCAGCCATACTATCATTCGCGTTTCAACGTAACATAACCCCCCACTCAAGAAGAAATTTACCTAATTTCTTTCAACAACGTTGAAACGTAATGCACAAACAAAGTACAGAATTAAAACTTACTTCAGTCTGTCCGAACACTGTCAATGTTCTCAGTTCATTCACACAGATTCAAAGTTTCTCATCTGCAAGTCTTTCTGGATACTGTCAATGTTCACAGATTATTTACCCAGTCAACGTTTTTCATTTTCAAGTCTGTCATTACCAATATTCTTAGTTCGTCCACACAGTCAATATTCTTTCGTTCGCAAGGAGTCGACGCCCTCGTCAGTTGCGGTCGTCATCGGCCCAGGGTCAAAGACGATGATCACGTGGGCTTCCCCGGAATCAGTGCGTCCTCCGTTGTCTCCTTCTTCCATCGGATGTCTGACGCAGTCGACGTTGTCAGCTCCCAGAATGCATTCGCTGGGTCTCACGGTCAGGTTGGCTTCTGCGAGACGGTGGAACAGCTCCCTCAAGGTCTGCAGATGCTCCTTCCAGGTCTGGGTGTGGACTTCATGTTCGGCCAAAGTCGTAGAGCCTGGGACATCGCTGAAGCTATGGGGAAATTCGCCCATAAGGTCCTTGTGCTCCAACTTTTGACCTTCCGTCAAGCCTGGTCCTAGCTTAACGTCATTGATGCCTTCTTTGCTGTGGAGGTCTCCCAGTTCCAACAGTTCTTCGCTGTCAAAGCTGTCGTCGGTCACAGCTGCTGTGGCTGCGTGCACAGTCTCTGATGGCCTTTCCACGTACAGCTTAAGGAGGTTGGCGTGGTATATCTTGGAATGCTGGCCGACCTTCACCTTGTAGTCGTTGATTCCCACCACGGTCTCCACTTCGTACGGGCCTTTCCACTGCATCAGCAACTTATTATGATCAGTAGGTAGCAGCACCAGCACTTTGTTGCCAGGTTTAAACTTCCTGTTCACAGCCCTACGATCATAGTAGTGCTTTCCACAGTCCTGGGACTTCTTCAGGTTCTCTCTGGCTATATCGAGAGTCTGCTCAAGCTTCTCCCGTAGCTCAAACACGTACTGGTAGCTGTTCTTCACCTCTGGGGTGTCTACTTCTTTCGTCCACAGTTCTTTTAGGATGTGCATCGGCCCTCGGATGGTCCTTCCGTACAGCAGCTCGAACGGAGAAAAGCCGGTGGACTCCTGCGGTACTTCTCTGTAGGCGAAAAGTAGGGCGTTGATGTAGCGATGCCATTGTCTGGGCTGCTCGCTGCACAGTTTCTTCAGGGTGGACTTCAGCGTAGCATTGAACTTCTCGACGAGCCCGTTGCACATCGGATGGTAGGGTGTCGTAGTTAAATGCCGGATGCTCAGCAGTCTGTTGACCTCCTTCATGCAGTCAGAGACGAACTGCGTCCCGAGGTCTGTCAGGATCTCTTCAGGCACTCCAAGTCTACTGAACATGTCCACTAGCGCCTCTGCAACAGTTTCAGTGTCAATCTTCTTCAGAGGCACTGCTTCTGGGTACCGAGTCGCATAGTCCACTAAAGTCAGTACCCACCGATGACCTTCTTCACTCGGAGGTCTTATTTCGCCGATTAAGTCTAAGGCCACCCTCTTGAAAGGTCGGTCGATCAGAGGCATCCTCTGCATAGGTACTTTCGGGACCCTTCCTCGAGGTATGGTCTTCTGGCAAATGTCACATGATCGGCAGAAACGGCTGACGTCCGCATGAAGCCCTGGCCAGTAGAACACCGCCTGGATTCTGTCTGACGTCTTTCTGATGCCTAGGTGACCTCCCATGATAGAGTCATGAGCTACTTCCATCACTTGGCGCCTTAGGGGTAACGGTACCAATACTTGACGTAGTGGTTTCCCTCCATTGACCCTCGGGTGCTGGAAGATTCGGTACAAGATCTTGGCCTTCACCTCAAAGTAGACCGTACCACTGCCTTTGGTCACGTGGTCTTGGCGGTTCCTGTACTTGTTTAAAGTACTGTCAGCTTCCTGGAGCTGGATCAGCTTATCTCGGTCCACGATGGCAGCTTTAGAGTTGTCGGCGACCTTCAGTGGCGTAGACGTCTTGTCTCTCTTGGCCTGGGCCCTGGTAGTGACAGCACCGACGATCTCTGGTCGGCAGGGCTGAGCCGGAGTAACCACATTGTCCCGTAGCAGCTCTGTAAGGTCTCCATCGGGAAATGGCAATGGATCCTCCTCCACAACTTCGACGTGTTGAGTTGAGGCAGGACTCCACTCTGGATCGGAGTCGTCGGGTCGTCTCGCGCCGTCGATATTCCCGATCATCAAATCATACAGCGGCTTCTTCAGGCAAACCGCTTCGACTTCGCCTATGTAGAAAGGGGTGTTGACATGAATCTTCGCAACTGGCGCTCTCACACATTTGCTGTCGGCCATAAGTGTCCATTTTGAATCGCCAGTGAACTGTTCTTTAGCGATTAGGTCTTCTCTGACGATGACCCCACTGCAGCCAGAGTCTCTTAAAACAGTCACTTCATGATTTCCGACGCGTCCCTTGGAAACAGGCATGTTCTGTACGGTCACAGCTGCGCTGGCGACGACGGGGATGGATTTCCCGTTGGCAAGGAGGAGTTGGCCATCAGTCATGCACTCTTGCACGTCCGCAGGGGTAGCTGTGCGCTCGGTCTCACTCGGAAGAATGACGCTCCCGCCGCACACTTGATGGTCAGATCTACTGTTTTGCCGTTGATTGGAGAACCGCCTCTGCCGGTTGCCCGCCGCTGAATTGTCCGTACTGCTCCGCTGTCCGCTACTTTTGTTTTGAGGACAGTTAGCCGCTCTGTGGTCTGTAGCGTTGCAGGTGAAACAGCCCCTTGAATGCCCTTCCCTGGGAGGAGGCGTGGAGTCCGTCTGTCTCTGGCTCGTCTGGCTCCCTTGGATCTGGTTCACATGGTTTCCAGTCTTCTGAAAATGTTTCGTCGCGCTGGGTGGCCCCAGGGTTTTCCCATGAGCGATGAGATATCTTTCAGCAGCCTCAGTCACATCTTTAAGCGTCTGCAGCTTTTGTTCTTCTAAGTAGGTCGCTAGGTCCTTGTGACAGGCATTGAGAAATTGTTCCTTCACGATCAGGTCATGGAGACTGTCGTAAGACTTCCTTTCGCCTGATAACTCCACCCACTTGTGTAGATATGACGACAGGCGCTCCACAAACTGCTTTGGCGTCTCGTCTGACTTAGGCCGGCATTCACGGAAGCGTTTACGGTAGCCTTTCTCCGTAAAGTTGTAGCACTGCAATAGGGCCTCTTTCAAGACGTCGTAGTCTTTAGCGTCATCGTCCGACAATCTGGTGTAGACGTCGAGTGCTTCTCCCGTCAGAAGTGCACTTAGTCGAATCGCCCAGTCTTGAGGTTGCCAGTTAGAGCTTTTGGCAAACCTTTCAAATCTCGCCAGATAACAGTCAATCTGGTCCTTCCCGTCGACGAAAGCTGGCAATCTTGGAGCCGTATGGTCGTTGGTGACTTGTGGCGCATGCTGATTGTTCTGGATACGCGCCAACTCTAGCTGGTATTGACGCTCAGCCTCTCTTTCCTCTCTTTCTTCACGACGTCGTTGCTCTTCTTTCTCTTGCCGCTGCTGTTCAATTTCTAGACGCTTCTGTTCTAGTTCTATTTCTTTTTCTAGACGCTTCTCTTCCAATTCTCTTTCTTCACGGCGACGCTGCTCTTCTAATTCTCGTTCTTGTATTCTCTCCTGGGATTTGACGTACTCCGTCAGCTGTTTGCCTTTTAGATTCAGTTGAATCCCTTTCTGCCAGAAGTCAGCCATCTTGATGCTTCTGGAAAGTTCTTTTCAAGAAAGTTCTTTTTCTAGAAAGTTCTTGACTGTAGAGTTCTTTTTCTGGAAAGTTCTTGACTGTGCTGTACCTTTCTAGACTGTTCTAGAACAGCACGCTTTCTGCAGTAGCGCTGATGCTTGTCACTAGTCGCCTTCGCTGACGCAGGCCCCGCTGTCCTCGTCGTATGCGACGCTGCACCACGCTGGTGTTGATGTATACGCTCCTGTGCTGAAGTAGACGCGACGTCCGCTAGCCGCTCTCTAACACTGGCGATGTAGCTCCGAGACTGTCCCTCGACGTAGTCTTACGGTAGCCACGTAGTCCCGATCTGTTGTTCGCTCACGAAGCAACTCTTCAGCGACTACACGCCCTTGCAGTCAACCCGAACCTATCGGTGATGTAGTCCCAGTATGTTGGCCCCTCTCGACGCAACTTGTTGGCGGCTACCCTCGATGACTGCCTCTCGTAACGTTGACTCGCTTGTTGTAGCAGTTGAACCCTTGGCTATGGCGTGAATCGCGGCTTGACCCCCAAAATGTTACACTCAGTTTGATGTTGGTATTTTCTATCAGTATCTGATTCAGCCCCGATGCTTGAATTCCTGATAGTTGTGTAACTCAGATTCGTTTATTCACACAGCCCGTCCAAACAGCATACAAGTCACAAAGTCGGCGTATGAAGTTTTCCACTTTTATTCAGCACACATCAACAACTGCATACAATTCTCAATTCAACTCAACAACTTTCACAGCAACTTTCCAAATCACTATCAACAACTTTACTCTCTCAACAACACACGGAGCATCGAATAAATAATTTTTCCTCTCCTTCGAGATGACGACAGCTCGTTCTAGAAAATGACGCATTACAACCAACCAATCAGAATTAAAGATCGTCATCACTGACTTACGTCAATACATATTTTTATATCTTCCAGAACGACCTCTTGCTTCGACATGTATCGGGAAGTTTCTATCAAGAGTAAACACGCATATCCAGAAGATTCTCAAATAATATCGACTAACGCAAATTATCAACGTTATACAAAGCCTCTCCTAACAACAATGCAAACTCAAATCAAAGGTAAATAAACTCTATTATTGAATACTTTGCAAAACGAAACGATTAGATCTATCGTACACGCTTCAGCCATACTATCATTCGCGTTTCAACGTAACACCGCTGTTTGCACTTCTTGCACATGTGCTGCGGAAGGCAGAGGAGGAGTTTCCGAGGCCTGATTCTCGTGGCTCCATGTTGGCCTGCCCAGACTTGGTACACAGATCTACTGCGTCTATTGCAGGGTCGCTGCCTGCCACTAATGGTAGTGAAAAGGTCACTCCTTCAGCCTCGGTCAGGCATCCCGCATGGAAATCCTGGAGTGCTAGCGCTTCACGCCTGGCTACTGTGAAGAGATCCCTGAGGCGCTCTGGCGTTTCCAGGGAAGCTATTTCTTTCTTAGAGGAGTCACATCACTCTTTTACGAGAGGGATTTATGATTCTCATTGGAGGCGTTGGGTTCAGTGGTATCGCGCAGTGCGGGTTGATCCTTGCTCCCCTTCTGAAGTGGATATTGCCAATCACTTGGCACATTTTTCTGCTTTGAATACTGATAAGTGAATAATCTTTCTGCCAGTTGCCGATTAAAGTTTTCTACAATACCCTGCGATCTGTGTAATCCAACAACTCCTCTTCTAACAGTTACATTATGTTTTAACAAAAGCTGGTTAACAGCTCCTTTGAATTCAGACCCTTCATCGCATTGAATAAGTCTAGGGAACCTTAGAGGCCCTCTTGAATAAATCGCATTTAAGGCTTGAGCGACCTCAGCTGAATTTTTTGTCCTAAGAGCATGCGCGTCTTTAAACCTGGTAGCTATATCAATAACAGTAAGGGCATACCTGTATTTCTTTCTATATATTTTGTCATGGGGAAGATATAACAAATCTATTTGGTGTGTGTCATTTGGTCTTGAGTTTTCAAATTTTGGTCTTATTATTTTCTTCGGGGGTGGAAGATAGATTTGCCATACAGCTTGCTTCGATAACCATTGTTTAACTGTGTTTGCTGACAAGCCGGTCTTTTCTACTAGTTTATTAACTGCCATCATCCCTTTCCAATATCCGGATTGAGAATAATATAATCTAGACAAACGTGAAGTCATATTTTATTTAGATTTATATTTTTGTTTAACGAGGTAATAAACTACTGTTATTCCAAACACAATTAAAATTAATTCTCCGGTCTCTGACATTGTAGGTGCAATGTTAGGTGTGTAGTAATCAGATAACATTGGCTGCTTTAATAAAGGTAGTGTTGTGCCGGTGAATAAATAATATTGGTGCAAAGCTTCATCAACGTCTTCGAATGTTTTATCAGCATGACCTTCTTCTTTCAATCTTTTATTAACAAAATCAAGCTGCATTAGTCTGTTTTTCTCGTATTCGGCCTGATCTTGTTGTAATTTTTCCATTGCTAAGTTATGCCGTTTTGATTCTTCTTTACTGTCCAGTTTTGAAAACAAATAATTTGATCCTGAAAAGGCTAAGGCATTTACAGCAGCAGAACCAAGCACCATTGCAGCACCAGCCATTTTTTAATTTAGTTTTTTATTTTATTTGTATTTAAAATGAATTGTGATGACTTGTTAATGCAAGAAGCTATTAATGTTACAGTTACAGGTGTTGACAATGAGAAAAGAGACAGGCTGGTTGCATTAGTAGCTTCCGGAAAGTCAAAGTATTATCTCGGTGTTGACTTAACTACTGAACAAGTGCAAAGACTGAGGCCAGAAGACATCATTATATTACATAATAAATATGATAAAGTTCTCAGCGCTTTAATGGTTAAAAGTTTAGGGCGTTCGATTGTGAAGTTATATACCAAAGCTGTGTCGGCCTTTGTTACTTTAAATTGTGAGAATGATTTATTTGATGATTTGATTAAAGATCCAGTTATTGTTAATGGGATTAGTGAGGCATCAAGAAATTTGTATTATAAGTTTGGAAGCTTGTTGACCCCATTTTCAGCCGGGCTAATTACTTTTCAACACATAAATTTCTCTGCTATTAAAAATGGACTCTTCCAATCAGGAGATGGAAACGGAGATGGAGGTGAAGAATTCGGAGAATCAACAGAACCCAGTGACAGTCACTAAACAAAAGAGTCTGGGAAGAATTGCAGCTGGAAAGAAGTTAGCAGAATTTAACAAGTTACATAGATGGAACAAACAAACAAAAGCAAACATATTAACAAAAAAGGAATCACCAAAAGAAGAAACAATAACGCAACAAACATTAACAACAAACAAAGAACCAATACAACCAATACAACCAGTACAATCTTCAAATAACATATATTATTTATGTATAGCTGGTGTAGTGGGTGCAAGTGGGTACATAATATATAAATACCGCCAAGGAAAAAATAAACAGAAACCCCCAAAACCACTTGTAAAAAAAGAAATTGAATCATCTCCATCATTGAAGCCATCATTAGATGTGTTTTCAATGCAGTAATAATTTATTATTATTTTTTTTATTATATATAAAAATGAGTGTACCATATGAACAAACAATTGTTAATCTTGGATACCATAGTGTTGTCTTAGTGGGCTTAAATACAGCTTACGCTATGATTGCAAAATCTCTTTTAAAAATGAAACCTATTGAATTGGGGAAAATGGATCTTTCAAATGCTGGTAAACTGGTTGGTATCTTTTCATTATCGTTATTTACTCGGGACTATCTTGTTAAACAAAAGATCATTCCAGCAGATATTAATGTGTAATGTTATAACCATAATGTAGTGTATTTTTTAAAAAAGAAGGGTTGTAATTTTTTTTGTTTTAACCAAAGACGCAAGATATACGAATATATATTATATTTAGCAAATGCCGGATTCCCAGAGTGTTTTGGAGCGCTTTTTAAAAAGCTGTTAAAAGGCAATAAAAGGCAATAAAAGGGTGTCAGAAAAACATGGGGCGTTTAACTCCCATTATTGCTATCTCTGGAATTGCCTGTAAGTATAGAACTGCTGCCAGTTTTTAAAAAAAAATGTGTGTGCATTTGTTGCACCTAATTGGCTGCAAAATCTGTTTGATGCTATAGCCAATAGTCTTGTTGAAGAAATAGAAAAAGAATAAACAAACTAAATAAAATAATATAAACAAACAAAAAAAACAAACACAAATGAAAAGTAATGATAGCTCAGCTTTAGCATGAGTTTTTTTTTCGAAATAACTTTTGTGAGTGTGTTTGTGTGTGTGTGTGTGTGCGTGTGTACACGCATTTGTATGTGTGTGTGTTTGTCGCACGTGTGTGCTTGCAGGCTGCATTCAACATCATCACATACTCCATCGAGCATGATTACGACAAGCGGAGTGACTTTTTCTTCAGAATGGATCCTGCCATCTCTGGACGCATGCTGCTCAATGCTAGCTTGACTACCACCCCTACCAGTGTTTTCTTGGTGAGTTTGTTTGATCTTAGGTGCTAACATATTGATTTGTACTGCTGTGGTGAATTGGCCTCGAATAAAACTCCAATGATCTTCAAGTGTCAGTTCCAGTATGACATTTGATATCTTTACAGCTAAAAAGCACACAAATAGTCTACTGTTATATGCCACACTAGAAAAATAATTTGCTATGAGGCAATGATCTAAAGGGATGATTTAAAAAATATATATATATATATATATATATATATGAGCAAGAAATGAAAATTAGGACATTTAGACATAGCAAACTTTCAGGAACATATCTACCATGTTTGTACATTTCTTTACTTGTATGTGTGGGAGTAAGTGAATGAGTATGGACACTTTGACTAATAGTTGTTAGGAAAGGGCTACATAAATATTATAATTAATTACTTGTTACAAAATCTCGATGACTCTTACAGGTGGTCACACCCTTAAAAGACCCTCACCATTATCATCCTTTCAAATGTCAACGCGATTGTTAAATTTCTGTGTTATCTTTGCAGGTCAGAGTGCTGGCTGAGGACAACAGCCTGCCTCGGCGACAGGGCTATGCATTGGTGTACGTTTATGTCATTCGCAACTTCCAGATCCCAGTCTGGGACTTAGGGACCTTCAATCAAACCATCCCTGAGACGCAGAGTATTGGCCAAGTCTTTTACACTGTCACTATCCGTGACGCTGACCTGCAGGTAAATTTGTTAAAGTGATCATTCTCTTCTCTTTTTTTACTGTTGTCTTTCCATTTAGTAAAAATTGGGGTCCTGTGTGAGAAACAATCTGCAACTCTTTACACAAGTTTGGCGTGAAGTCCGGAATGACATCATTTCTGTGAGTGAGAAAGGAAAAACACTTTGCAAAGGCATTGGAAGTTTCTGACTGATAGTCTTTGTTTGCTATTATCCATATCCCAGGTTTGCCTTTCATTGTTGAAGGAACCCCTGGCAGTTATTAGCAAGGAGCTCCAACTAGAATGCCAAGATTGGCCAAGATGCGCGCCACAACTGGGGAACACATGTGGACCCCACTGCAACAACGAGACAAATGACAGGAGTTTGCCAAATACAACAATTCTATACTGGCAAACACGCTTGGTCTCCACAAAAAGTCCAGACGATGAACATGGCACAGTCCCAGCTGGGAGGATCACAACCAGATTGACTATATCATGGTCAAGACATGCTTCAGATCAATTATCAACATTGGCAGGACATGTACTTTTCCAGGAGCAGACATCTGAAGTGACCATGATCCAGGGTTGCCAACCACTACGGAATTTCCGGAGTTTACTCCGGAAATGAATACGCGGCTACGGAGCTACGGAAATCGAAAATTTACTACGGAAAGTCAATTTTCGACGATAATATAACAGTTTTAACGAGTTTTATTGAGCGCCTGTGCCTCCCGTTAGCACTTCAAGGTCACGGTCATTCGGTTTACGTGCACGGTGTAATAGATCACGCTCCCAGTGCATGTTAGGAAATTCGACCAATCACCGTGAAGTGGTTTTGCAAACGGCCAATCGGTGCACAAAACCTTGACCTTTTTGTGACACTTTCGTTTCCGGGTCACGTTCTACAGCGCGAGAAAAAAAGTTTATGTGCGGCGTATTTTGAATCCATGATGCCAAAAAGAAAGAAAACTAGCGATGAAAGCCCAGAAAAAAAGAAGAGGACAGCAAATCAAGAGTACAGGAAAGAATATTCTGAAAAATGTCCGTGCATCACTGCATCATCGAGATCAAAACACAGCGTGTATTATACAGGTGCTTGTCAAATTTTAGCATTCAACATGGCGGCTTCCACGATGTGACGCGACAAGTGAATGGTAACCGTCACAAAAGTCGTTGCCCTGATCCAGAAAAGTTAGTCGCTGTTCAGTCGGTAGCCACCTTCTTCAAGCCCGATATGGATCTCTCAATAATTCGTGCGGAAACACTCTTCACGACCTTCGTTGCAGACTGTGTATGCATGTCTTCGTTAAAAAAAATGTGAGGACGTATGGCTACTGAAAATGTCATAAAACTACTGAAATTCAGAATTTTTACTACTGAAAACTTTTTTGGGGGTTGGCAACTCTGATGATCTCATAATGATGTTTTTCTGGCTCCACTTAAAGAAAGTAAACACAGCAAAGTGCACCACACTGAAATTCGACCTGGACAAACTGCAAGACATGGAGGTGGCAGAAATATTCCAAGCCATAATTGGAGGGAAATTTGCACCACTGCTCATTTTGGGAGCTGGTGAAGTAGATGGCAACACCATGACCACCTCCTTCAACTCAGCTGGGACAGATGCCGCCACTGAGATCCTTGTCAAGCACTGCCCAAAGAAGAAACCGTGGATCACACCTGAACTTTTGGACCTGTGTAATAAATGAAGAGAGGATCAATGCCAGGAAATAGAGAACAGTCTGAACAAGAACAACAGCAAGAAAGCCTACCAGATTGTGAAGCGGCTGACAAATGTTAAACAGCCCAAGGTCTCCATGATTCAAAGCAAGTCTGGCATATGCCTTACAGAAAAACAAGAATTCTTGGATAGATGGACAGAGTACTGCTCTGACCTTTACAGCCACACAGAGACCCCTCAGTTCTAGCATGTCCACTAAGAGAGAAGAAGAAAAAATTATCCCAATTCCGCAAGAAGAAGTTGAGGCAGCAGTGCAATTGCTGAAGAAGAGGAAGTCAGCGGGAGTAGACAACATACTCGCGGGAATTGCTTCAAGCAGGAGGAGAAGCAATGATTGACGCCCTCACCATTATTTGTAACAAGATCTGGCAGAGTGGGGAGTGGCCTACAACATGGACTCAGTCACTTTTCATCACTCTTCCCAAAAAGAGTAACCTTCAGGAAAAGTATTGTACCATCAGACTCATCAGCCATCTCAGCAAGGTCCTCCTGAAAATAATACTCAATAGGTTGAAACCCAAAGCTGAACAATTCATAGCTGAAGAACAAGCAGGATTCAGGGCAGGATGAAGTACCACTGAACAGATTTTCAACCTCAGAATAATCTGCGAGAAATGCCTACTGCATCAACAACATTTATATCATGTGTTTGTAGACTTCAAGAAGGCGTTTGACCGAGTCTGGCATGCAGCTCTGTGAGCAACCATGAGAGTGTACAACATCAGCCCTAAAATTATTAAAGTCATCAAAAGCCTGTATGACAAGGCTTCCAGCGCAGTCCTCCACAACAGCACCATCGGATGCCTACTCTCTTCTACACCCTTCAAAATCTTCCTAGATCATGTCAGTTGCTCTTGCAGATCACAAAGGCACAGTCAGCATAGGGGGAGAGCAATCTTCAACCTCCGTTTTGCGGATGACATTGATGGATTGGCTGGAGAGGAACAAGAACTTGAACTACTGGTACAGAAGCTTGACACCACCTCTGGAGGCTTTGGAATGGAAATACGTGCAAAGACCAAAATGATGAGAAACAACACCAATGGCATCAACACGGACATCAAAATCCAAGGCCAATCCCTCAACACAGTGAATAGCTTCAAATATTAGGAGTCATTGTATCAGACAATGGGTCCCGACAGGAAGTCCTCACCAGGATCGCACAAACAACTGCTGCCCTGACATGGTTGTTGATGATGATGATGATGTCCACTTGTAAGGCACACATATTTATGCTGGCAGCATCTCAGGGCGCAGACGCAGGTTGAAGGCCATTTGGAAAGACAAGACCATCAATCTACTTTCCACGGTAAGGCTGCTGCACTCCCTTGTCATCTCCATCTTCCTATATGCTTGTGAAACATGGATCCTCACAGCAGATCTACAACGAAGAATAAAAAGCATGGAGATGAGGTGCTGCAGAAGATTTCTGAGCATTTCCTATACTCAGCACATCACCAATAACAAAGTCCATCAGACCATCACTCTAGCCATTGGACAATATGATGACATGCTCACAGTGGTGAAGAAAGGGAAACTGATTGTATGGCCACATTACAAGAACATCAGGCCTTGCAAATACCATCCTGCAAGGCATGTTACAAGGAGGCAGAAGAAGAGGAAGACAGAAAAAGAGGTGGGAGGACAACATTCGAGAAAGGGCTGGCTTGACACTGAGCGAAGCCATGAGGGCTGCTGAAGACAGAGAAAGATGGAGTACGCTGGTTAAGCGATCATCTGTGGTGCCCCAACGACCTTCGGGTTACAGGATAGGATAGGATCATGCGGAGTATTGGTGATGCTATTGGTAGTACAGTGGAACCTCCGGTATCCGGCTCTCTGGTATACGACTCCCTCCGTTATGTGACCTGAAAACTTCTGACGGATTCACTTCCAATAATAAATGACCTCTGGTATGCGACAACCTCGTTTATGCGACCAGCGACCGTGTCTTAAGCCCTTTATACGACCCTCTTAGGGCAATTTAAAAGAGATATCAGTTAATTTGCTGTCTGTACCTTTCGTTTTTTCTCTCATGCTAGTGTACGCCTGCTGTTGTCTGCTATTTCCGGTTCGCAAATAATGGACATTACTCGCCTACACTGGCTGTCAAAATTGCGTCGCGCAAGAGCAACGTTTTGAGTTTGGCAGAGAGAATGAAAGTGATTGAAAGAAGTGAAAATGGGGAGAGTGGTTTGTCTATTGCAAGACGTTTAGACGTTGGGAAGACCCAAATTCAGCTCATCATAAAGGATAAGGAATCTGTGAAACTACGATGGGAGAGTGGAGAAAGTGGCGAAAAGGGAAACATCGAAACTGAGATCTTCTGCACTGACAGACTTGGATGAACGCGTCTGGCAGTGGTTCGACTGTTTTCTATTTTTGAAGTTGTGAATAAAAGACAAAGCTAAAAATGAAACATGTTTTACAGTTTCCTTTGTCAGAGAATACATGCTGGTGAGTGTGAAAATTATGACTACATACCCCTCCGAGCCTGACCCCCTTCCCACCCACCCCACCCCTTGTTTCCGGTATAAGACCACCTCTATTATAAGACCGTTTTTTCTCAGATTTTGGACGGTCGTATACCGGAGGTTCCACTGTATTGAAATACAGTTTTTGCTACTTTTTTTGTTTAGTAGTTTTGTTTAAATAAATTATTAACAGTTTTTTTGTTTTACCCCCCACCATTGAATGGGTGGACTTATCTCTCACTGCTCGTGTTAATTTATATTTTCTAAATGTCCACTGGTAAAACTTCCTTATATTTTAACATAAATTGACTGCACAGGAAAAGTGCATTTGCAGCAATTTAGTTGCTGTTGTGTTATAATATCATGTGATGTATGTTTTATTTTTTTCAGCCACCAAACAACTGCGTGGACTGCTTGCTGATAGGCAGTACAGAGGCACTGAGCTACTTTGAGGTCAGCAACACTGGCAGCACTAATGGGGTCAACACCTGTGGGATCAAAGTTCGCTACCCTCTGACATCTGACCCAAATAAACCTGCATTTTACACTGTGAGTTTCAGATTGTGCCGTTTCATTATTTTATTTTATTTTATTTTTATAGAAACCCTCTGTTGAAAAGAGAGATGTTAATGGTCTGCCAGAATGTCTCTCTGTCTCAGTCTCTGTCTGTCTCTATCTGTCTGTCTCTATCTGTCTGTCTCTCTCTCTGTCTCTGTCTCTCTCTGTCTCTCTGTCTCTCTGTCTCTCTGTGCAAGCTAAACATCTCCACCAGCGACCCGTCTTTAGCCGACATTATGGTCAAGTTGAACGACATGGACACCTCGGTGAACGGAAAACTGGACGACGTGAAGGCGGACATGCAAGCGATTAGAGACAACGTTGGCAAATTACAAGAAGAAATGAGCGAGCTAAAAGAACAGGTCAGTGATTTGCAGACAGAAAATGTTTCGCTTAGAGAACATGTTGAGAAATTGATGAATTGTGTCAGTACCCTGGAAAAACAATCAGACGATCAAGAAAACAGGTCCAGAAGAAATAATTTGTTGATTTATGGGCTGAACAAAGAGAATGGTGAAACAAACAAAGACTGTGAAGAGAGATTGAGAGAATTGTGTACTGATAAATTGGAATTTGCTGAGGATATTGTTTTTGATAGAGTGCATCGTGTGGGCTCCCACCCCAACTCCCCCATCATTGCAAAGTTTGCTTTCTACAAACAAAAGATTGCTATTTTAAAAGCTAAACAGAAACTGAAAGGGACAACTATATTCATTGGGGAGGATTTTTCCAAAGGAGTCAGAGAAATCAGGAAGAAACTGGCCAGCATTATGAAGGAGAAGAAAGCGACTGGGCAAAATGTGTCAATGATTTTTGATCACTTGATGATTGATGGAAAGAGATATTTTCTGGCGACTGATGGTATGAGTGTGGTTGAGGGAGAGGTGGGGCAGAAATAGGGTTGTGGCCGCCCCGCACATTGTCAAAAACTGCATGTACTGTGTAATTGTGTAAACTGTTACGATAAAGGAAATTGCCATGATTTTTTAAACTCCAGTGTTGATTTACCTGTCGCTGCCAAGTGTTTGGGGTACAACCGTACTAGTAATGAGGACAATTGCACTGTCAGTTTAGAATATAGGCCTAACATGAGTACTGTTTGTCCTCGCCAAGCCTTTTGCTGCTGCATGCTCCACGAATCTCTCTTTGGTGCGGCTGGGTCAGAGGTCAATGACAGTGAGTCTATAGCCACACCCCCTAGTACTGGCAGTTTAGATGATGCTTCTGATGTTTGTGCAAATAGTGTAAATAAAGAAAATGTCGGCAAAAGGTTTTCTTTTTTGACGTGGAATGTTGATGGTTTGTGGTCGAAGTTATTCGATCCTGACTTTGTTACTTTTGTTTCTACTTTTGACTTTGTTTGTTTGGTGGAAACTTTTCTTTATAATGTAAATCTTGACGTTTTTGTAAAGCGTGGCTTTACTGTCTTTTCTCTACCCGCAGTGAAGCTTTCAGATGGTGGAAGACCGTCAGGAGGTGTTGTCTGTTTAATTAAAAATGAATTTGTGACTTTTGTTAAAAAAATTGGATGTAAATATTGGACATACGCTCATATTTATTGTGGATAAAAGTCTTTTTGGATTATCTAAAGATGTTTTGTATGTTTGTTCTTATACGCCACCTGAAGGTTCACGTTTTTATTCTTATTTAGGGGTAGATGGAGATGGTGTTGTCTCTTTAGAAAATTGTATATCTGATAGTTTTCTTGATAATGATCTATTTACAATTGTTTGTGGTGATCTCAATGCAAGAACAAGTAATATTTCTCAACGTATTAATCAAGATCAAGATTTGTTTAAGTTATCACATAAGAGTGAGTCGGTTTTGGGTAAAAGGTGTTCGCAGGATAAAACACTAAATAGTTTTGGGAAATCGCTATTAAATATGTGTACTTCTTTGAATCTGTCTATATTAAATGGTATGTGTCATGGTGACCTTGAAGGTTACTACACGTACATTTGTGACTTTGGTAGCAGTGTTATTGATTATTTTCTAATTTCTTGTGATCTTTTCGCTATTTTGTGTAATGCTTGTTCTTTGAATGTATTGGATAGATCCGAATCGAAGCATATGCCTGTGTCTTTGTCTGTTCTTTTTCCAAATGAAAATCATTGTGCGAAAGCGCTCTCTAATAAGTCAATTTTTATTGAGAAATTTTGTTGGAATTTAAATAACGCCGCTCAGTTTAGTGATGCTGCTCTTAGTAAAAATGCTAGCTTGATGTTAAATGAGGCTTTAGAATTAGTTGATGTGGATGTAAATTTAGCACTTAATAAATTTAATGAATGTATTACAGAAATATCAGCCTGTATGAAGAAACGTGTGTGCGTAAATGGGAGAGGGAAACAGCAGGACTGGTTTGATGCGCAGTGTAGCATTACGAGGAGAAGTGTGCGCGCTTTACTGAAAAAATATCGCTGCACGTTAAAGGATTATGATCGGGCAGCCTATTGTAAAACAAGAAGAGAATATAAAAACTTGCTTTTTTGCAAGAAGAAGAATTTTAATATGATGATGATAGGAAAACTGGTAGAGTCTGTAAATAATCAAAAAGAGTTTTGGGACACTGTTCATAATATTATTCCAAAAAAGAGAAGAATTGATAACCAGATTTCTGTTGAAGAATGGTTTAACCATTTTAAAATGTTACTTGAAAAAGATAATTTTCTGTTTGAGTCAGAGGAATTAAACACTAGTGGTAGTGGTGGTGATGATGATGATGAAGCTAGTTTAAATAGGCCTATAACGGAGGAAGAGATACTGTTAGCGCTTCAGAAGTTAAAACCTAAAAAAGCTGCAGGGCCAGACGGGTTAATAGGTGAATTGTTAAAATACGCAACCAGACTTGTTGTCCCCTTTTTCCATAAATTTATAAATAAATTATTTGATAACGGTATTTATCCTGATAGTTGGTGCGAGTCTATCATATTACCTTTGTTTAAAAAAGGAGATGTAAATAAACCAGGGAATTACCGTGGAATTAGTCTATGTAATATAAGTAGTAAAGTGTATGGTTTTATTATTAATAAACGCTTGCAGTCATGGGTTGAGGAAAATGATATCACCGGGGAATTTCAGGCAGGCTTTAAAAAAGGTTATTCTACAGTTGATCATCTCTACACCCTTCTTGCATGTGTTCAAAAACAGTTTTGTTTAAATAGAAAACTTTATGTGGCTTTTATTGATTTTGAAAAATGTTTTGACAATATTAACAGAAATTTACTGTGGCCTATATTACTGAAGAATGGTATTAAAGGGAAAATATTTCGTTGCATAAAAAGCATGTACTTAAGAGTTAAGGCGAGAGTGATGTGTGGTGGTAGTGAATTTACTCAGTGTGTTAATTGTACTTTTGGAGTGAAACAAGGAGATATATGTAGCCCAATTTTGTTTTCGATATTTATCAATGAGTTAACCTTAGAAGTTATTAGTAATGGCCGGCATGGTGTAACGTTTTCACTAGAAGCTTTTGAATTGTTTATTCTCTTGTTAGCTGATGACGTTGTACTCTTGTCTGAATCTATTGTAGGTCTACAAACACAGTTAAACAGTTTGCAAAGAGCAGCTTGTGCACTTAATTTAAAAGTTAATTTGGAGAAAAGTAATATTGTAGTCTTCAGAAAAGGAGGATATTTGGCTGCCAGGGAAAGATGGGTTTATAATAGTGAAATAATGCCAATTGTAAATGTATATAAATATTTAGGAATTTATTTTTCAACCCGTCTTAGTTTTGTTTCTGCATGTCTTGATTTAGCTAGTAAAGGCAAAAGAGCATTGTTATCTATCATGTCCAGACTAAGGGTTTTTAATAATCATTCTGTTGATGTTTTTCTTAAATTGTTTGATGCACAAATACAACCTATCATGCTTTATGGGTCTGAAATCTGGGGATTAGATAAAGCTGCTAATTATTGTGAAAAAACACATTTATACGGTTTGAAAAAGTTTTTGTGGGTTGATTTGCGTACTCCCAATGACTGTATTTATAGAGAGCTGAACAGATACCCAATAACTATTAATTCATGTGTTAATTGCATTCGTTATTGGTTTAAGTTATTACAGATGGACAATAGTAGACTTCCTAATAAAGCCTATTTGATGTTATATAATCTAGATAGTAAAGGAAAAATAAATTGGGTATCAAATGTGCTTTTATTTTTGCTACAGAACGGTTTTGGTGTTGGAAACGTGAATGTTTTTATACGTGTGTTGAGAGAACGACTGATTGATTGTAGATGGCAAAATTGGAATGAACATGTAAATGAAAGTGATCGCTTTAGTATGTACACTAGATTTTGTGCTTCCACATATTGTATTCCTAGATATTTGCAACTTGGTTTAGATAAATATTTAACATTTATTATGACAAAATTTAGGTTTGGTATATCTGATTTATTCGTGCACTTTTATAGGTACAGGCCTCATACACCAAATAATCTTCTATGTCCTTTGTGTAAAACAGCGGAAGATAATGAATTACACTTTGTATTTTGTTGCCCAAATCTGGATGATTTAAGAAAAGAATTTATTCCAGCTAAATACTATAGAGCACCAAGCGCTTTTCATCTATCTTTATTGTTCACTACTACTAATGACGTTGTTGTACGAAAATTATGCTTTTTTATATACAAAGCCTTTAAATTACGTGAAATTGTCAGGTCTTGATATTTTGATGCCTTCTTTCCGCTCATTAATTTGTTGATTTGTTTGTATTTGTTTACACACCCCTTCCAAGAGGGGCTATGGCCTTTTATGGAATAAACTCGTTCGTTCGTTCGTTCTGTCTCTCTGTCTCTCTCTCTCTGACTCTCTCTCTCTCTCTCTCTCTCTCTCTCTCTCTCCTCTTTGTCTCTCTGCCTCTCACTTTTGCTCTTTCCCTCTGTCTTTCACCCACTTTACCTCTGTTTCTCATACTTTCTTTTAGTAAGATTTGATTCTGCAGTCTATGTTCAATATTCTGTTTTTATTTGCAGCTGGTTCTGAGGGGTCGAGATGGTGGTTTCCCAACACTGCAATCTGTGAACCTGACTGGCACCATCTATGTCACCCACAACAACAACCCACCCAACTTTGTAAATGATACATACGAAAGCATCGTTTATCCCAATGCCACCGAGAACAACATTCTTCAAAGAGTGTTGGCCACTGATACTGACCCTGCTGTGAGTCCAGTGGTCTTTTGTGTGTGCTTTTCTTGACTTCTTCTGTTTAATGTATAAAGTCTTGTCTCAAGCAACAGTCCATATTGTTTTCATTTATTGATCATTATTATCAAGCATGCTGCAATAAAAGTCTGTTGACTAATTTTGTATCCCCTGTTGGGATGCCGGGGGTTTCAGTATAAATAGTATCCCCACTTTCTGGAAATTTAGTGCTTTAAATTCCCACTGTCGCTGTCTTTCTCTGTTGCTCTTTCTCATTCCTGCTCTGTTCTATCAATCTGCTATACTATCATCTTCTTCGCTAGACCAGTCTCCTACCTTTTTTCTTGAAAACTCTTCCGGGACAAGACTCCTTATTTGTGTGTGAGGTCTGTTGGATCAGCTTGGGAATATTGGACGCTTTCTGCCAGGTGGTCACTAGGGCTTCCTATGATGTTATTATTTAGCAATATAGGCATTTTATATGTATGTTTTTTGTTGAAAATTTATAATGATGTTTGTATTCTATTTTGTTTTTGTAAACGAGGGTTCGATAAATTAGAGTATAGCCTCAGCGTCCCCTGCGTGTGATGTCTTTATTGTAAAGTGACTGGCTAGTGGAGAGCTTTCAGTTTTACCACTAGGGTTGTTTCAGCAGATCTTTTATGCGGATTTGGGGTTGTCCGGTACTGATTTGGCTCGGAAGAGTTCGCTGGACCTAAATCAATAGTCATGTAATGTAATGACTAATTTTGTATGTCATTTGAAGTGTCTGTGCTACCAATGCATGTGGTAACTTGTTTAATTTCTTTAATATCAAACGGCTGTTCAAAACTGTAATTTATGTTGATTGATTGATTAATTGACCTGTGATTGACTGACAGATGTGTGTGTTTGCAACAGCCCTTCAACGCAGTGCGCTACGAGATCTACTATCCATCCCAAACAAATGCCTCCAACCTGTTCCGCGTGGATGCAAACAGTGGTGAGATCAGGCTTCAGACTGGCGTGACCCTGGCTGGCACTCAGACACTCTACACTGTAAGTATTTTCACTTTTTTTCTACCCCACTTTGATGCGTGGCAGTGTGTGTGTGTGTGTGTGTCTGTGTATGTGTGTGTATATATTCACATGGGTGTTGTGGGTGTATGCAGGCATGCTACTTTTCCGCGATTTCGTGGATTTCCGCGACAACCACTTTTGGTTTTTCACTGCTTTTTCTTTTCTTATTTTATTAGAAACCAAGTTATGATCATTTTTTTGTTTTTGAAGCATTCCCTTGCCTATCAAGTTGTTTAATGCAATCCTCTGATGTCATGTCAGTTACCACATGAATTTTTTTTTTTAATACTGAAACGTGAATTTTTTTTTTTTTTAAATGTGTCCAAATGTCAATTACCATGAAATGGCCCATGTACATTTTTATTTTGTTGCATAAACAGTTTGATTTACTTTAATGATTGATGACTACTACTGAAATAAACCTACCAAGAACAAAAACAACTAAATGTTTATTGGTTTCATTTTAAAAATAAGGCATAGGCAGAGACAAGACTAGACAATCAAACATAACTACAGTGTGACTATTTATAACTTTTGTTTCCTCTCTCTCTGGCGATGGTGGACTGGGAAGTGTGTATTATTTGTGAGTGGTGTATAGTTATTCTTTCAACGGATTTATTCTGCGAAAAGATGTGAGTAGAAGCAATTGTATTTATTCCATTTGATTCTTGTTGACTCTGTGTTTTGTGCTATTAAATTGATTTATGTTTATGGTTAAACAGAGGGTGTGACACATAGTCTATTGTTACGAGTTAGAGAAGTTGTGAGACGGGAGAACACGCAGATTCACGCATACACGCACGCCAATTCTGAATTACCCCTTTTTCGTTACACTCAGCACAACACTGTTTCAAGCTGCTGGATAAAGATGCCTCAACCACAAATCCACTGAACATGACCCACTCCAGTTTGCCTACCAAGCGAACAGGTCAGTTGATGATGCAGTCGCTCTTGGCCTGCACTTCATCCTGCAGCATTTGGAGACCCCACGTACCTATGCCAGAGTTTTGTTTATTGACTACTCCAGTGCTTTTAACACGATCATCCCTCACAAGCTTTTTGACAAACTCTCCCAACTCAATGTTCACCCCTCTATCTGTCACTGGATTCTTGACTTTCTTCTAGACCGTCCTCAGGTCGTCAGACTCAACAACTTATTCTCTGCCTCGGTAACACTGAACACTGACGCTCCACAAGGATGCGTTCTCTCTCCACTACTCTTCACTCTGTTTACAAATGACTGTGTATCTGCAACCCCGTTTGTGAAAATGTTGAAATTTTCCGATGACACTACCCTCGAAGGTCTGATCTCCGATACGGACGAGACTGCGTATCGGGAAGAGGTTCGAAGAATGGTTGGCTGGTGCTCGGACAACGACCTGGAACTAAACGTCTCGAAGACAAAAGAGGTCGTGATCGACTTTCGCCGAATAAAGGTCCCGGTATTGCCCCTTGTCATCAATGGGGAAACCGTTGAGCAGGTCGACTCGTTCAAATTTCTCGGTTCCATCATCTCGAGCGACCTGACTTGGAATAATAACACCACGTCTATTGTAAAAAAGTGCCAACAGCGTCTCCACTTTCTGAGAC
Organism: Oncomelania hupensis; assembly: GCA_036898135.1. NCBI lineage: Eukaryota > Metazoa > Mollusca > Gastropoda > Littorinimorpha > Pomatiopsidae > Oncomelania > Oncomelania hupensis. Next base: position 68,752,567 of record CM072512.1, on the reverse strand, counting down.
AGCTGCGAAAGTTCGGTATGTCTAGTAAAATTATGGCACAGTTCTATCGCGCGGTGATAGAGAGCATTTTGTGCTTCTCTATCACTGTCTGGTACGGCAGCACAACCGCGATAGAAAAGAAACAGCTCGAGCGCATTGTTAAGACTGCCTCTAAAATAGCTGGCTGCGACTTTCCATCTGTCGCCTCCATTTTCACAACGCGAATGAAACGGAAAACGGAAAAGACAGTCTGCGATCCATCACACCCAGCCAACAGTCTCTTCGAGCTTCTGCCCTCTGGCCGTCGGTTCCGTGCTTTAAGAGCCAGAACTTCTCGATTCAGAAACAGTTTCTTCCCAGACGCTGTCCTCAGTACATCACCAAACATAGAATGACCTGTATAAACTGAAAACTCATTACCATTGCTTGATTTGTACCTTTGTGAAATAGGAGTATGCTATGCTGTGTATGTGTGTGTGCGCGTGGGTGTGTGTGTGGTGTGTTATGTTGACTTGTGGTGTATGTAGATCTGGATGTGAAGCCTAACAATCTTAATAATTCTCATTTTATTTAATGCTGTTAAATTGTTTTAATGCTGTATTTTGTTTTACTTGCAGTGTGTGTTTGACTCCATAACTTTATATGACTGATGAGTGATGTATGTTTAACAATGTGTTTACCTATCCTTTAGTGATGTATATATGTTGTATGCCAATGAAGTGTATGACGCGATGAATGCATGTGTGACTGTGCAAGAAAGGACGTATTTCATTGTCGCCATGCCACACCAAAATCCTTGTAACGTTTTTACTTGGTTAATAAATATTCTTATCTTATCTTATCTTATGATTTGCTTTGTTCTCAGGTGTCGGTGACGGTAAGGGATGGAGGTGGCCAGACGGATGTAGCCACAATGTCGGTGACTGTCAGACGTAACCGCGGCAACCCGGCTTTTACTGATGTGGGTAGCAGTGGCTTCAATGTCACCATCACCAGCAATGTCACTGTGGGAACTCAGGTGTATGATGCCAGTGCCACTGATAATGACTCCACAACCACACCAACAGAGGTAAGCCCATCCACAATCTGGAATTTCCTTTCTTCTTGTTCATTCTCTTCTTCTTCTTCTTGTTTTCTTCTTCTTCCGCCTTTCCCTTTTTTCTTTCTTTGTCTCCTTTAGCTCATCCTCGTTTTTATAAATATGTGAAATGTTACTAATCTGTTTGGTTTTGTGCACAGTGCAAATAGAAAATGAACATATTGTGATTCAAATCATGCACTCATAAAGATAAACAATGTTTCTTTTATGCTAATGAATCCCTACTCATTTAAATAATTCCTGTTCCCAAAACACAAGATCACACAAACCCAAACAATTGTCGACCTATATCATTATTAAATGTCTTATCTAAGCCCATTGAAAGACACTTGCACAGACACATATTTGCATTTATTAAAAGTCATTTTCTCCTTCATAGGTATCAGTCAGGTTTTTGCACCCATCATTCCTGCCAAACTGCTCTGATCAGGCTGACAAATGGCTCAATGCAATTAATTATATTAATATTACATTAGCCATTTTTATGGATCTAAACATGGCTTTTGATCTAGTCAATCGTTCCATTCTGTTGCAAAATCTTTTTGTTTACCTAAAAAATCCCAATGTCATCAATTTTTTCCAATCGTACCTATCACAGAGAATCCAACGTGTGTATGTTAATGGAAAATATTCTTCTCCAGGTACTGTTTCCTGTGGTGTACCACAAGGCTCAGTTTTAGGTCCTTTACTATTCTGCATTTATATAAATGATCTACCACTCCATATTACTAGCAAAAATACAAGTTGTGACCTATTTTGCAGATGATGGCTCTTGCTAAAATCATTTTCTTCTCGTAATAAAATATTGAATCTGAATCTACTCCTTGGCAGGATTACATGATTATTTGATTATTTGTTAAACTGACAGATTGATAGCTACATATTAACTGAAGGATACATTTTTTTTAAAAGGACCTAACTTGACTGATGGCAGTTTCTTTTTTCTGTTGTTGCGGTTTTTAGCCTTCCTTTTCCACAATCACCTACAGACTGATTGGAGATGACATAGCCACACAGAATTTTGCCATGGCCCCAACAACTGGCATCATCACAGTGTCTAACTCTCAGCTGGGTCAGGCTGCTACCAGCTACTTGGTAAGTGTTACCGGTTTTGTAATTTGCAGTGTAAAGAGATTTGTGCATACAGTACAGTACTCTTTTTTTTCTCCATTAATTATGATTACAATCAAACCTAGTAGCAGTGTTGGGCACCAATTCTCCATGAACTTCATTGTCAATGGCAATGTACATTGTAATTAAAGCAGTCTTTAGTGAGTAATACTGTATAGATTATATTTCAAATAATATACAACAGGTCATTCCTAGTTATACAGCATTTTAATCTGTGTATAAGGTCATTGTTGCCATCTTCTGTTATCTGTGTTATGATGGTAAGCTTTTATGATCAAGTCACTACGCTTTTTGACTCACATGTATAGCAGTGTGAGTCTGTCTACTCACCAACAACAACAAAAATCTAGATTTTGGCAATTCTGTGCGAAATGAGTCGTCCACCATTCGCCGTAGGTCTGTGCAAAACTTGCAAAGTGGATTAATATCTCAGAGCCTATATCAACTATCAAAACGAAATGTGGTGAGATGGTGTGGTGTATACCCATGAGACCTCATTAATGATCAGTGAATGAATGACTTTACTTCAAAGTCAAGGTCACAGGTATAGAAAATGCCCAGAGTCTGCTCTAGCACCTCATCTCCATGCTTTGTATTCTTTTTTGTAGGTCTGCTGTGAGGGTCCATGTTTCGCAAGTGTATAGGAAGATGGAGATGACAAGGGAATGCAGCAACCTTACCTTGGAATGTAGACTTATAGTTCTATCTTTCCAAATGGGCTTCAACCTTTTCAGGGCCGCTGTTTGTGCGATCCTGGAGAGGACTTCCTGTCGGGACCCATTGTCTGATACAATGGCTCTTAAATATTTTAAGCTGTGCACCATGTTGAGGAATTGGCCTTGGACTTTGATGTCCATGTTGATGCCATTGGTGCTGTTGGTCATCATTTTGGTCTTCTCTGCACTTATTTCCATTCCAGAGGCTCTGAAGGTGGTGTCAAGCCTCTGTACCAGCTGTTCAAGTTCTTGTTTTTCTCCAGCCAATCCATACATGTCATCCGCAAAACGAAGATTGGAGATTGCACTACCCCCTATGCTGACTGTGCCTTCGTGATTTGCAAGGGCATCTGACATGATGCGCTATAGGAAGAGTTTTGGAGAGAGTAGGCATCCTTGACGCACACCAATTGTTGTTCTGAACCAGTTCCCGATGGCGCTGTTGTTGGGGACTGCACTGTTAGCCTTGTCATACAGACTTTTGATGACATCAATATTTTAGGGCTGATGTTTTACACTCTCATTGTTGCTTACAGAGCTGAATGTCAAACTCGGTCAAACACTTTCTTGAAGTCTATGAACACATGATATAGATGTTGTTGGTGCTGTAGGTATTTTTCGCAGATTATTCTGAGGTTGAAAATCTTTTTAGTGGTACTTCGCCCTGCCCTGAATCCTGTTTGTTCTTCAGCTATGATTTGTTCAGCTTGGGGTTTCAAATTGTTGAGTATTATTTTCAGGAGGACCTTGCTGGGATGGCTGATGAGGCTGATGTTGTGGTAATTTTCACACTCCTGATGGTTATCCTTTTTGGGAAGCGTGATGACAAGCATCTGGGTCCATGGTGTAGGCCACTCTCCACTCTGCCAGATCTTGTTACAGATAGTTGTGATGCATGATAGATATCAATGAGACATACATACTATACATATTTGATCAACCTCACTCCAAGGTCAAGGTCCGAAGTTGGTTAGTATAGGTACTTTGAAGTGACCTTGATCATAAACTTTGAAAGATATAAAGTTTAAACTTGTTTTTATATATGATAGATTGATGTTTCATATATGTTCAGTTTTTGTATTGATCTTGAAGGTCAAGGTCATTTCAGGCCTTGCGAAAATATGCAAAAAAAATAGGGGATCGTACAGTGGAATGGCATTTAACCCTTAGTATGCAACAACATTTGGTTATTTGATCAGACATGCAATGAAGTTCAAGTTAATCTCAAGGTCAGAGGTTTTCTTTTGCATAATACAACTGTTGCTGTACTTTATTTGACAGTTCATGAGTGTATTTAGAGCCAGAGGTCAAGGTCATCTCAAGGACAAGAACATAGAAAGATGAAAATTGGTATTTTCCTTTATAATGCCAACGTTTCATTTAGTTTTTTTCTGGGCACTCATTTTAATGTTAAATATTGCGAGTTCCACAAGGAGCAAGTTAGTCATATGGGCTTTGCCCTTCTAGTTTCTTGAAAATCATCACATTTGTATTTTATGTGTGATTTACAGTTGAGGATGGAAGCATGCGACAACGGGTGTCCTGCTCGTTGCACCACCCAGGTACTGCGAGTGAACGTGGACCGCAACCTGCACTATCCTTTCTTCAACCCTGTCACATACACTGAGACCATCTCTGAAGACAGGCAGTTTGGCAGCTCCATCATGCAGCTCTCCGCTTTTGACCTGGACTTTGCTGTAAGTGTGCTCACTGAAAATACATAATACATCCTTTCACGCAACTGAAATTAACACAAGTAGTTATGTCACAGTCACATTTTTCACTATAACAGTGATGCCAAAATGTAATATATTACATTCATGTTGTGTATACGTGCTTCTTTGTTACTTGTAGTATGCTTATTATTGTTATGTCCTTAAGTGTTTTTGATTGTTTTTGTATTGTTGTGTTGATAATATATTCGCTGCACACATATTTTGCTGTGTTTTTTTACGAGGACAATAAAGTCTCTGATTTTGATTTTGGCAAGGTACAAAACAGAACGTTGCAGAGAGGTCCTTCATGGATTGTATTTTTGACCAAATCTAAGAGTAGTAACGTCTCCACGACAAAGTGTGTTATAGTGCTATATTATTAATGATGTTATTAATATACATGTTATTATTAGAGAACAAATCTTTCTTGTGGTTGGTTTCATTATGGTTGTGCTTTTGCGTTTGGTATTTATTGTTTTTCCTCTGCTGTAGTCATTGGCTATTTTCTACTTTATACCTCCATTTGTCATTTTAATTAAGTGCATTATTTGTGTATGGGTTTTGCAGAGCCCCTACAAGGATGTGTATTATGAGCTGACTGCAACCAACGATCGCTTCAGCGTGGACAGAACCAGTGGTTACATTGTGCTGAAGGCCGATCTGACGCTCCGGGACAGTGTTGACACGTTCACTGTGAGTTGCCACCTTTGATGATTCATTGATTGTGATGATGATGGCTATGCATTGATGAAAATAGTGTGAGGATGGCCCTTGTTGTTTTGATGATGAAAGTGTGTAAAGATGATGATTATGGTGATGGTGATGTTGATATATGATTATGTGATTATGGTTCTGTTGATGGTAGTAGTGGTGAAGATGATAATGACTACGGCGATTTTGCTTTTCTTTTGTTCTGATGACAGTTGTTGCCCAATGTTGATAGCACAGTTGATAATAGTGTTTATGATGCTCATATTTTTGAGGTAACCTTTCCATCACTTTGTGCTAATTTAGCAGGATGTCAATTATTTGTGGAGATTTTTTTCCACACCATTTGTCAAATAACAGCACTGTTTTACCATGTTGTTATTATAACAATAATAATGTTAATTAGTTTAAAGAATTTTTTTAATTTATTTTACTTATCTTTTTTTTTGTTTTAACGATATGTTCATTAGTTTGATGATGATTGTTGTTTTCTTGATTTCATTCACACCCTCTCTGTTTTCCTTTACAGTTCCAAGTGCACGCTGTCGATGGCATTGGGCTTCCAAGCACCAACACAGCTCAGGTGACCATATACATCGTCCGCAACCAGCAGAGACCTGACTTTGGCAATTCAAACTGCGCATCCAATCTTACTGCAAATGCAGCCATTGGCACAGAGGTGCTGATCCGAACAGCCTCTGATGCTGATCCAAATTTCCTGCCCAATGGTGTGGCTGTAAGAAACTTTTTTTTGGTTTTGTTACCTTTCTGGTCTTCTGTTTCTCATCATCTCCAGATTTGGCATAAGTTTTTTATCATGGCATTGTGATTGTCATCTTCTTTAGATGCTGACGACAATGATTGTGAAATTGTTTATTATTCTAGGTCTTCTTTCTTGTTGTTCTAGTTGTTGTCATCAATTCCTTTGCCGCCTTCTAAATTCATTTTTCAACGTTACCACTAAATTATAATAATAACAAGAGTATTTTGTTGCTGCCACCTTTCTCACACCCATCCCATTCTCAGTTTTCTCTCTGTTTCC
>CM072512.1:68693677-68741177 GCA_036898135.1 Oncomelania hupensis | reverse complement strand
GTATGGCCACTTCACCAGAGCATCAGGCCTTGCAAAGACCATCCTGAAAGGCACAGTGCAGGAAGGCTGAACAAGAAGGAGACAGAAAAAGAGATGTGAAAACAACATTCGAGAATGGACTGCCTTGACACTGGGTGAAGCCATGAGGGCTTCTGAGGACAGAAAAAGATGGAGTAAGCTGGTTAAACAATTATTTGTGGTGCTCCAACGACTTTCGAGTTACAGGATCCTATCCTATCCTATCCTGTCCCATAACCCGAAGGTCGTAGGGGCACCACAGATGATCGCTTAACCAGCATACTCCATCTTTCTCTGTCCTCAGCAGCCCTCATGGCTTCGCTCAGTGTCAAACCAGTCCATTCTCGAATGTTGTCCTCCCACCTCTTTTTCGGTCTCCCCCTTCTTCTACCTCCTTGCACTGTGCCTTGCAGAATGGTCTTTGCAAGGCCTGATGCTCTGGTGAAGTGGCCATACATTCGCTCAGTGTCAAACCAGTCCAGTCCAGTTGGTGAGTTACAGGATAGGATAGGCTAGATAGGATAGTGTGACAGAGGAAAATTTGTCCACAATAATTGCAACAGTTTCAGTTTTGGATTCATCTTTCTCCTCCCCCTGTTCCTTGTTTACAGTTTTAACTTTATTCTAAGGTCATGTATTTTATCTGTTTTCGGTTTTTTGTTTTTCGCCTACCCTTTTTCCTGGTGTATTGGTATTATCATTGTGTGTGGTCTTTTACTTATTTCTCAAGTTTAAAAAAAATTTCTTTTCATCAGCTTGTTCTGCAAGTGAAGGATGGTGGTCGATCAGCCAAGAGTGCCACCAGTGTGGTTGTCATTAACCTTGTTCGCAATCTGGCCGATCCAGCCTGTGTGAACAATGGTGAGAACGTCAACATCAACTACACTCTGTCCCCCGGCTCTCACATTGGCACCTTCCAAGCCACCGACAATGACACCAATCAGGTGAAACAGATTTTCATTTATGAAAGCTGAATTTATATGCTGGCAAGAATATAGATCAGCAAAGAGAGTGCTGAAGACTTTTTTTGCTTTTTCTACAAAGACTAGTTTATTGTTGAAATACGTGTTGATGTGAATGATGATAATGATTAGGAGTTGTAGTTGGTAGTCGGTGCTTTCAGTTGGTTCATGTTTTTCAGGCTTACATACAAATTGTGTGTACTCTTCCGAAAACTTGTGTTCACGATGAAAGAATGCATATATTTATAATTTGGTTGTTTGTTTATTGGCCCGAAAATCAAAATTATAAGATTTTTGCAGATCTGTGCAAAATGAGTCCTAAATAGTCCAAAAATGATATTTAAAAAAAAAAGTATATCTGTAAATCTATCCGTCCGTTCATCCACCTGTCCATCCGACTTTAACATTTTAACTTGATATAATTACTCAGAACCCCTATTGTATCTATCACAATCAAACTTTATAGAATGGTGTATACCCATGAGAGCTTGAAAATTATTGGTGATTGAATGACTTCACTTCAAGGTCAAGGTCACATGGTCAACAAATGTTAGTTTTTGTTCACACATTATTGATAGTGGACATGATTGTTTGATGCATGATATATATCAAAGAGACACTTCATTCATGCAATTTTGGTCAGCCCCATTCCAAGGACAAAGTCACTAAAGCTGTGCACATCTGGTTCATATGGGTACTTTTTTACCTAAAAGGCATGCGAGTCATAATAATAATAATAATAATAATAATAATAATTATTATTATTATTATTATTATTATTATTATTATTATTATTATCATTTGTACAGTGCCCTTTCTCACACCGCTTTACAGCAAAGCAACACAAAAAATTATACAATAAAATATAAATTTATTTTTAAAAAAAAAGGAAAAGCAAAACATGAAATACCAAATCAGAATACACACATACACACACACACACACACACACAGATACGCACACCACACACTCACACAGACATGCACACGCATTCTCACACAAACACACACACACCCACACACACACACACCCACACACACACACACACACTTTTGCCCATGTAGTTATTTATTTATTTTGTTTGTTGTTTTGTTCAGGTTCTATATTATTTGCAACAACATTGTGTGATTCTTTGTTAACAGACCGTGAAGTACTTGCTGACAAGATCTCCATCTGCCAAGGACAGTTTCATTGTGGACTATGATACTGGTGTTCTTACCTTGATCAAGGCGCTGTCCCCCAGCATATCCACCTATGCTGTAAGGAGTCTTGCGTGTTTTGATTTCCTATCTGTTAGGGTTTGAGAAGTCTTTTTTTTCTTACTGACTGCCTTTGTTTGCTGTTTTATTGCTGCAAACATCTCATTTGTCCAGGATGTAAGAAATGTTCATATTTTGATCCTATGGAAAACCTCATATGTGACCCGTCATAACAAAGGGGTACCAAAGGTGATATTTTTAGGTTTAGAGTAATATATATTTTCTGAAACTAAAAGAAAATACCTTTATTTTAATATATGACCCATAGATCTAGGTTAAAAACTCAAGAAGTTATTCCACTTTAAAGGCACAAGGTGTAAGAAAGCTAGTTTTGAGAAAATGGCCGCCAAACTCGGACACCCTATAAAGCAACATTTTCCTTAGTTACCATAGTTCATTTTTATTAGAAATCACACAAACACTTTAAAAACATCAGATCTATCAATACAGAGAAAAGATTTGTCAAAATAATATGATGTTTATTAAAAAATATCGTTGTAAACAGCATTGTTTTAGACATTATTTGCAATAATTACCGCTAAATACATGCAATTAATGACATTATTTTCATATTTACAGCTTAAAATATGGCTTAATATTTTGATAGGAGACAGATAAATGCCTACGCTAACCAAAAATGCAAAAAAGTCAAACTGACCCAGATTGACCTAAACTACCTTTATCGGGCCCTAGCACAGAATCACAGATGCCGGCTTTGGTACCCGTTCGGGAAATCGGGTCACATATGTTGATCGTCTTTATAACTCAGATACACACTCGCTATTGTTTTTTTGGTGTTGTTTCTTGTTCCCATTTTCTCACAACTGATTTGTTTTTGTGTGTGTGTTTTTTTTTAATTTATTATTATTATTTGTTTTTTTTACAATTGTAAGATCATCTTTGATTTTCCTCTTTCCATCCCACCTTACACTCATATGCCCACTGTTCTCAGGCTGTGATTCCTCTCTCATTCTATACTCTTCCCATTTTTCATGCATTATTTCTCATCTTAAGCGCATCCTGAGCTTGTTCCTGTAGAAAAAAAAAATACATGCAAATACTACTTTCCAACAAATTGTAATCTAATGTATGTCTGGATTTTGTCTGTTTTAAAAAAAATTTTGTATTTTTTTTTGGCGCTTAAGTTAAGTGAAAGTGTGGTTGTTGGGTGTTTCAGCTAACAGTCAGTGCCATGGACAATGGATTCCCATCAAGGAGCTCTTTATGTACCAAGACCGTGCAGGTCAACGTTGATCCATCTATCCTGCACTTTGTCTTCGACAACTATCAAAACACCATTAATGAGAACTCGACTGTGTTTTTTTTTTTTGTGGACATGAACACCACCCCTAATGTAAGTTCCTAAATGCCGGCTGCCCTGGTAAGACATCAGGATTGAATTTCTGTGAATGGGTTTGACATTTTCGTGGAGAGTGTGTTTGTGTATATCTTTGTTTGTGTGTGTGTGGGTGTGTGTGTGTGTGTGCATGCATGCATGCATGTGTGTGGGTGTGTGAGACTGTTATTTTGTATGTATGCATGTCGGTGTGTGTCTCGCTATTTTCATGTTCAGACATATCACCGTCTGGAAAGAATACTGATGTAACACAATCATACCTATGAAATCTGAACAGCAATTCTCTATACAGGCAGCAAGATATGTGTTCTCCAAAGATAATGATTATAGTGAAGTATGTTCAGTTAAATTAGGCAAGTCAAGATACCCTGTTGTCCAATGAATTCAAATTCTCAAGATTTTGTACCTGGTGATGCAAAGAAACTTCAGTCACTCTCCTTATCCTAGGTTCCAGCTATTCACCATTAAAGGACAGAACAATATAAATGCGATCACACAAGCTTTTCTCAATTCATTAAAGTTAGTAATGGAGCTGTTTTCCTGCTGCTTTGCGCCTGCTTGTTTTAATTCTGCTGTGTGCCTTAATTTTAATATGGCTCTGTTTTCTGCAGGACAATGTGAACTTCACGCTCATAGGCATCAATAACGACCAAGACTTCTTCAGCGTGGAGCCGCCCACCGGTACCGTCCGAGTCGCCAGAGACCTCCGTTTGGACCCCGCCAAGAGAGCAGTTTACACTGTAACTGTTGTTTCTGATGTTGTTAGGTTTTATTTCCTTTCATTTCATGATGCTTATAGCCGTGCCATCTATAAAAGCTGTTTTAGAGCTACAAACCTATTTAAGAAGAAGATGGCAAGATATTCGGATGTATTTCCAGATAATCACACACGAAGCTGAAGACCAGAATTTTTAAGAGGTGTTAATTTTGAGTGGCGGTTAAAGTATCTGCATAGTAATAATAATCAAAATTGGTCCACTTATTCTTGATAAAAAAGGCAAATATGTGTTTTGAACAAATGGATTGCCGCTGACTTCAGCAACCTTTACCTTTGCTGTAAAGCAAATAGGATGGCACAGGAGGCTGGATGCAATACTTGGTAATGTTCCTCTAAAATGTCAAAATCTTTGCAGTGGTTCTTGAGATATGATATATTACTGACCAACAGACAGATGTACCCACCTATTGTTAGCTATTAGACCTATGTTGGCTCGTTCAGACTCCTAGCTATTTCATAATAATAATGTAATTTAATGATATAATAGAAAAAAAAGATACCAACTGTGAACAATAGGCAAATATACAAACAAACAAATGTAATTAGTGAGGGCTATGATAATTATAGCAACGATAGTGCTTTTGCAAATGATGTTTCTGATGATGACCATCCTGCAAGGCACAGTGCAAGGAGGTAGAAGAAGAGGGAGACCGAAAAAAAAGAGGTGGGATGACAACACTCGAGGATGCACTGGATTGACACTGAGCGAAGTCATCAGGATTGCTGAGGACAGAGAAAGATTGAGTACGCTGGTTAAACGATCATCTGTGGTGCCTCAACAACCTCTGAGTTATAGGATAGGATAACTACAGTATAGTGTTTTTTTTTTTGTTTCAATGCATCCTGCTATTGTGACAGGCCCTTGATCAATGAACAAACAGAAATTGGACATTCCTGTTCAATATTGTTTTTAAGGGACTTTATTTCACCAAAGCAAGTTTGTTTTGCTGTTGATTTGTGTTATAGATTTTTTATTCTGATTCTGATTCTGATCATAACAGCTGATCGTGATAGCTACACGCCAGTCATCAGTTACCCTGCAGTCAGCCACAGGCACAGTGTCTGTCACTGTTTTGCGAAACATAAACGGTCCAAGATTCCTGCCAAATAGCCAGTACTACAGGATGGTGGATGAAACGATACAGCTAGGAAGCAGCATTATGCAGCTCACAGCAGCTGATGATGACCCAATGGTATCTAGTTTTCAGACCTTATCAAGCTTCTTCATATTTATATGCTTAGTAGTGGTTTTAGTACCCTGGCAAGCCAGGGTACACATGATGCTGTTTAAAATGTAGACAGAGAGAACTTTTGTCTGCGAGTTTCATTTGGACGATGATACCTCCCCATATCCCCCTTGATATCTCACCATACCCCCCACCCCCGATATCTCCCCGTCCCCCCCCCCCCCCATGATGCCTCATCATACCCCCCACCCCCGATATCTCCCCGTCCCCCCCCCCCCATGATGCCTCATCATACCCCCTTGATACCTCCCCGAACCCACTTGATACCTCCCCATAACCCCCTTGATACCTTCCATACCCCCTTGTTTCCTACCTGTACCCTCCTTGATACTTCCCCGTTGATCGTTTCGCAGGTATGGATGAAAGGAATCGACCATCACCATACCCCCTTATATATACCCGTTTCCCCGTTATGCCTACCCATGCCCCTTTAAACCTACCCGTAGCCCCCTTTTACCTACACGTACCACCCCATCCCGATCCTTGGTAGTAGTAATAATAATAATAATAATAATAATAATAATAAGGAATATAGAATAATACAAATAGAAATCAGAAAAAAACACCAAGGTTTTAAAATAGAATTTGATATCAGATATTATAATTGTTATTATAATAATAATAATTATTATTATTAGTTTATAAGTAATAATAATAATAATAATAATAATAATAATAATAATAATAATAATAATATTGAATATAGAATAATACAAATAGAAATCATAAAAAACACCAAGGTTTGATTGATTGATTGATTGATTGATTGTTGCTTTAGGTCCAGCGGACTCTTCCGAGCCAAATCAGGACCGGAACACCAAGGTTTTAAAAGAAAATTTGATATAAGATATAATAATAATAATAATAATAATAATAATAATAATAATAATAATAAATGAAAGGTAAAAAGTCTAAATTAAAAAAAAAATATCCATATTGTAGTGTAAAAAAAAAAACTAAAAAAAAAAACTAAAAAAAATATATGGCTTGCGTGAGTATTGATCTTGGGTCGCCCGAAACCGTAGGCGAAAGATTAACACACTAAGCTACCAAGGCTTCGTAGAAAAAACATGAATTTTTTGGTCTATATGGGAAAACATGCTGAAACCTCAATTTGATTTTTAATGGAAGCGCGCGGAATGAGGCTATTGCAGTTTGTGGACATTTTGTTTATTTATTTATCTCAGAAACGGTTAAACGTTCGGTAAGGAAATGTCGGCTATGACGATTTGGCTGGTTTTGAGCACACAGCAGGCCGATCAGCAGCGCTCAGCACCTGGCCAGATCAGCGTCCATAGGAGACAAACTTTATAGTAGAGGCGAAGAAGGACTTCCGGCTAAGCAATTTATATATATAGATAATGTAGTAAAAACAAAATATTCTTTCTTTCTTTTTTCTATTTTCCTTTCTTTCTATCTGTCTTTCTTTTGTTCTTTATCAGTTTATGTCTTTTTTTTTTTTCGTTCTTTCTTTCTTTCTCCCTGAGTTTCTTTCCTTCTTTTTTCTTTCTTTCTTTCTTTCTTTATTTCTTTCTTTCTTTATTTCTTGCTTTCTTTCTGTATATTTTGTGTGAGTACAGATAATTGCTATATGATGAACAATAATGCCTTTTGTTCGAGAATTGAATTAATGTTTTCACGGAGCTTTTCCATTGCATATAAAAATGGTATCTCTCATTCGGCCTCTGCAATGAGATTTCCTTTCTTTCTAAACCGTTAAATGAAGTGTAGTGAAAGTATTTTCCTAACTGCTCTCCATGGTGCAATTTATTTTTTGTATTTACATACATAATTTGCAGACTACTTTATATGCTTTCTATTAGTAATTGTTGGAGATAGATTTAAAAAAAAAAATTTTAAATACATATTCCTACATATTTAAAAAAAGGACAACTTTCTGCATGTGTGTGTGTCTGAGCCTCACATGCATCCAGCAATGTGAGTATATATTCTCACAACAACAAAAACAATATCCAGTTATTTTGCAAATCTGTAAAGTCCAAATATTATATTACTTTTTTTTTCTGTTTATCCAAAACTTGTATACGTGGCTTAGTTTCTCGAAAACCTATTTCATCCATCACAACCAAACTTTTTGTTAGAAAGGTGTGTATCTTTGACACCTCAAAAATGATCGGAGAATGAATTATCTCACTTTGAGGTCAAGGTCACCGGATCAGCAAATGTTAATCCAAAAAGTGAAAATGTTTTCACAGAATTTCACTTTTTTCCCTGTTATTTATTTTGAACTTATAATTGTTTGATGCATGATGGATGTTAGATACAATTATGCCACCTTTTCTTTTTCAGTTTTTCCAGGCACTGATTTTCACATAGAATATTTAAGTTTTCTATAATGTACATGTATGTGAACCATGAGGGCTTTGTCTTTCTAGTTGTGTTTTTGTTTAAATCTGACAATAATGTATTATATTTTATTTTGCGAATTGTTCTGCCTCTTTTAAAATAGTTGTTGTTTTTTATTCAGGACATCCTGACATTCGAGTACCTCACTCCTAACGCTGACACGGACCTGTTTTATTTGGGCCCGAGAAGTGGCTTGATCTCTCTCAATCAGAGCCTGCTTAACTTGGGAAGGAGCAGAATCATTGTAAGTGAACTTCAACAGGACATAAACAGAGACAATTGCAAACTTTAACACAACATAGACAAAAGCATTAACAAGACTTCAACACAACATAGAAAAATACAGACTTTAACACAACATAGACACAAAATACAGGCTTTAACACAAGGTAGACAAATGCAGACTTTAAAACAACATGGACAAACAAGTGTGAATATTGAAGAAAAGGTTAGAATCTGAACATTGAATGAATACAATTAGTGAATGTTTAGGCTTTAATTAAATAGCTGAATCTTGAAGCCACAGATTGAGAACCTAGTCTTTAGGAAGATTGCTGGAGATATCCCATCAAACATTGACATCATCACTCTGCCTTAGGTAAGGTGATTTTCTTTCTGGGATACTTTCACTCATGTGCAATAGATGGACCAGAGTGAAATGTGATAACTGTTTAGACCTTTGAAGGTCACCATCAGGTGTTCATTAAAAACAAGAGTTAGAATTCCAATTAATTACACATACTGTACCATGACTCAACAAGTGCAATGTTTTGGCGTTGCTAGGTGATAGTGCCCTTTTAGCGGAAGCTGGCAAAATCAAATCAAACATAGAGTTGCTTCCCCTGCACCAAACCGTCACGCGCCCCACGTGCCACAATACGCGTCTAAGCGCTCACGGCAAAGGACAGCACACCTCAATTCTTATTTGGCACTTGGTTAGAGTGGTTGTGCCTACTGTAGCTCTCTTTTTGCTGGCTTACTGCGTTCGCCCGGTAGTTCGTTGTTGCTGCCGGCGGAGTTGTAGGTTTTCTCCATTTTGTCTGGTTTATTATCCTGTTATCCTATTACCGCAGCGGTTCGTCGTGTTCCACCCCGTCGCTGCGTGTCTCTGCTTCGTCGACCGTTCACGCTAGATAGGTCGGTTTACGGTCCCTTCTGTTGCTGTTAGCGCAGCTCCCGCTACGTCCGGGATTTCTTCGTCCCCTCTTCTGCCGTCTTCACTACCGCTTTGCTTCGTTGGCTTTGCTGTTTGTCCACTCCTACGCCCCCTTCTTTGTTGTCTTCTGCCTTTCAGGTCAGTAGAAGTGGTGGTGAAGAGGTGGGGAGTGGTGGTAGTGAGGTGAGGGGTGGCTCCTTGGTCTTGCCAGAAGTGACCTTGGGGCCGTTTCTGGTCAAGGTTTCGACCAGAAACATATAAGTGGTCGCCCTAGTTTAGGACCACATAATATTTCCAGCAGGGACGCTCCGGCACGGCCGGGCCAGCTACTTGCTGAAGCCGTTCCCTTCTGTTTCCTACGGGATTCAGACCGGGTCGGGACTTCTGGCTTATATAAGTGGTCGCCCTAGTTTAGGACCACATTAAATGTCCGACAGGGACGCCCCGGCACGGCCGGATAAGCTCCCTGCCGAAGCCTTCTCTTCTGTTTCCTGCGGGATTCAGACCGGGTCGGGCCTTCGGGCTAATGTCAAGCTTGGGTCACGTAAAGCACTGTACGCAGTGTTACGTCCAGCTGCGACAAGGGGTGTGGCTTCCGGTTCGTCCGGTTTGTCCCTCCTCTCCCCAGTCCAGCCCCCATTGCACTCCACTTCCGCTTGCGGTCGTGGGGCGGGGGCTCTGGTTTCCGGTACGGGGGGTACGGTACACCCGTCACCCTCTCCCTTTTCCGGTTTGGATTCTCCCCCTCATCCTCCTTTGTACTCCACTTCCGCTTGCGGTCGTGGGGCGGGGGCTCTGGTTTCCGGTACTGGGGGTACGGTACACCCGTCACCCTCTCCTTTTCCGGTTTGGATTCTCCCTCTCATCCTCCTTTGTACTCCACTTCCGCTTGCGGTCGTGGGGCGGGGGCTCCGGTTTCCGGATCGGGGGGTACGGTTTGCCCGTGGCCCCCTTCCGTTTCCGGTTTGGGTCAAGCTTTCCCTGTTCACCCTTCGACCTCTGTCACTTCCGGTTTCGGTTGTGGGTCGGGGGTACTGGTTTCCGGTGCTGTTGGTTCGATTTTTTCGTTACCTTCCTCCGGATTACATGCGAACGCCGCTTTGCCTTTGTGCGCGCCGCCTTCTGGTGGGGGTGGGGCACTCTTGGTTCCTCCTACCCTAGTTCCTGATTTCTCGGGTGCTGGGGCGTTCTATCCAGCCCTTAACCCTGAGGCTCTTTTTAGAGAGGCGGTTCAACACGCTGCGGCTTTTTGTCCTCAGGTGGTGGAGGAGGTTTCGGTGCCCCTACCACACCTCCATTCCTTCCTAGGCGGGACTCTTGCTTCTGCCGAGTCTGATGAGGCTTGCCTTGTATTCAGGGAGTCTCCTAGTGTTAAACGTTTTGTGGATTGGGCCTTTTCTGCGGCTAGAGGACTTAAAGAGGGCGAGGCCCCTTCCTCTTCATTTGAGGAAGTCCCTCGGTTCCCTAGAGCTTCCGCTGTGGGCTCTTTTTTGAGTTTGTCTTCATTGACCGGTGTTCCCGGCAAGTTCCTCTCTCGGTCGTTTCTTCCGAAGTCATCGCTCCTGGTTTCCCAGGATGATCTTGCTCTTTTGGGGGGCCTCAAGCCTTTGCCTCCTTCGTCGATCCCTGTTCCAGTCGGTGGTCTGGCACAGATAGAGGAGGCTATTGTTAGGTCCCTTGAGTATACTTCTCTCGCTGACGCACTTTCTGCTGCGCTGTCTTCTGCTTTTCTTTCTGGGCACGTTTTCTGTGACGAGGGTTCGTTGATTTCGGTGAGGTCCTTGTTGCAGGCCCTCTGTACCTCCATCGTTCTGGGTTGCGAATCGCAGGCTATTGCCTATGTCAACCTGCTTCTTGCGCGTCGTGACGCTTTTCTTCAGTCAGCGTCTCCGTTGCCTCCGCTCTTGTCCTCCTCGCTTCGGGTGGGACCCTTGGTACCCGACTCTCTGTTTGGTCCTTATGTTCGCACAGCTGTTCGCGAGGAGTCGGACCGGTCCCAGTCGGTTGGTTTCGCCTTCTGGGCTCGGGACACCCCTTCGGCCCCGCCTTTCTTTCCTGACAGGTGTCGAGGTCGCTCGGTCCGTGGTCTCTCTCCTCGGGGTGGGCCGTGTGGTACTTCCTCTTCCCGTGGCAGGGTTGAGGTAGGCCGTAGGCGTTTACGCAGTGGCGCGTTTTCCACCAGTCCTATCCCTGCCTGTACACCCCTAGGTGTTCTACCCCTCCGGGCAGGTGGCTTGGCTCGTCAGTTTCATGCTTGGCTCGGCCTCCCCTCTGCTAGCAGTTGGGTTCTAGAGGTGATTCGGTCGGGGTTCAAACTTCAGTGGGGTTCCTCTCGGCCCCCTCTTCGTCGCTCCCCGCCTTTGTTTCGCCCCCTGTCTCCTCCTGAGGCTCAGGCGATTCTCGATGCGGAGGTCATAGCCCTTCTCCAGAAGGGCGCTATAGAGGAGGTCCTTTGCCCTCACTCCCCGGGGTTTTACGGCCGCCTCTTCGTTGTCCCGAAGGCATCCGGCGGTTGGCGCCCGGTGCTCGATCTTTCCTCGTTGAACAAGTTTCTTCGCCGCATTCGTTTCCGCATGGAAACTCCCGCTGCGGTGCGTATGTCTCTGCGCCCGGGGGATTGGGCTACCTCTATCGATCTTTCTGATGCCTATTTCCATGTGTCTATTCATCCTCTTCACAGGCGTTGGATGCGTTTCGTCTGGAGAGATCGGGTTTTTCATTTCAAAGCCCTTCCCTTTGGTTTGTCTCTGTCCTTGGGTTTTCACAAGGATTGTCAAAGAACTCGCTGCCGTAGTCCGCGGACTCGGGGTGCGGTTCTCTGCTTATCTTGATGACTGGTTGGTCAAGGCTAGTTCTCACGATCTCTGTCTTGTGCACACCAGGCTCGTTCTCCTTTGGGCTCGGCGCTTGGGGTTCTCTATGAACCCTCTCAAGTCTGAGTTGTCTCCATCTCAGGTTTTCAACTACCTGGGAATGTCGTTCGACACTCGCGATTGGTCGGTCCGCCCTTTGGCTCGTCGAGTGCAGAAGCTTCAGTCCCTTCTGCTACTTTTGGAGAGTCAGGATTTCGTGTCAGCCAGATTTATGGCCTCTCTTTTGGGGTCGTTTGAGTCTATGGTTCCTCTGGTTCCCCTCGCGGGAGTTCGCAAGCGGCCGATTCAACGTTGGCTTTCTTCCCGTTGGAGTCAGTCCAGCGATTCCTGGGACGCTCTTTTTCCGGTCACGGCGGACCTTCGCGCTTCTCTGCTTCCTTGGCGGAATGTTGAGTGGCTTTCTTCGGGGGTGCCTATCTCCCCTCCGCTTCCGGTGGCCGAAATCTTCACGGATGCGTCTTTGGTCGGTTGGGGTGCGCATACTGGCAGCCTTTCAGCCCACGGTTTTTGGTCTCAGGACCAGCTGTCTTGGCATATCAGTCGCCTGGAGATGGAAGCCGTTTGCCTGGCTCTTCATCGTTTTCTTCCCTCCCTGCCTCGGGGCCTCTTGCTTGTTCGCTCCGACAGTACCACTGTGGTTTCTCTCATCAACCACTTCGGGGGTACCCATTCCCCTGCTCTCTCCATGATGGTGGAGAGCCTCCTTTTGTGGTTAGCTGATTTCGGTTGTACGCTTGTGGCCAAGCATGTCAGCGGCTCTGTCAATGTCTTGGCCGATCTTCTGAGTCGCCCTCATTGTGTGGTCCACACGGAATGGACGCTGTCCCACTCTGTTCTTCAACCAGTTTGGGCGGAGTGGTTTAAACCTCTGATTGATCTTTTTGCCACTCGTTACTCTTCCAGGCTACCCCTGTTTGTGTCGCCGGTCACAGATTGCCTGGCTTGGGCGGTGGACGCGTTGTCCATTTCTTGGGAGGGGTTGGAGGCTTATGCCTTCCCGCCATTCCCCCTCCTTCCGCGGGTTCTCAGGAAAGCTGAAGAGGAGTCCCCTTCTCTCATTCTCGTGGCTCCCTTTTGGCCAGCTCAGCCCTGGTTCCCCGATCTCCTTCGTCTTTCCCAGGGGCGGTGCATTCCTCTCGCTCTCGGGGCGCGATCGCTTCTGCAGCCTCGATCTGGGATTCCACACGGTAATCCAAGCGTTCTCCGTCTTCACGCTTGGCTGTTGTCCGGCCTTCTATAGGGGCTTTCTGGGCTTCAGGAGACCTCGGCCGGTTCCAGCTTGCTTCCTGTTTCTGTCCTGCCATACTCGAGAGGATGGCTTCTTGGAGTCGGTTCTGTGGTCATGGCCCTACAGTCCCGGTCCTCTTCTCCAGCCTGTTCACGGTAAGTTTGTTTCAGATAAAGTTGCTTCCCTCCGTCCTTTTCGTGCTAATCTGCACTTGTTGAGTCATGGTACAGTATGTGTAATTAATATTAAAATTTTATCTCTAAATTTATTATTAATAAGCATACTTACCATGACTCAATTTAATATCCCTCCCACCTCCCCGCAGTTCCAAATAAGAAATGAGGTGTGCTGTCCTTTGCCGTGAGCGCTTAGACGCGTATTGTGGCACGTGGGGCGCGTGACGGTTTGGTGCAGGGGAAGCAACTCTATGTTTGATTTGATTTTGCCAGCTTCCGCTAAAAGGGCACTATCACCTAGCAACGCCAAAACATTGCACTTGTTGAGTCATGGTAAGTATGCTTATTAATAATAAATTTAGAGATAAAATTTTAATTTTATATATATATATATATATATATATATATATATATATATATATATATATATATATATATTTTTTTTTTTTTTTTTTTTTTTTCCTTAAAATTTATCTATTAGTGTATTTATTTATATATTTATTTATGTAACCCTGTGTAAATATTAGAAGTCCATGACAGTTCCCACTGACTGGCTGACTGCAAACATGTATCAATTAAAGAGCTCCTCGTTAGAACTAGAACAGCAGAAATAATTAGGTGTATATTATAATAGTGGGTTCTTCTCAAGGTCACTTTTATTCTTGTTTAGCGGAAAGAAATTAGTCACTTGCATTTTTGAAGTCAGCAGAGAAACTAATTCTTACTTTGTTGCTACATTTTCATTTTTTTAGGTGTGTGTAATATTTAGCTGTTTTTCAGAATATTTAGAATAGTAGAGTAGTAGTAAAGTAAATAATAGAAATTAAGATAACAAGAGATGAATAATTATAGAGTCACAGCAAACTAAAATGTATAAATTTGAATAAGTGAATTTGTTGTAAATATGTTTAATGAAAATGAAAGTGACTTGTATTTTGGAAGTCAGCAGAGACAGCAATTTGCTCACGTTTTCCCTTAAATCGGGTACTATACCACGAGACTGGCGATCTGCAGAGGTAAGTGCTATTTTTAAAAAAGGTTCTAGGTCAGATGCAGGAAATTACCGACCAGTAAGTTTAACAAGTATTGTTTGTAAAGTATTAGAGTCTATAGTCCGAGATGCGATCGTTAATCATTTTACTGTAAATAATCTTTACACTGAGTGTCAACATGGTTTCAGAAAGAAACGATCATGTGTTACCCAATTATTACAGGTTATGGATGATATAACGTCCTTACTTGACAACAAAAAAACGGTTGACATCATATACTTAGACTTTAGAAAAGCATTTGACACTGTTCCACATGAAAGACTTCTTCAGAAGATAGAGGCCTATGGTGTATGTGGAAATATTTCTAACTGGATAAGGAATTTTTTATATGAAAGAGAGCAGGTGGTGAAGGTTGGAAGTGCAATATCAGACAAAATAAAGGTGCTGAGTGGTATACCTCAGGGAAGCATACTAGGACCTATATTATTTACTATTTTTATAAATGACTTGCCAGATTGTGTTAGTAGCATGTGCAAAGTGTTCGCAGATGATACTAAAATCTACAATGAATCAAGTAAAAAAGACGTGTTGCAGGGTGATTTAGATCACTTGCAGGAGTGGTCCGAAACATGGGATTTGCATTTTAATGTAGAAAAATGTAAGGTTTTGCATGCTGGAAGGAACAATCCTGAACATGATTACATGATGAAAGTTAATGGGGATATTAAGAAGGTGGCATCTTGCGAGGAGGAAAGAGACTTGGGTGTTGTATTTGATAAATTTTTATCTTTCGACCCTCATATTCAGAATTGTATTAATAAGGCCAACAAAATGGTTGGAGTAATTAAAAGAGTTTTTGATTATTTGGATAAGGATATTTTTAGTAAACTGTATAAATCACTAGTAAGACCACATTTGGAATATGCAAACACTGTATGGTATCCAGGTTTAAAGAGACAATCAGTTGCAATTGAAAGGGTACAGAGACGTGCATCAAAACTAGTTAAAGAATGTAAAAATATGACTTACTCGGATAGACTTAGTTACTTTGGACTTCACTCCTTACGTGGTCGTAGAATACGTGGAGACTTAATCCAAGTTTATAAAATTTATAATGGCATTGATGACCTAAATTGGAGTGACTTTTTTGCAGCACCTTCTTGTAACAGAACCCGAAACTCTGAGGGAAAAATCTTTGTACAACATTGCAATACTAACCTGCGGAAGTTTTGTTTTTCTAACAGAGTTGTTACCTTTTGGAACGATTTACCAGTTACATTAAAGCAAGCACCTAACATAAATTCTTTCAAAAATCAGTTGGATGAATTACCAAAATCTAAAGAGATTTTCTATTGCTATGATGAATGATTTGTAGGAAAATTGCATGCATAACAGACCCATAACAGTAATTATACTGTCAAAGAAGGGACATTCGCAAAGGCCTCACGGCCTATTTTGTCCTCACACTACTACTACTACTACCACTACTAGTAATTCTTACTTTGTTGCTTCATTTTCATTTTTTCAGGTCTTCTGTTTGTTCTCCTGTGTCACATCATCATCACTTAGAAAAGTCTGAACCCACACACACACACACACTTGATCTTTACACACACACCCTCCCCCCATCAAGTTTACATTTATGTATTTATTTATATACTTATTGTTATAAAAAATGGTAAGGAAAAGATCATTCATTGGTGATATGAGTGTTACACTGATACTATGCTGAAAGATGTGACTGCTTCCACTGTTGCAGTTCCAAATCCTTGTGAAGGACAATGCTGCAGTGAATGCCAAGTCTGCCACAGGGACCGGGACTGTGGACATCACCCGCGACAACCAACCTCCCAGATTCATTAATGATCCATATAGTGTCACCATAACAACTTAGCTGTTGGGGAATCAGTCTACTCTACCTCAGCCTGACCTGATCGGCAACCTGACTTTTGAAACAATTGGTGAATACCTGGCAGCCCCTGCATACTTTGGCATTGAGAAGTTGACTGGCAAGGTCTTTGTGAAGAACCCTGTCACTTCAGACACCGCTCCCAGCTACCTGGTAAGTGAAACACTTATGATGTATGAAAGAGTGAAAAGCGTTCGTTCTCTGGGATAATTTTTCTCTCCATCTCCTGTGTATGTTTTGTTATGCTCAGGTAAAAACCAGGTTGCGGTTTTGCAAAAGACGTTTTGTGTTGTTCTGGAGGGATGGATGTTTTGCACCACTGTTTGTTTAGTTGTATGCCTAACAATCTGCTCGATCACATTTGCTGTTTAAACAGACTCTTAAGCAATTATGGTCACAGTCGACACATCTCATAAAGACATGAATCATTTAAACAATAAATTAGCAATCAGTATTAAACATAAATCTTGATGACAGTCATAACAGCTTTAACTCTTTCCCTGCCAGGCATGTTTCCACGTTTGTGCCAGACATTTCTCTGGCACCGGAAAGAAAGTTCAGTACCTTAGGCATTTAAGCTACTGTTCTTTCAATAATAGTTGTTAAATAGACATATTTCATATCAAATTAAAGGTAAAAGAGTGAAGAATAAGAAAAAAAAACCACAAAAATGTTCATTTGATTATGTTATTGAAATATGTGTTTTGAAAGCATGTTGATCTTTTTGAAATGATAAAAAAAAATAAAAATATTTCTACATACCACAGTGATAAAACAAATCTGGAAGAATAATTCCAATCACTGAATCAGCTTCACACACCAGAAAGAAAATTTATTTAGGATCAAAATACACTTTACAGTTTGAAATTATATTGATTATTAGCACAGAGTTTGACACACTGTCGATTGTGCCCATCACTATGCTTAGTAAAATGCACAATAAACACTCTAAAAACGAATCAATTTGAAGAAAAAACGCGCCTGTCGATCGGGAACGAAAGTAGAAAGAGTTATCTCTCTTTGGTTAAAATAAAACTTGGATTGGACTGCGCAAAAAACCGGAACGAAACGGAATACTGAAATCGACGATATATCGTCGATTGGCACAAACATGGCGGCTCAGATCGACGATATATCGTCGATTGGCAGGGAAAGAGTTAAGTCCTGTTACTATGACGTAAACAAATTTAAAAAAAAATAATTCTATAGAAGACCTTTTACAGCTTTATGTTTGCAGGTCATGTTTACCTTTTATGTGCACATAGCAGTCTGTCAGGCTCTCTGAATGTGTTTTATGAGAATATGCATTGCTGGGAGATGTTTTTTCCTGTTGTAAGTTTACAAATTCTCTTATGACTTGTCTTGTGCTGTGTTGCTTGCTTTGTAGATAGCTGCGATTCTAAATTTACAACTCGGTCAAGTTTTACACTGTGCTGTTTGCTTTGTTGAAAGCTGGGACTCAAAGTTTATGACTCGGCCAGACCTAACAACTTTGACCTGGCCAATCTCACCATCGCCATCAACCGCAACCCCACCAATCCAGCCTTCCAAACCACATCCTATTCAAGGACCATCCCTGAGACTTACCAGCCAGGCCAGGAGATCTTCACCATCAATGCCTCTGACCCTGACGCTGGTGTAGGTCTTCTTCTTCTTCTTCTTCTTCTTCTTCTTCTTCTTCTTCTTCTTCTTCTTCTTCTTCTTCTTCTTTTTCTTCCTTTTACTTATTCTCTTTACCTTCTCTTTACTTCTTCTTCTTCTTCCCCAAGTCTAATATATAGCCAAAAATGGCTCCTACGGCTGACCCCTTGTACTACATCACTAACTGGAATCCAGATCCAGAACCAGAATATGTTCTTTTTGTTCTGGTTGTTGATCTTCCTCTTGCTTTTGTTTATAACCCACACAACATTGCACTGCTGCAGTTTAGCTTGAATATATAATGTCTGGGCAAATCCAAAGAAACTTAAGACAGATTTTAAAACTTGTATTTTGTATTGCTGGACTGGCCCTTTCCATGTGAATCTAATCAACCAATGTGTGGAAATTAAGTAAGAGTTTTAAATCACTGATGTTTTGCTTGGGTTGATTATTTTACAGCAACGCATGACCTACTTCATCATAAGCAGCAGTCCAAATAGCTGCTCTGACTCCTTCTACCTCAACTCACAGACAGGTTTTGTCACTCCTGGACATCCACTCTACCGCTCTAGCTCTAGCTTTGGTGACCAATGCCAGGTAAGCAGAAACAGCAGTTATTGTCATTTTCCAGTATTTAATTCGTGGTTCAGATTTGTGAGATTTCCACTAAAATTGCCTGTGGGTTTCAAGTCTCAAACTCAAACGTCAGCATGCCATTAAAACCACAGTGCTCCACTTTGAATGCTTTAAGTTTTCATGAGGCTCCTTACTTAATTCTAGGATGTGGCAGTGTATTTTGCAGTGTTAAGTGAAGAAGCTGCATGACATTATTTTCTTTTAGATGAATGTTGGCACTGGCTCGCTTTTGTTCAGGAGAATTGTAATGAATAAATGCAATATATATAGTTGTCATGTTTAACAACCACGTTTCTCCATCCACCCTCCAGCTGCTTCTCCAAATTATATCTTCTGTGTTTTTTTGTGTTTTTTTGGTAAGCTTTTCATGCTACTATTTACTCATCCTTTTTCTTACAGATTGTGTTTGAAGCTCGTGATAACGGCAACCCAGTAAAGTCAACTCTTTCCAGCGCTACTGGTACCATCATCATCACACGCAATGACTTTGAACCAAAGTTTGTTCCGGAATCGGATTACATCATCTACATCTCTGAAACCACAGTATCTGGCACCCCTGTCTTTGACCTCAATGCTACTGATCAGGACGTTGGAGTAAGTACAAACCTACATACAAAAACACAAACACTCCGATACACCTAAATGCACACGTCTAATACATTTGTGCAAATGCTGCAAGTTTACAGAAACGCAATATAAGGCACATGCATACAAGGCAATGGCAGAGGTCACAAGTGGAAGGTATTAAACAACTCCAAACACTGTACCCAACAAGGTAACAGATATAAACTTCATAGCTTGTTTTATAAGTTTCAACAAACTTGCAAACGTCTAAAGTGAATGGTTCAGAGCATGCAAAGAAAGTTCACATATGCTCTACAGATTACATCGAGCACATGAAACTACTGATAATGTCATATGCATGTGTCTTTCTCACCAGCAAATGTCCAGTCCTATCCTATCCTATCCCGTAGCTCTTTTTCGGTCTCCCTCTTCTTCTGCCTCCTTGCACCCTGCCTTGCAGGATGGTCTTTGCAAGGCCTGATGCTCTGGTGATGTGGCCAGACCATCGGAGTTTTAATTTCTTCACCACTGTGAGCATGTCATCATCGTGTTGTCCAATGGCTTGTGTGATGGTCTGTCGGACTTCGTCATTGGTGATGTGCTGAGTTTAGGAAATGCCCAGAAGTCTTCTGTAGCACGTCATTTCCATGCTTTGTATTCTTCGTTGTAGATCTATATTGCCTATTTTTGTGACAAATGACTGCAAATGCCCCTTTGGGTTCGGGCACTGAATAGAATAGACCCAACGTTTTCCAGCGTGTCGTAAAGCGTGACTAACAGGGGTGATGTCAACACGGCATCACTGGGTAAAAACCCTCTTACGAAATCACAGGACAGGATGGAGGAACCTCAAGTTACTATAGGTTCAACGACCATATGCTCAGGGACAAAGCGAGCCACACTGTACTTGTGGATTTTGGCTGGAGGGGATTGGGCCCTGCCAGGTCTTTCTTGCCCAAGACACAGTATGATGAAAAGAACCACTCATTCCATACCGGACCGCGCCTTCTGTTGGCGACCAGGATGGAGGTGATAAGTGTTGTTATTTATGGACAACTTAGCAAGATCCGCACGAGAGACAACATCAAAGACCATCTGCAAGGCACGATGCAAGGAGGCAGAAGAAGAGAGAGACAGAAAAAGAGGTGGGAGGACAACATTCGAGAATGGACTGGCTTGACAGTGAGCAAAGCCATGAGAGTTGCTGAGGACAGACAAAGATAAAGTATGCTGGTTTAACGATCATCTGTGGTGCCCCAACGACTTTCGAGTTATAGGATAGGACTGCAAATGGTTCCGTCAATCAAACACCACATAGTAATAACATTGACAGTACTACTACTACTACTACTACTACTACTACTACTACTACTACTACTACTACTACTACTAATACTACTAATAATAATAATAATAATGACAGCAACAAACAAACATACAAACATGCTCAGAAGCATGCTTATTCACTTTGGCTGACATATGATCAACGTGGATACATGAATAAGTGAACATAACTGATAGAAGTGTTTGAAGAAGTTTTTTACAATGTGTTTATATAACATCATACACCAATATATACTGGCATGCTAAGGTAGAAAACTATTATAAATCATGAGGAGTGCCTACATCAATCACAGGAAGATGATGTGGTTAATTAGTACTTGCCGGGTACTCAAACCGCTTTAATTCTTAGCCAACAAATATTAAATCACGAAGTGATTCCCAGTGCCTAATATATTTTCTGTCAGTTGATTTTGACGTTTCTATTATGTAATATCTCTGGCATATTGCAGAGAAACACTTGAAAGTTTGTGAACTCGAGGAACAAATGTCATTATTTTATTTGCATCCTCATGGATGATCTTTTTGTTTTTCTGTTGGTCTATATTTACAATTTAAAACAGCAACAACAATGAAATAAACTTAAAAATAATAATACTGTTTTTGGTGGTAAAAGAGTGAAAGATAATTACTTTCAGTTTGATCACTCTCTGCATTTTCCTCTTACCCCTTTCTAGATTTGCTTCATTTGAACACTAACTCTGTATTAAATATAGAATATAATTTGTACTTTCACTTTAGTATAACATTGGCATTGTGTCGTTTAAATCCACAGGAGGTGAACTTTGGTGATGTGGAATACACTCTCATAGGAGACGACCAGACCTCAGGCTTGTTTAGGTTGAATAATACCACGGGTATCATTTATACCACGCGTGCCAACTTCATTGCTTCTGGAAGTGATGTGTATATTGTAAGTAATTTTTCTTCTTTTAATTGAAGTATGCTGTGATTTTAAAGTGCATTCAGTTGTTGATGTTGCATGCAGACGACATGATTCCACTTTTTTTTGGTCAGTGATAAAGCAGTAAGAATAAAAGAGAGAGAGAGAGAGGGGGGGGCAAGGAGAGAGAGGGGGGGGGGGCAGAGAGAGATAGAAAGAGAGAGAGGGGGGGGCAGAGAGAGAGAGAGAGAGGGGACAGAGAAAGAGAGAGATGGAGAGAGAGAAGAGAGAGAGATGGAGACAGAGAGAGAAAGAAAGAAAGAAAAGGAATGTATGAAAAAAAGTTTTAGCATGTTTTCGTGTATACTGTAATCCTGATTAAGAGAATGAGAGAGAGAGAGAGAGAGAGAGAGAGAGAGAGAGAGAGAGAGAGAGAGAGAGAGAGAGTTTTAAAAGTTTTTTTTTTATTCTGCTTTATTCTGTGATGCTGGGTTTAGAGCTTCCAGCTGAAAACATCCTTCACTGTGGTGGCATAAATGAAGTGAAAACATTGTTGAGGGGAAATGGCCCCACTTGCTGTAGTGTAGGTAGAATGGTCACAATTACTGTAGCATGTAAGTTATAGTTGAAGTAGTCAGTCATGTTGCAATGTGTATGTGATTGCAGGCTCGAGTGGTAGCTTCAGACAAAGGTGTACCTCCACTCACTGCTGTAGCTAGGGTGACAATCAACATCATGCGCAACGAAGTGACGCCTATGGTCTATGGCAACCTCATCCCTCTGACTGCGACAGTTTACGAAGATGCACCTATCACAGACATCATCTTCAATGTCTTTGCTAATGATACTGACAGAGCTGTGAGTCTGTTGTTTGTGTTTGTACATGTGGTAGTTTGTTAAGCAAGTGGTGAAGGTGGGTGCGTATTTTCTTTTTCTTCAGGAACCTTTCTTCTTGTGGTAACTCCTATACAGGGCAAAGCATCTACAATCTGTGTGTGTCATGTGTGTTGTGAGAGCGTGCGAATTTGACCTTATAAAAACATGTTAAACTGTGCTAGGCATGGAACGGAAAAGAATGAGCTATGTTATCTTCCGGAAAAGAACAACTTTGCCTTTTTGACTCGCATTCATAGGAAATTTTTTTTTTCAGATTTGTGCAAATCTGTGCGAGATGAATCTTAAATAGTGTAAAATGACATTGAAAAAAAAAATCAGTCCATCCGTCTGTCTGTTTGCCATCCACCGTCCGACGTCGGTGTGTAAAAAAACTTTTAAGTGGCTAAGTACAGTATTCAATACCTTTTTCAACTATCACAACCAAACTTGGTAAGATGATGTATATCCATAAGACCTCATAAATGATCAGTGAATAAATGACTTCACCTCAAGGCCAAGGTCAAAGGGTCAACAATATATTAGTACAATAATTAAAACATTTATCAAAATTTCAATTGTTTACTAGGCTACTAATATTGAACTTATGATTGTTTGATGCATGATAGGTATAAATGAGACACATACACATTTGGTCAGCCTCACTTTGTCAAGGTCACTGGAGCTGTCCAAAGTTGGTTAGTATAAGTACTTTAAAGTGACCTTGACCCTAAACTAGGAGAGATATAAAGTCCAAACAGGTATATTTAAATATGATAGATTGATCTTTCATATATGGTCTTTTTTTTTTTTTGCTTTGATCTAGAAGGTCAAGGTCATTTTAGGCCTTGCAAAAACATACAACAAATAAGTAATTGTACAGTGGAATGGCTGTTTATTTAACACATAATATACAACAACATTGGGTAATTTGATCAGGCATGCATGCGAGGTCACATGAGGGTCAAAATTATCCCAAGTTCAAAGTCACTGATGGTCAAGGTCATCCCAAGATCACCTTTTTGTGAGGCATATACAACTTTTGCTGTACTGTATTTGCTAGTTCATGAGTGTATTTGGAGACGAAAGTCAAAATCAAGAGCATAGAAAATATTTATTAAAAAAAAAAAATTGGTATTTGCATTTTAATGCCACCGTTTCATTTTGTTTTTCTGGGCACTAATTGAACTGCAAGACCTGGAGGTGGCAGAAATATTTAAGGCCAGATTGGAGGGAAATTTGCAACCCTGCTCATTTTGGGAGCTGGTGAAGTAGATGTTAACACCATAACCACCACCTTCAACTCAGCTGTGACAGATGCCGCCACTGAGATCCTTGGCAAGCACCAGCCAAAGAAGAAGCCATGTATCACACCTGAAATTTTGGACCTGTGTGATAAACAAAGAGAGATGAAAAAGAAAAAGAACACCTCACAGGGTGCTGATGCCTACCGAAAAATCAACAATTACATCCGAAAAGGCATGCGCGCAGCAAAGGAGAACTGGTTAGGATATCAATGCCAGGAAATAGAGAACGGTCTACACAAGAACAACAGCAAGAAGGCCTACCAGACTGTGAAGCGGCTGACAAGTTTTAAACAGCCCAAGGTCTCCATGATCTAAAGCAAGTCTGGCATAAGCCTTACAGAAGAACAAGAAGTCTTGGATAGATGGACAGAGTACTGCTCTGACCTTTACAACCACACACCAAATGGAGATCCATCAGTTCTAGCAGGTCCCGAGAATAGAGAAAAAGAAATCCTCCCAATGAAATCAGAGAAGAAGAAGTCCTCCCAATTCTCCGAGAAGTTGAGGCAGCAGTGCAATCACTGAAGAAAGGAAAGTCAGCTTCAAGCAGGAGGAGAAGCAATGATTGACGCACTCACCATTATCTGTTACAAGATCTGGCAGAGTGGGGAGTGGCCAACACCATGGACCTAGTCGTTTGTCATCACTCTTCCAAAAAAAGGTAACCTTCAGGAGTGTGAAAATTACTGCACCATCAGCCTCATCAGCCATCCCAGCCAGGTCCTCCTGAAAATCATACTCAACAGTTTGAAACCCCAAGCTGAACAAATCATAGATGAAGAACAAGCAGGATTCAGGGCAGGGCGGAGTACCACTGAACAGATTTTCAAACCCGAAACATGGACCCTCACAGCAGACCTACAACGAAGAATACAAAGCATGGAGATGAGGTGCTATAGAAGACTTCTGGGCATTTGCTATACCCAGCACATCACCAACGACGAAGTCTAACAGACCATCACACAAGCCATTGGACAACACGATGACCTGCTCACAGTGGTGAAGAAACGGAAACTCCGATGGTATGGCCACGTCACCAGATCATCAGGCTTTGCAAAGACCATCCTGCAAGGCACAATGCAAGGAGGCAGAAGAAGAGGGAGACTGAAAAAGAGGTAGAAGGACAACATTCGAGAATGGACTGGCTTGACACTGAGCGAAGCCATGAGGGTTGCTGAGGACAGAGGAAGATGGAGGACGCTGGTTAAACGATCATCTGTGGTGCCCCAACAACCTCCGAGCTACAGGATAGGATAAGATAGGGCCCTAATTTTCATGTTAAATATTGCGAGTTCTTTAAGAAGCATGTGAGTCATATGGGCTTTTTCCTTCTAGTTAAAAATTAATGAATTATTTTATTGTATTACCTTGCATGCTTTCAGGGTCCTCAGAGTGAGCTGACATTCATTTTGGAAGGAGGAACGGCCACATCGGCTCTGTCCTACTTCCAGCTGGGAAATAGTGTGTTGATCTCACAGGGAGTGTACAGTGTACCACTCACCTACCGCCGACAGCTTTGGACGGACACCACTGATACCATGCAGTATCAGGTCAGTTGTTCTTTTAATTTGATTAATCTTTCTTCCTTTTCTTTCTTAGTTTTGTTTCTTCTAAAGGGCAAACCTTTTCGTCATCTGTTTTATTGATAGAGGACAAACTTACATTACTTTTCTTATTAATTTCTTTTGTATACTCCATGAGACCGGCCCAATGATAATCAGAGTAACACTAAAGAAATGTTTGACTTATAGTTAAGAAAATCATTTACAAACTTCTTCTGAGTTCATGACAATCATGTGATGTGGCTTGTTAGCAATTGTAACAAGCCATTCAGTTCATAAATGTACAAGAGTAATACTTTTTGCATTTGTTTTTAGTTTCAAAGTGGAGTATGGTTCTAAGAATAGCCCATGTTGTGTACCAATTTCAGACAGAAAAGATATGTTGTACTTGTAGGAAAGGTTCACCACCCAACACTGGATAAACCTGCAGAAAAGGAACTTTAACTCAAGTGTCCCCACTGAAGAAACAATCTATGATTCCCGTATGACTTAGGATGTAACAACCTGTTTATTTTTGTATGATATTTTCTTGTCAGCATTGTGGGATTAATAGCTAACGCTACTGCTACAAGTAACAGTTATTCCTTGTTGCTGAAATTCTGGTGTTTGTTTCTTCCAAAAGTTCACCCTGACAGTGAGAGACGGCGGCAAGCCAGTGCGAAGCAGCCAGGTGCCTGTCACCATCAATGTGATTCGAGATTTGCAGAACCCCATCTTCAGCCAGAACGGCTATTACACTATGTCCTTCTCCTATCTAGCCGAAATCAACCAAGTTCTAGGCAATGTCTCTGCCACAGATTCTGACACTGATGTAAGTATTATGATGGGCTGTATGATGTACTACTCGTATGTGTGATGTTCATAAAAATGGAAAATAAAGTGTTAAAAAAATCAAAAATAAAAAATAAATATCAAATTATCTACTTTGCAGTATGGCATCTATAATTGATTATGACGTATATGGTGCTATTATTATGCCAGTTCCATTTCCTAAGATGTGACTACTGAGTACTAAATTTCTTCCCGTTACACACTTTTCATTTATCTGCTAGTAATTTTTATTTTTAAAACTTGAATAACTATGTTAGTTTCTATGTTTGTGTCACACAGTCCAAGTACAACACCCAGAGCCTGAGATATGGCATTGTCCAGAATACAACAGCTACATCACAGTATTTCCAGATCCAGCCACTGAATGGTGCCATCTCTCTCAGGCAGAAGGTAGACCTGGACCCAGCTACTTCATACTTTGTAAGTTTATGTTCTATTATTCATGTTCATTGGAAATATGTCCCGTGGATTTTCTCAAAAAAGCTGAGAAATGATTCATTTTGTTATGTTCTAAACAATTTATTGTTGCTTTTTATTTATCACAAATGTTGGTCTTTGTCTAATGTTTTTGAAGTGAAATAGTTTTCAGTCAGTCAATTCATTGGTAAAAGAAAGTATTCAGTTGTTTTAGGTTTTGGCTCTAGCAAATATTGACCAAACTTAAATGTTGATGTTTTGTTTTGAGCTAAAGTCTTGAGCCAGTTAATTGCAAACTTGAACACGTTCAGTTGTTTTGCGTTTTGCTGTGGTAGAAACTGTATTGAAGTAAACTTAATGGTTATTTGTTTTCAGCTGACTGTGACAGCCACTGATGGAGGCACCCCAGCAAGGACAGGTTATGCTACTGTCGTCCTTTACGCACATCGCAACCAGCGCGCTCCAACAATCATCTGCAATACCCAGAACATAACCATTCTTGAGACGGATAATGCTGGTCTGATTGCAAAAGTCAATGGCACTGACCCAGACTTGCAGGTATGTATTTGTTGATGATTTTGGCATGTATTTATAGAATGAAAGCATAGTACTGTAGAGCTTGCTACGCTAAAGTCATTCCCAAAGTCTTTAGTGCCTCGACTCAAATGCTTAGTTCACCAAAGAGATGGAGGGAAGGGAGATGGGGATCTATCTAACACCTAGGCAAGATGACAATGGACACAACTTCCACAGCAATAGACTTCTGGTACTTGTCACACAAAGTTGAAAAAAAACACAGAAAACCTACTCTTCAAAACCCTGGTGTTCTACCTTAGCTGTACTGTTGCCTAAATGATGTTTTGAACATAATACCAATGCCTGCTTGTTTTTGTGATTTGGTTGCTTTATCTTGTAAGAAACATTGTTACTACTTGTTTCGCAGGCACCTAACAATGAACTGGAGTTCAGCATGCTAACGAATGATGCCACCATCCGTGACTACTTCGGTGTTTACAGCAATGGAGAGGTCTTCACACGCAAAAACTTTGTTGACCTGCGCACCCCTGATCAGTTTGTGGTACGTTAACCTGTACATTCTTCACTCTAAATGTATAGAAGTATTTAATTACTCCTGCTATGTTTCACACAACTTCGTCTCCAGCTATTGTGTGGATTGTTTTTCCCTCCATGTGCAGTGTATTTTCTTTACAGCGGTCAATTATTTATTTAATCGTTCTTATATAGCGCTTTTCCAGCTCAAGAGCTGCTCAAGGCGCTGGCCAATACAGGATCTAACACAAGCCGCCTGAGACGCCCACCCGCAGCCTTTGGGCGCATGGTCTGACGCCCGGACAACTGAGCACAATCCTGGGCAGCCAGGGATGGGGAAGAAGGACCTAGGTGCATGCTGGTTGTGTTCTTGTCACCAGCACTCACCCGTCTAGGACATGAGCGTCAGGATCTTTAAAGTCTGTTATGATGGAATGTATGCGACACAGACTAGACCTCGGTTTATACTCTCATCCAAAGGAGTAGGAAAACAGGAGTAAAGTGTCTTTCCCAGGGACACAACACAATGGCCCGGCCAGGGCTCGAACCCGGGACCTTCAGATCCGCAAGCCGAAGCACTACCATTAGACCACAGTGCCTCCCAATGATGTATAGCACAACATATTTTCTGCATTAGAGTGTAGGCGCTGACAACTTTTTCCTTTGTTCCAAGGGAATAATTGGAGGATGATTTAATGGATTATGAATTTTTGTATTAAAAAAATTTTTTTTTAATATATATATATATATATATATATATATATATATATATATATATATATATATATATATATATATATATATATATATATATATATATATATATATATATATATATATGTTTAGTGGCTTTTAAGTGTTTTATTGTATGTATATATATACACTACATACAAACAGACGCTGCAAGCAAAACATAATTATGTGTGTGCTACCATTGTGCATTTTAGTCCAGATTTATTTTGTACAAAGAAATATTTTACCATGTTATAATGTGTAATAGAAAGTGTATTATTTCTGTATGCATGATAGTGGCAAGTGTGTGTGTGTGTGTTGGTTGCTTGTTTTTTTAATGTCTTCTTTACTTCTGCATCGAATTGATAAGATGCATAACACATACACTCCCCACAATAAAATAAAAATTAAAAAAATCATAATTTAAAAAAACAAAGAAAACTTATTAAATAAATTGAGCCACTGGACAATCAATTAAAGCTTTTGCTAACATTATGCTTATCTTAACCTTACTCTCATATCAAAATTTGGAGTTATTCATTGCTTACAGGGTCCAGCGGACTGCAAAGACCTGAATAAGGACCACAAAATCAAGACCACAACTTTGCTAATGCCTAAAAGAGGACTCACCCCTGCTCCATATCATATATCTGCTATATTTATCGAACCCCGGGTTACAAAAATAAAATATAATACAAACATCATTATAAAATATCAACAAAATACATACATATAAAATGACTACATTGCCAAATAAATATATCATAGGACGCCCCTGCTGGTTAAGACATTGTACAGACCTTGTTTCCTTCAAGAGCTGCTTAAAAACGCACTTGTTCCGCAAGGCGTTTTCTGTGTAAATCGTATGAACAGTAATAATACTTTCTGAATGATGCTGTACATGATGTAGTGCAAATGTTGTGTTGATGCGTACGAACGATGTGTGTAAGCGGATTGAGTTGTTATTCTAATGAAAAATGCGTTGTCCTATCCTATCCTATCCTGTCCCGTAACCCGGAGGTCGTAGGGGCACCACAGATGATCGTTTAACCAGCATACTCCATCTTTCTCTGTCCTCAGCAGCCCTCATGGCTTCGCTCAGTGTCAAACCAGTCCATTCTCGAATGTTGTCCTCCCACCTCTTTTTCGGTCTCCCTCTTCTTCTACCTCCTTCCACTGTGCCTTGCAGAATAGTCTTTGCAAGGCCTGATGATCTGGTGGCGTGGCCATACCATCGGAGTTTCCGTTTCTTCACCACTGTGAGCAGGTCATCGTGTTGTCCAATGGCTTGTGTGATGGTCTGTCGGACTTCGTCGTTGGTGATGTGTTGGGTATAGGAAATGCCCAGAAGTCTTCTGTAGCACCTCATCTCCATGCTTTGTATTCTTCGTTGGAGATCTGCTGTGAGGGTCCATGCTTCGCAAGCATATAGGAAGATGAAGATGACAAGGGAGCGCAGCAGTCTTACTTTGGAATGTAGACTGATGGTCCTGTCTTTCCATATGGGCTTCAACCTTGTCAGGGCAGAAGTTGTTTGTGCGATCCTGGAGAGGACTTCCTGTCGGGACACATTGTTTGATACAATGTCTCCTAAATATTTGAAGCTATGCACTGTGTTGAGGGATTGGCCTTGGACTTTGATGTCCGTGTTGATGCCATTGGTGTTGCTGGTCATCATTTTGGTCTTCTCTGCACTTATTTCCATTCCATAGGCTCTGGAGATGGTGTCAAGCCTCTGTACCAGCTGTTCAAGTTCTTGTTCCTCTCCCGCCAATCCATCAATGTCATCCGCAAAACGAAGATTGGAGATTGCTCTACCCCCTATGCTGACTGTGCCTTCATGATCTGCAAGAGCATCTGACATGATGCGCTCTAGGAAGATGTTGAAGAGTGTTGGAGAGAGTAGGCATCCTTGACGCACACCGATTGTTGTTCTGAACCAGTTCCCGATGGCGCTGTTGTGGAGGACTGCACTGATAGCCTTGTCATACAGGCTTTTGATGACTTCAATAATTTTAGGGCAGATGTTGTACACTTTCATTGTTGCCCATAGAGCTGCATGCCAGACTCAGTCAAACGCCTTCTTGAAGTCTATGAACACATGATATAGATGTTGTTCGTGCTGTAGGTATTTCTCACAGATTATTCGGAGGTTGAAAATCTGCTCAGTGGTATTTCGCCCTGCTCTGAATCCTGCTTGTTCTTCAGCTATGATTTGTTCAGCTTGGGGTTTTTACCTTTTGAGTATTATTTTCAGGAGGACCTTGCTGGGATGGCTGATGAGGGTGATGGTGCGGTAATTTTCACATTCCTGGAGGTTACCTTTTTTGGGAAGAGTGGTGACAAGCGACTGGGTCCATGGTATAGGCCACTGTCCACTCTGCCAGATCTTGTTACAGATAATTTTGAGAGCATCAATCATCGCTTCTCCTCCTGCTTGTAGCAGTTCCGCTGGTATGTTGTCCACTCCCGCTGACTTCCCTTTCTTTAGCGATTGCACTGCTGCCTCAACTTCTTCCCGGAGAATTGGGAGGATTTCTTCTTCTTCTCTGTTCTCAGGACATGCTAGAACTGATGGGTCTCCATTTGGTGTATGGTTGTAAAGGTCAGAGCAGTACTCTGTCCATCTGTCCAAGACTTCTTGTTCTTCTGTAAGGCATATGCCAGACTTGCTTTGGATCGTGGAGACTGGGCGGTTTGACACTTGTCAGCCGCTTCACAGTCTGGTAGGCCTTCTTGCTGTTGTTCTTTTTCAGACTGTTCTCTATTTCCTGGCATGGATCTTCTATCCAGTTCTCCTTTGCTGTGCGCATGCCATTTCGGATGTCATTGTTGATTTTTGCGGTAGACGTTATCTCCCTGTGAGGTGTTCTTTTTCTTTGTTATCTCTCTTCGTTTATCACACAGATCCAAAAGTTCAGGTGTGATCCACGGCTTCTTCTTTGGTCGGTGCTTGCCAAGGATCTCAGTGGCGGCATCTGTCACAGCTGAGTTGAAGGTAGTGGTCATGGTGTTGACATCTACTTCACCAGCCCCCAAGATGAGCAGTGCTGCAAATTTCCCTCCAATTGTGGCCTGAAATAGTTCTGCCACCTCCGGGTCTTGCAGTTTGTCCAGGTCGAACTTCAGTCTAGTGCACTTTGCTGTATTTACTCTCTTCAAGTGGAGCCGGAAAGACATCATCACAAGATCGTGGTCACTTCCGATGTCTGCTCCTGGAAAAGTGCGTGTCCTGCCAATGTTGATGCTTGATCTGAAGCTTTTCTTGACCATGGTGTAGTCTATTTGGTTGTGATGCTCCCCGCCGGGACTGTGCCATGTCCATCGTCTGGAGTTTTTGTGGAGACCAAGCGTGTTTGCCAGTACCAGATTGTTGTATCTGGCAAACTCCAAGAGTCTCAGACTCCTGTCATTTGTCTCGTTGTTGCAATAGGGTCCACAAGTGTCTCTCCACTTGTGGTGCGCATCTTGGCCAACTTTGGCATTCCATTCGATTTCATAAAAATCCTCCACTTTGCTGTCGTCATAGTCTGATGTTGGGGCATAGGTCTGGATGATGGTGATTTTGAAAGGGGTTGCTCTCAGGCGAATGGTAATGAGTCTACTGGAGACTGGGCGGCAACCCATGACAGTGGCTAGAATGTTCTTGTGGACCAAGAATCCAACGCCGTGTTCGTGCCTGTCATCTCTACCGCTGAAATAGAGCCTGTGGCCTTTGTCGGTCGTTGTTTCACCTAGGCCTTTCCAGCGCAGTTCGCTGATGCCTAGAACGTTCCATCGATAGTGGTCCAACTCGTTGGCCAGTTCTTCTAATTTTCCTTCCGCAGTTAGGGTCCTGACATTCCAGGTTCCTATGACGATGTTGTTTCTCGTGCGGATCTTGCTAAATTGTCCATCAGTAGCGTACTTAACACCTCCGTCCTGGTGGCCAACGGAAGGCGCGGTCCTTGTGCCGGGCGACGACCGA
This sequence comes from Oncomelania hupensis, assembly GCA_036898135.1. NCBI lineage: Eukaryota > Metazoa > Mollusca > Gastropoda > Littorinimorpha > Pomatiopsidae > Oncomelania > Oncomelania hupensis. The sequence continues at coordinate 68,709,051 of CM072512.1, read as the reverse complement.
TCCGGTATGGAATTAGTGGATTGTGTCATCATGTAGTGTGTCTTGGGCAAAAAAAAACTGGCGCTGCCCAATCCTCTCCAGGCTGTTGGCCACAGCCGAAATCCACGAATACAGTGTGACTCGCCTTGGCTCTGAGCACGTGGTCGTTGAACCTGTAGTAACGTGAGGTTCCTCCGCCCTGGCCGGTGACTTCTGTGTAGAAGACTTTCGCCCAGTGATGCCGTGCTAACATCACCCCAGTTAGTCGCCTCTTACGACACGCCGGGGAAACGTTGGGTCTATTCTATTTAATGCCCGAACCCACATTTTATTATTATTTGGCAGAAAGCGTCCAATATTCCCAAGCTGATCCAACAGATCTCAAACACAAATGAGTTTTATCCCGGAAGAGCTTTCAAGAAAACAGGTAGTCTATGTGACTGGTCTAGTGAAGAAGACAGTATAGTAGATTGATAGAACAGAGTATAAATGAGAAAGATCAAAGTAAAAAGACAGCGACAGTGGGAATTTAAAGCTCTGATTTTCCAGATTTTTGTGTGTTTTCTTATGTGCATACCGAGCGTGTTTGCCAGTACCAGATTGCTGTATCTGGCAAACTCCAATAGCCTCAGACCCCTGTCATTTGTCTCGTTGTTGCAGTGGGGTCCACGTGTGCCTCCCCAGTTGTGGTGCGCATCTTGGCCAACCTTAGCATTCCAGTCGCCTTGCACTATGACTATGTCCTTCTTTGGCACTTGGTCAAGGACCGCCTGTAGATTTTCATAAAAATCCTCCACTTCGCTGTCGTCATAGTCTGATGTTGGGGCATAGGCCTGGATGATGGTAATGTTGAAAGGGGTTGCTCTCAGACGGATGGTAATGAGTCTACTGGAGACTGGGCGGCAACCCATGACAGTGGCTAGAATGTTTTTGTGGACCAAGAATCCAACGCCGTGTTCGTGCCTGTCATCTCTACCGCTGAAATAGAGCTTGTGGCCTTTGTCGGTTGTTGTTTCACCTAGGCCTTTCCAGCGCAGTTCGCTGAGACCTAGAACGTTCCATCGATAGTGGTCCAACTCGTGGGCCAGTTCTTCTAATTTTCCTTCCTCAGTTAGGGTCCTGACATTCCAGGTTCCTATGACGATGTTGTTTCTCGTGCGGATCTTGCTAATTTGTCCATAAGTAGCATACTTTTCACCTCCGTCCTGGTGGCCAACGAAAGGCGCGGTCCTTGTTCCGGGCGACGACCGATCCGGTATGGAATTAGTGGATAGCCTCATCATGTGTTGTGTCTTGGGCAAAAAAAGACCTGGCGGTGCCCAATCCTCTCCAGGCTGTTTGCCACAGCCGAAATCCACGAATACAGTGTGGCTCGCCTTGGCCCTGAGCACGTGGTCGTGGAACCTGTAGTAACGTGAGGTTCCTCCGCCCTGGCCGGTGACGTCTGTGTAGAAGACTTTCGCCCAGTGATGCCGTGCTAACATCACCCCTGTTAGTCGCCTCTTACGACACGCCGGGAAACGTTGGGTCTATTCTATTTGCCCGAACCCACACAGTCCCGGCGGGGAGCATCACAACCAGATCGACTACATCATGGTCAAGAAACGCTTCAGATCAAGCATCAACATTGGCAGGGCACGCACTTTTCCAGGAGCAGACATCGGAAGTGACAACGATCTCGTGATGATGTCTTTCCGGCTCCATTTGAAGAGAGTAAATACAGCAATGTGCACTAGGCTGAAGTTCGACCTGGACAAACTGCTAGACCCGGAGGTGGCAGAACTATTTCAGGCCACAATTGGAGGAAAATTTGCAGCACTGCTCATTTTGGGGGCTGGTAAAGTAGATGTCAACACCATGACCACTACCTTCAACTCAGCTGTGACAGATGCCGCCACTGAGATCCTTGGCAAGCACCGACCAAAGAAGAAGCCCTGGATCACACCTGAACTTTTGGATCTGTGTGATAAACAAAGAGAGTTAAAAAAGAAAAAGAACACCTCATAGGGAGCTGATGTCTACCGAAAAATCAACAATGACATCCGAGAAGGCATGCGCACAGCAAAGGAGAACTGGATAGAAGATCAATGCCAGGAAATAGAGAACAGTCTGAAAAAGAACAACAGCAAGAAGGCCTACCAGACTGTGAAGCGGCTGACAAGTGTTAAACAGCCCAAAGTCTCCACGATCCAAAGCAAGTCTGGCATATGCCTTACAGAAGAACAAGAAGTCTTGGACAGATGGACAGAGTACTGCTCTGACCTTTACAACCATACACCAAATGGAGACCCATCAGTTCTAGCATGTCGCGAGAGCAGAGAAGAAGAAATCCTCCCAATTCTCCGGGAAGAAGTTGAGGCAGCAGTGCAATCGCTGAAGAAATGGAAGTCAGCGGGAGTGGACAACATACCAGCGGAACTGCTACAAGCAGGAGGAGAAGTGATGATTGATGCTCTCACCATTATATGTAACAAGATCTGGCAGAGTGGGGAATGACCTACACCATGGACCCAGTCGCTTGTCACCACTCTTCCCAAAAAAGGTAACCTTCAGGAGTGTGAAAATTACCGCACCATCAGCCTCATCAGCCATCCCAGCAAGGTCCTCCTGAAAATAATACTCAAAAGGTTGAAACCCCAAGCTGAACAAATCATTTCTGAAGAACAAGCAGGATTCATGGCAGGGCGAAGTACCACTGAACAGATTTTTAACTCAGAATAATCTGTGAGAAATACCTACAGCACCAACAACATCTATATCATGTGTTCATAGACTTCAAAAGGCGTTTGACCGAGTCTGGCATGCAGCTCTATGGGCAACAATGAAAGTGTACAACATCTGCCCTAAAATTATTGAAGTCATCAAAAGCCTGTATGACAGGGCTACCAGTGCAGTCCTCCATTAGAGCGTTATCGGGAACTGGTTCAGAACAACAATCGGTGTGCGTCAAGAATGCCTACTCTCTCCAACACTCGTCAACATCTTCCTAGAACACATCATGTCAGATTCTCTTGCAGATCACGAAGGCACAGTCAGCATAGGGGGTAGAGAAATCTCCAATCTTCGTTTTGCGGATGACATTGATGGATTGGCGGGAGAGGAACAAGAACTTGAACAGCTTGTGCAGAGGCTTGACACCACCTCCAGAGCTTACGGAATGGAAATATGTGCAGAGAAGACCACAATGATGACCAACAACACCAATGGCATCAACACGGACATCAAAGTCCAAGGCCAATCCTCAACACAGTGCATAGCTTCAAATATTTGGGAGCCATTGTGTCAGACAATGGGTCCCGACAGGAAGTCCTCTCCAGGATCGCACAAACAACTGCTGCCCTGACAAGGTTGAAGCCCATTTGGAAAGACAGGACCATCAGTCTACATTCCAAAGTAAGACTGCTGCGCTCCCTTGTCATCTTTCTATATGCTTGCGAAGCATGGACCCTCACAGCAGATCTCCAACGAGGAATACAAAGCATGGAGATGAGGTGCTACAGAAGACTTATGGGCATTTCCTATACCCAACACATCACCAACGACGAAGTCCGACAGACCATCACACAAGCCATTCGACAACACGATGACCTGCTCACAGTGGTGAAGAAACGGAAAGTCCGATGGTATGGACACATCACCAGATCATCAGGCCTTGCAAATACCATCCTGCAAGGCACAGTGGAAGGAGGTAGAAGAAGAGGGAGACCGAAAAAGAGATGGGAGGACAACATTCGAGAATGGACTGCTTTGACACTGAGCGAAGCCATGAGGGCTGCTGATGACAGAGAAAGATGGAGTACGCTGGTTAAACGATCATCTGTGGTGCCCCTACGACCTTCGGGTTATGGGACAGGATAGGATAGGATAGGATTTTCCAGAAAGTGGGGATAGTATTTATACAGAATCCCTTCTCCCCAGAGAGGAATGGGGAGGAGTGGGGGGAGGGGATATCCAAATGACGTCCCTATTTTTGAACACCCATAAAGTTTTGAGAGCAATATGATGACTGTTGTACTGATAAATCATTTGTTGGAATTGGTTGTATTGTAGACTATTAGATTCGGTTTAAAACCAGGATAACTCTGTCTTTGTGAGAGGAGAACAAAATGGAAAAGGGTTATTTGTTGTTATAGAACACAGAATGAAGAATTGTTGCCTGCTTTTATCAAGGAAGAACCTGGAGATTTGTCAGCGACGGCAAATATCATAGTTTTGGTATGACAAGTTAATCCTCAAATTGCACCAACGCATTGAAAATGTTCCACGAAACGAGATTAAATTGTACTGTGTCATTCTTAGCCAAGCATCTGTTAGCAGGCTGTTGTGAGTTTGTTGCTTAACTAGTTTTTATCAAAAAGCTACGTTTACTTTGTAATACGTTTTTGTTCCAGCTTCCCGAAATTCTTTAAATTAATCATTGGTTAATCAATGGAAGGGTACAACAGATGGAGAATAGTTATGAGGCTGCATGCTTTCTTTGTACTGTATCTTTTTTTTATGTGTTGGAAAAATAAAATAGTGTTTTGTGATGGGGGAGACTGCCATTGGTTTTCATGTGTTTCGGTGTAATTACTGTGCATATTTTGTGTAGATAGTTGCATGCTTGAAGCAAGTTAGTTTTGTGTTCAAAACAACATAGCATTACCAATTTACCAGTATAGGTTTTCAGCTTGCTTCTGTCTATGAAATATACATTTCTGATATAGCAATGTTATGTCTTATCTTTAAAACAGTTTTTGTTATGTTTTTGTATATGGTATCTGATGGGTCTTCAGAGAGACAATTTTCATGTTGAATATTAACACAGTTTCTGTGTATCCTATCCTATCCTATCCTATCCTATCCTATCCTATCCTATCCTATCCTATCCTATCCTATCCCGTAACTTGGATGTCATTGGGGCACCACAGACGATCTTTTAACCAGTGTACTCCCATTTTTCTGTGTATGTGTTTGTGTATTTTCAGAGTCCCGGTGATCCCACACCTAACTACAGAATCACGCTGAACCCAGCTACAACTTTTGAGGTTGATTCCCTCGGCTTCTGCTACTTGCGCCAAGGACCTTTGGACTATGAAACACAAACATTGTACACCTTCACTGTATGTTGTATTTGAGTTACTGATGGTAATCAGGAGGGTGGCCTCCTGGCGCAGTGGGTTAGTTGGTGGTTTTCTATGCAGAAGATCGCGGGTTTGATTCCTGCAAGGGATGAAATTATGTGATTTAGGTACGACACTATTTAGGTCCCCGAGAGTTTTCTCCGGGTACTTCGGTTTCCTCCCTCCCTTCAATAATTGTAATGGATACAATCGATCTAAAATTTCAAAAATAAACATTTTACTTCCTTTTGTTCTTCTAATAGCGATCTCCCTGCCTTTACACCACATGTTTGAGTGATAGATGTGTGTTTGTTGTGCGAATGAGAGTGTGGGTGAAAAATTTGAGCCTGTATATTGGTACAGATTGACGCCCTTTGAATCTGATTGGTGATTTGTGAAAAAAGTGCATATATAGCGTCCTGTATTATTATTATTATTATTATTATTATTATTATTATTATTATTATTATTATTATTCCAGTGCAAGCACTTTTGTGCACTAAGTTCATGTCCAAGTGTTCTGATATTTGATACCAAGTAATAAAACTTGAATTCACCTCATTTATATTGCGCAAGCGATACAGTGATGTTGGTCTACTTACTCTTTTTAGTTATTGCATCTGTTCGTTCCACACTGAAAGAAAAGCATGTGTTTTTGTATGTGTTTTAGTTTGTTGTTCCTTATAGTTATATAAAACATTTTTTTCATTTTTTTTTAAAATGTACAAAGGTGTCACTTTATTTTTAGTGACTTTAAAAAAAAAATGGTGTTCACAGGGTGTCTTGTAAAATCTTATTTCAAATTTTTCCTCATATCCACAAGGTCATGTTGCTTGTTTTGCAAGAAGTGCAACAGAGATCAAACAATACTTAAACCAAGAAGAGTTAACAAGAAAAGGAGATTAAAAGAAGTAAAAGAAAAAGAATGTTAGGAATATCTTTTTTCCGCAGGTGATAGTGCAAGAGCTGGACACGGCGGAAATGCGGTCCAGTACACAGACGTTGACCGTTAACATTATCAATGTTAACGACAACTCACCCACTGTCCCATCTAGTCTGCTGACAATCTCCAAAGCTGAGGGAGACTATTCCAAGGGCGCTGGTGAATTCATCACTCTTGTAAGTTATACCCTTTATTGACTCTAAGGCATGTAGCAGTGTGAGTCTATTTACTCATCCCCCAATATTTTTTTTGTTTTAACAGATTTTTGCAAATCTGTGCCAGTCATAAATAGTCCAAAAGTGATATTTAAAAAAACATTTTGTTTTTCCAACTGCCGCCTGTCTGTGCAGAACTTGCAAGTGGCATAATTTATCCAACAGTTTCATTTATTGCAACCAACCTTGGTAGGATGGTATATACCCATAAGATCTCGAAAATGATCAGTTAATGAATGACTTCACTTGAAGGTCAAGGTCACAGGATCAACAAATGTTTGTCAAACAATTACCATTTTTCAGTCACAAAATTTCACTTGTTATTTAAGTTATTGATACTGAACTTATTATTCTTTGATTCATAACAGGTATTGATGAGACACATATGCTATGCAAATTTGGTTACACTCACTCCAAAGGCCAGGTCACTGGAGATTTCCAAAGTAGGTTCTTTGGGTACTTTGAAGTGACCTTGGCCCTAAACTATGCGAGATAAAAAGTCAAACTTGTTTGTCAAAGTGCAAGAGAATGATTCTCAATTTGACCCATATATGCATCAACATAGGGTTATTTGATCATACGTTAGCATCAGGTCATGTGAAGGTCAAGGTCATTGAATAGCATTTCATCCCAAGGTCACTGTTTTTTTGGCATAATACAACTACCTATAGTTTATTTGATCGTACATGAGTGTCCATTTTTGAACCAGAGGTCATGGTTCTCTGAAGGTCAAGATCGTCATCACAAGATCGAAGTTAGTATTACTTTGCATTTTAATGCCAGCATTTGGTTTTAATTTTTTTCTGGGCACTCGTTTTCATGTAGAATATTACAAATTCAAAAATGAGCATGTGAGTCATATGGACTTGGCCATTCTAGTTTGATCAGTACTGATGAGGATTATTCGTTGAATAAAAAATAACACTGACAAATGGGATTGGATTTAGTGGACAAAAATATAAATGGAGAAATGTTCCCCAATGCCTTATTTTCTACGTTTCATTTTGTGTGTGGAAGAAAATTAAAAGACCATCAGATAACCAAGGTTTTGATTTAACAAATCTTAACGAGATTTGGTTATAACATGTTAAGGCTTTACAGTGTTTCTTTGTCTATGAAGCTTAACTTAATTATCTGAAGATTGTACTTTTGCCTAGACAGTTTGCTTACTGCAAGGGAGTTTTGGTGAATTGTAGATTTTCCCACAAATAATGAGTCAAAATCATTATGTATTAATAAGAAGTAGGCAGCAAGACATTCAAGAAGGAAATTAATTGTATCTCTCAATTTTGTTGGAATGGGACATATCTTTATTTTGAAGGCTGGACTGCCCAAAAAATAATTGAAGAGAGAAAAAGGTGATTTTGTACTTATTTGATTGCACAAACAACTGCTGCCCTGACAAAGTTGAAGCCCATTTGGAAAGACAGGAACATCAATCTACATTTCAAGGTAAGGCTGCTGCGCTCCTTTGTCATCTCCATCTTCTTATACGCTTGCGAAACATGGACCCTCACAGCAGATCTACATCGAAGAATACAAAGCATGGAGATGAGGGGCAACAGAAGACTTCTGGGCATTTCTTATACCCAGCACATCACTAACAACGAAGTCCGACATACCATCACACAAGCCATTGGACAACATGAAGACATGCTCACAGTGGTGAAGAAACTGAAACTGATGAGCATCAGGCCTTGCAAAGACCATCCTGCAAAGCACAGTGTAAGGAGGCAGAAGAAGAGGGAGATGGAAAAAGAGGTGGGAAGACAACATTCGAGAATGGACTGACTTGACACTGAGCGAAGCCATGAGGGTTGCTGAGGACAGAGAAACATTGAGTATGCTGGTTAAACGATCATCTATGGTGGCCCAACGACCTTTGAGTTACGGGATAGGATAGAATAGGATTTTCTATGGAAAGGATGTCCATTAAGCAGATGAAAAAAAAAAGAATCAACCAAACATATGTTTCAGAATGAAGAATGGGTGAACAATTTTATGTAAAGGAATTAAAGATCATAATTCAGTCTTAATGCGTTTCATCCAGCTTGGTGCAAATGACGTGGAGAGTGGCAGTAGCAATCTGGACTACTCCATCCTGAGTGTCAGCCCAACCGTGGCAGCGGGCTTTTTTAATGTGGAAACCAATGGCAACGTCATCCTCAGAGGACTGGTCACCAAAGGTCAGACCTACACCTTGCAAGTCCAGGTGTCTGACAGAGGTATCCCTAGAGGACCCGTTCTGACGTAAGTCAAATCATGAGAATTTGACAAATTTGATGGAGCACTTTTGTGTATTTTCAACATTTTTCTGTCTGATCAGTATTTTTAATGTGTTTCAATATGTTAGTATGATGAAAAAGAACAACACTAGCAAAAGTGTTGCAGTGCTTTCAACATTATAAGAAGTTATTTTTGTATAAGCCTGTGCTTTAAAACTTGTCTGTTTTAAGAGTCTGCCCCTCAGGTTAACGGAAATCATAAATGAGTCCATTATTTTGTGTTTCTTTTTGAAGAATTAAATGTTAGAGCATTATTATTATTATTATTATTATTAGAAGTAGTAATAGTAGCAGTAGCAGTAGCAGTAGTAGTACAGTGGAACCTCCGGTATCCGTCTCTCTGGTATATGACTCCATCGGTTATGTGACCTGAAAACTTCTGACAGATTCACTTCCAATAATAAATGACCTCTGGTATGCGACAACCTCATTTATACGACCAGCGACCATGTCTTAAGCCATTTATATGACCGTCTTATGCAATTTAAAAGAGATATCAGTTAATTTATTGACTGGACCTTTCGTTTTTTCTCTCATGTTAGTGTACACCTGCTGTTGTCTGCTATTTCCGGTTCGCAAGTAAGGGACATTACTTGCCTACACTGGCTTGTCAAAATGGCGTCGTGCAAGAGGAAAGTTTTGAGTTTGGCAGAGACAATGAAAGTGATTGAAAGAAGTGAAAAGGGGGATAGTTGTTTGTCTACTGCTAGAGGTTTAGACGTTGGGAAGACTCAAATTCAGCTTATCATAAAGGATAAAAAATGATGACTACATACCCCTCGGACCCTGACCCCTCACCCCTTATTTTCGATATAAGACCACCTCCATTATAAGACCGTTTTTTCTCAGATTTTGGACGGTCTTATCGGAGGTTCCACTGTAGTCATGGTAGAGGTAATAAACTATAGTAGTAATAATAGTAGTATAGGTAGTAGTAGAAGAAAGAGAAAAACAGCAAAAGTAGTAGTAGCAGTAGGAGTAGGAGGAAAAGGAGCAGCAGCAGCAACAGTAGTAGTGGTAGAGGCAATAAACTAGTAATAACAATAATAGTAGTATGAGTAGTAGTTAGTAGGAAGAAGAGAAGGAACAGCAACTCTACTATGGTTGTAGTGTACAACTTCGTTGTTTGTGTTATTGCAGAACACGAGTTGCCGTGATTGTCAGCATAGTTCCATCTGGCAACCAAGCCCCTCAATTCACAGCCACCAATTACACCATCTACGTCAGCGAGAGTGTGCCAGTGCGCAGAGTAGTCTCTGGCGTATTCCTGTAAGTTTCAATTTCCTTATTCATCTGTCAATGTTTTTCTGTGTGTCGGTTGCACTTACTGTCTGCTTGTTCTGTCTGATATGTCTTTCAAGTTGATATCTGTATGTTGGTCTTTCTCTGCTCTCCACTCCTGTTTGCTTTCCTATTCTCTGCTTTCCTCTGGTCTCCTTTGCACTAATTTCCTCCATCCTTTCCTCTGCTCTCCTCTCCTCTGCTCTCCTCTATTCCCCGCTTCTTTTCTCTTCTCTTCTTTTCTGTTCCGTTCTCTTCTCTTCTCTGTGCACTTATATTTTAAGAAAAAGAAGACAGTTTGATTTGAAGGATTGCAAGAAGTATAATTACAAGCATCTGTTGTTGTTTTTTTCAAGGCTTCTGATGCAGAAAACGATGCTTTGACCAACGCTTTCCTATCTCAAGTCCCAGAAGTCAATGCCTTTGATACTGTAACGTAAGTTTTAAGACTTTTTGTTGCGTTTGTGTTAGATTGCAATTCAAATCTCACTTTCAAAAAAATTATTTATAATGGTGTTGTGTAGTGCAGGTTTTGCTATGTCTTTGAGTATTTGTAAGCTTGTTAGTCCACTAATTGTAAGCTATATTTTTTATTTAAATAATGTAGTGTTTTTGTTTTCAGCTCATATTACTTAATTTGTTTTCTAATTTATGTACAAGGTTGAATTTTTCCTAACGTTTTTTTGAATGTGCAATTGGTACAGTTCAATGGTAGAGCCATGCATTTTTTAAATAAATTCATTTGGTTTTGGTTTTGTTGAACAGTGACAGCTTTGGCAACCAGATCCTGAGAAACATTGTCGGGCTTGATCGTGAGAGAACTCCCCAGTACACTTTGACCATGAGGGTCACACAGACTGTTGGAAACCTGGTGAGAATCTGTCTTATTGATAAAGAATAATTATGAAAATGTAGAAGAAAAAAAAACACACACACAGTGACGCACGCTCACACACACACACATACACGCACACATTTTTGTAGAAACGACTTTGTGATGACTGTCGTGAAACTCTACATACATTATTTTGACACATTTACCATCATTTTGACATTATTTTGACATTTTGCCATTTTTTGAAGCTATCCTTAACCCTAACCCAAACCCTAACCCTAACATAACACTAAGCCTAACACAGCCCTAACACTAATGGAACACTATTTTGACGTCAAAATAACTAGGCCGTCAAAAGAAAGTACGTAGAGTTTCAAGTGTATGTCAGAGTAAAGTCGTTTCTACCTAGCTGCACACACACACACACTCTCATACGCACAAAACCCCAATACAAATAATCAAAGATACATATATTGTGAAGCAGCATAAAATATTGATCCTCTTGAGACAAGACATTGTAAGGTCTTGGTGTTCATTCATGGAAGTGGAGTAAGTGAATGTGTGTTTGTGCTCAAGCTTCATTGTGTTATGTTCCTAATTATTATTATTATTATTATTTTTTAAAATTATTATTATTATTATTATTATTATTATTATTATTATTATTATTATTATTATTATTATTATTATTTATGTGCCTAATCTAGACTTAGCTCTAGGCACATAAAACTTTAACTATAAACCAAAATAATGAAAACTCATTAACTATTAACATTAACTTTATATATAACAACTAACGATTCACATACACACACACACACACACACACACACTCACACACATGTGCGTACACACACATGAGCACTATGACTTTGCAGATCTGTTTCATTCATTTTAATCGGTGGAAGGAAAATAATGAGTTTTAAACACGATTTAAATGACTGAATTGAAATGAATTTCTAAGGGGTGTCGGATAGTGCAGTGGTTGGAGCACTCGCTACTGTGTCGAAAGTGAAGCACCGTCCGGTGCGGTTAGCACTTGGATGGGTGACCGCTAGTGAAGCGACAAACAACAACGCCCCCAGTTGACTCAACTGTGATTGAGTACCTACTCTCTTGAGGGTGGGGAAGGTAAAGCAGCGAGGGAGAGAGTTGGGCATCACCCTCATTACGCTGGCCCAAGATAAGTGTGATCTCCAACATCACGCTCCCCTACGGCCACAAGGCTATGGGACTACCTTTACCTTTACCTTTTTTTCTAAGAGAAACAGATGTAATCACTAGATGTAATGAATACAGGTGATTTAAGCCATCATATTATGTTACTTTTGTTGGACAGTTGGATTTTTGTGGAGCATGGATAGAATGTAGGGTTGCTACAGTATTTAGGGAGAGCGGGTTTGGGGTTTTGATTGGTAAAGGGCTTTTCTCCACTTGTGCATCACTGGAAACTGCTGCATCACAAACTGTTTAATGCTGGTAATTATACATTAATTTCTATTGGTGATCTTTCAGTTTGATGAAGCAGCCATCACTGTGATCGTGACAGACATCAATGACCAGTCTCCAGTTTTTCCCAACAATGGAATCTGCACTTTCTCCATCAGCGAAAATCAGCCCATCGGCTTCAGTGTGGGAACAGTACAAGTACGTTTTCAGCAGTGTGTTCCTTTGGGGAAAAAACCACTAAGTAATGTTTAAATCTTGAAAAATCCAGAGCAAATGGGAAAATTATGGATTGTCTAAAAAATGAAAATGATGTGATAGTAACTAGTCATAATGATATTGTGACATTGCAACATAGCCATTTTGCTAATATCTATAAAAAGAAAGTTAACAGTGAAAAAAAGTGAGAAAATAGATTGTTTCTTGAATTTCTGCTGCTTTACCGCATTTATCACAAGAGCAAAAAGATAGCTGTGAGGGAAAACTTGATGCATATGAAATACTAAGTGCACTGAAATAAATAAAATATGGCTCAGCAACAATGGTTTAACTATACAATTCTTTAAAATATTTTGGACACATATTCTGCCCCTGGGTATTGGATCTTTCAATGCAGCATTTGACAACGATTAGCTTTCTCTTTCACAACATTGTGCTGTGATCACATTCACACTTAAAGGTAAAGGTTTACCCAGAAATGAAATTAAAAAACTGGAGGCCAATTTCTTTGACAAATTCACTTTATAAATTGTTAGCTAATTGTCTTGCGCTGCGTCTAAACTATGTAAATTGATCATATTGTTAGCAAGGATCAAGGTGGGTATATTAGGGGAAGAAACGTTGCTACCCTTCTTAGCCTTCTTGATGATGTCACTGAACAACTTAATGAACAGGATAAGCCTGGTTTATTGATTACGGTTTATTATAGTCAAACCTTTGAGCGTTTTTCAAAAGAGTTTATGCTAAGTGCTTTTGAGAAATTTGGTTTTGGTCCAAACTTCGTGTGCGGGTGCGGGTATTATTGTGTAATACACAAAGCTGCACCCAGGATTGTGGATGTTATCAGAATGCTTCCATACTGATTCCGGGATTTGACAAGGTTGTCCTTTTTCACCACTGGCCTTCATAATTGCATTTGAAATCTTAGCTATTAAAATTAGAGTGAATAGAAAAATTAAAGGAATTAAAAATTGGTGAGTTAATGATTTATACTTTTAGGAAATTGCTAAAATTATCTGATATGCTGATAATATTATTTTATTCATGACAGAACAGTAAGATATGAAACATGCTTTAGATAATATCCAACAGTTTTCTGTATTTTCTGGATTGCATATAAATAGCAATAAATCTGAGGCTGTGTGGATAGGATGCAGAAAAAATTGTACTGACACATATTTAATATTTTGTTTTATCTGGAAATATTAAATAAAAATTCTTGGGGTGTATTTTTGTAATAATAAATGTACATCCGATGTTCTAGAGAATTTGACAGAACGAATTGCCAAAGTTAAATGATGGATTTCCTCATGGAAAAAGAGTATTCTTGGAAAAAATTGTATTATTAAAACATTTCTTTTGTCACAGTTTATTTATTTAATGCAAGCGCTTTTAGCTCCCGATACTATTCTGATTGTGCTGAACACATTCCTTTTCATTTGTTTGGCGAGAAAAGGACCGTAACCGTAAAGCTTTTGAAAAGAGAAGTATTTTATGTGATATTTTTGCACACGGCAGCCTGAAGATGATTGATTCTAGACAAGTGTAGTAGTTGTTGTTCCTACTGCAGTGGGTGATGTGTTTGTGCAGAACGCAGCCACATGTACAGATGATCTTTGACACCAAACCTCCTATTTTCTCATTTTGAGTCTAACTATGCATGCTTTTATTAAAATGTCAAGAGTAATAAATTTAGAGGATTAGAAAAAGTAAAATATTCCTTTTGGCGTTGTGTGTCAAAGATGTAGTTAGATAACAATATACATGTTGTTGATAATGTCTCAACAATAAAATGGAACAATAATAACATCCAATATGCAGGCAATGTTTTGTATTTTGAAGACTGGATTAACAGTGGTTGTATATTTGCGATTGGTGTTGTTGATGCCAATAGTTTTCTCTCTTTCCAGCATATGTGTGTCAGACTTGGAAACTCTTCCAGGAGGATCCTTGAATATACAGCAATTTGGGCTGCTGTAACTAGATTCTTACATAGGTTTTCCAATTATAATGATCATGCTGGCACTCAAGTTTTTCCTTCCTTTAGAGTAAAATATTGTCCAAAGCAACAGATTTTAGGAATGAGCTTGTTGCAGAGAAAAGAACTTGTCCTTGTGCGGTTGCCTTTTGGAAAGGAGAATTTGACTTTGATATTAATGATTACTGGTCAGTTGCTGTTAATGCTTCAAAAGAGCTTAGACTCCGGGTCCTTCTTTGGAAAATTTTGCAAAATTTTACCCTACCAATATTATGTTGCCTAAAATGAAAGCCATGGACAATAACAAGTGTTCTAATTGTAATGATACTGTAGATTGTGTTGAACATTATCATGATTTAGTCATATTTTTGTTTACAATTGTGTCTACATAAAATAAAATAATATTAATAATAATAATAGTAATAATAACAATAATAATAATAATAATAATAATAATAATAATAATAACAATAATAATAATAATAATAAATGAAGAAGACCTGACTAAACCTGATCAAATAATAAAAAAGAAAAGATAAAACCAGAAGAAGAAAAAAAAAGGTGGATTCGGTTTGCATGCAATTGAGGTTCAACAACAACAACAACAACAACAAAAATACAATGTGATCCTGTTTCATATGTATTACTTCACGAGTAAGCTCAGTACTGTGACAGGTATGGTTCCTATCCTATCCTATCCTGTCCCATAACCCGAAGGTCGTAGGGGCACCACAGATGATCGCTTAACCAGCATACTCCATCTTTCTCTGTCCTCAGCAGCCCTCATGGCTTCGCTCAGTGTCAAACCAGTCCATTCTCGAATGTTGTCCTCCCACCTCTTTTTCGGTCTCCCCCTTCTTCTACCTCCTTGCACTGTGCCTTGCAGAATGGTCTTTGCAAGGCCTGATGATCTGGTGACGTGGCCATACCATCGGAGTTTCCGTTTCTTCACCACTGTGAGCAGGTCATCGTGTTGTCCAATGGCTTGTGTGATGGTCTGTCGGACTTCAACGTTGGTGATGTGTTGGGTATAGGAAATGCACAGAAGTCTTCTGTAGCACCTCATCTCCATGCTTTGTATTCTTCGTTGG
>CM072512.1:68620763-68693177 GCA_036898135.1 Oncomelania hupensis | reverse complement strand
ATTGAACCAACATTTGATCGAAAGGTCAAAATTAATCAAAGCGTCAATTCATCAAATGATGCAAAAATCAAATTAACAAAATATCGATTGGACTAAATGTCAAAGCGCCATTTAATCGAACTATTTGGTCGTTTTTATATTTAGTATGTTTTTCAATCAATGACGTTCCATCTATTGTCTTTGAGCATGTAATGTTCAATAAAATGTCATGTCGTTCATCTGTTATTCTATATCCCCTCTTTCAAGCTAATGACGCTTCAATCACTTGTCTGATGTATTGACGGTTCAATTTTGAGACGTTTTAATCATGTATTGGTTCGATTTGAAGACATTTCGCTTATGTGTTGGTTCAACCTTTCGACCATGTTTTTTATCAATCATCGTTCGATCTTCGATCGCTCTGTATAAAGACAAGTAATAAAGACTTTAGATTTTAATGCTTTATTGTCCCTTTTTATCGGGAAATTCTGGGCCGCCTCCCCTGTGGAAGGCGTAGTCGCAGCCTGTGGCGCGCCCAAACCCAACCTACCTAACATTAGTTGTGATTTGTGAAATTTAGAAATTCTTTAAATTTTTGGAATTTTTTTGAAATTTTGCTGGGGGAGCAAACCGGAGTTCCCGGAGAAAACCCCTGAGACGTTGCCCGTTGCCCAAGTAATATAACCAACATTCCAGTTACACTTATACAGTTATAGTCTATTATTAACCCCAGCTGCTTATCAATATTAATAATAATCAGTTTTTAATAAATATATTTTTAAAATTAATAAAAATAACTAAATAAAATGATGGTTAACTTAGATCCCATGAATAGTGAATTTATCATTCCCCAGGCTAGGTCATTAAGGATTGGATCGCATTATACTCCGTCCGCGCGCGCAAGGGAAGTAATAAAAGTACTACCTTAGGAGTTATCGTTCATGTCTGCCTTTGTTTATAACACTCTGCCCGCACGGTAAACTGTTAGGGTTAGGGTTTGGGTTAGTAATAACATTACGTTTAGACCGCCAAGCTTTACACACTTCCCGGACGCTGCTTGGTTACCGTGGCGACTTTGGCGTGGGTGGCAACCTAATGGTAGGACGGATTGTAATGTTACATAGGTCTCGTGATATTTGAGGACTAACCACACTGTTCAATGTGCCAGTCTGTCAAAATATAACTATCACTATCAGTAAATTTCTCTTATTGCATTTCATTTTGAATAAGAAATTTTCAATTTTGTTCTTTTTAGACTTATGATTTTTTTTGTTTCTAGCTTACTGGCTTTGCTTTTCCTCACATGACACATGTGCATCTATATATATAAATTGCTTAGCCGGAAGTCCTTCTTCGCCTCTACTATAAAGTTTGTCTCCTATGGACGCTGATCTGGGCAGGTGCTGGAGGCCGCTGATCGGCCTGCTGTGTGCTCAAAACCCACCAAATCGTTATAGCCGACATTTCCTTACCGAACATGTAACCGTTTCTGAGATAAATAAATAAACAAAATGTCCACAAACTGCAATAGCCTCATTCCGCGCGCTTCCATTAAAAATCAAATTGAGGTTTCTGCATGTTTTCCCATATAGACCAAAAAATTTATTGTTTTTGTACGAAGCATTGATAGCTCAGTTGGTAACACTTTCGCCTACCGTTCAGGGCGACCCAAGTTCGAATCCGACGCGGGCCATAATTATTCTTTTTTATGTTTTTTTTTTCCACTACAATATGGATATTTTTCTTTTTAATTTAGGCTTTTTACCTTTATTATTATTATTATTATTACTATTATTATTATTATTTTTATTTATAATATTATATCTTATATCAAATTTTCTTTTAAAACCTTGGTGTTTATGAATTCTATTTGTATTATTCTATATTCAATATTATTATTATTATTATTATTATTATTATTATTATTATTATTATTATTACCAAGGATCGGGATGGGGTGGTAGGCCTACGTTGTTGTTGTTGTTGTTGTTGTTGTTGTTATTATTTTTTTTTTTTTAAATAATTATTATTATTATTTATAAACTAATAATAATAATAATTATTATTATTATTATTATAATATCTTATATCAAATTTTATTTTAAAACCTTGGTGTTTTTTATGATTTCTATTTGTATTATTCAATATTATTATTATACGGGTAGGTTTAAAGGGGCATGGGTAGGCATAACGGGGATACAGGTATATATAAGGGGGTATGGTGATGGTCGATTCCTTTCATCCATACCTGCGAAACGATCAACTGGGAAGTATCAAGGAGGGTACAGGTAGGTTACAAGGGGGGTACGAAAGGTATCAAGGGGTTATGGGGAGGTATCAAGTGGGTTCGGGGAGGTATCAAGGGGGTATGATGAGGCATCATGGGGGGGGACGGGGATATATCAGAGGGGGGGGGGATATGGTGAGGTATCAAGGGGGATATGGGGAGGTATTATCGTCCAAATGAAACTCGCGCACAACAGTTGTCTCTCTGTCTACATTTTAAACAGCAACCTGTGTACCCTGGCTTGCCAGGGTACAAAAACCACTAGTAATATATATGCTTCCATGTCACCTTGACTTTCAGTTTCATTTTCCCACTTCAAATCACATGTAGCCTACTTCAAAATTACCTCCAAGTGACATTTGGTCTACTACCATGAGGTATGAAGCGGGTGCACTACAAAGTTTAGGATCATTGGCACCTCAAAATACACACATAAAGCAACATTTCTTGACCAACCACCCTATCCCCTCCGGTTCTGCCGCCACTAGCGAGAGAGAGAGAGAGAGAGAGAGAGAGAGAGAGAGAGAGAGAGAGAGAGAGAGAGAGCTGTGTGCCCACTAAACCCACACATAGGCAGGGGTGAGATTTAACCCAGGAGACTAACTAGCCCGCCGGGCTAGCTAGGAAGTAAAGTGAGGTAGCCCGCATGGTTTTTAGGCAGCCCGACAATCGCGTATTTACGGCAATGTGTACAGTGCATTAGACCAACTTCTTTATCGAAAATGAGCCAAGATCGATCTTCGCCATCTGAATATTTCAGCCATGCAGTCTGAAAATGTCTTTTTCTCTTCGATTCATACTCTTTGTGACGCTCTTTCTTCTCCGAACTAGAATTCGCCTTCTTTGGCGGTGGTTCGTTGACCCCAGAAATAAAGTTCCACATTTTCGGATCAACAACCGTCACCTTGACAATACACGTAATTTGTAGCAGTGTCTTTTTCACAAACAAAGCAGACAGCGCGCTTGGCGCAAAAGGGAAGTAGGCAAAGGGAAATAACCCTCGCGTATGCTTCATACTCGTAGCAGACGAACAGTGACCTAAAAACGCTCTCGCTTCGGACTGAGCTTCTAAAAGTCTGCAAGTAGTATTTTTTTTTTTAGGTCGCCAGGCGGGCTGGCTCAACTATAAAGTGAGGTCGCCCGAGCCGGTTTTAAGTCGCCTCGGGCGACCGGGCGACCGCTAAATCTCACTCCTGCATAGGCATGTGCTGTTTCTTACCTCAAAAACAATAACAAGTTGAGACGACAGTAAATGAGAATATGAGCACGACAGCAGTGGATGACCCGAAAAAACAGGTAGCACGACAGCAGTGGATGACCCGAAGAAACAGGTATCAGGAAGATCATGAATATGGCGTTGCAATCGAAATGAGACAGGAAGTGACTTCTGTAAGTCTTTTCACCCAAAAGAGCCTAAGAAATCGGGATATATATAGTTTTGCTGTCTATCCCAGGGTATTTACACGTTGCTTCCCAAAGTGTACACTATGCAGTTCGTATTTTGGGTGTCTATCCCAGGGTATTTACACGTTGCTTCCCAAAGTGTACACTATGTTTATGTGTGAGTTTGTGTGTGTGTTTGTGTGCGTGTGTGTTCGTGCGTGCATGTCAAGTCAAGTCATGTCAATGCAGTCTTTATTTCTCAGAAAGACAACTGTGGATTGTCGCTTTGCAAGACAAGACAGGATTTCATAGTGGCAATAAACACAGTGACACTGAGGAAAAAAAACAAACACCCACACCCACGTTTGTATACGCCATACACTGAGGTCCATGTTATTACGCAACATAAATGAGGTCCACATGAATAAAATTAAAGTTTGCAAAAAACACATACAATTCAAAGAGAGGGTCTAAATATGTCCCTAAAAATTCACTTGCAAGTTTTGCACAGACGGACGGCTGACGGTGGACAGACCGACGGATGGATGCCATTAAAAAAAAAAAATTAATGTCAATTTTGGACTATTTAGGACTTATCACGCATGGATTTGCAAACATTTTGATTTTTTAACAAAAATTTGAGGGTGGGGGTGGGGGAGATGAGTACGAGTGGTGGTGAGTACATAGACTCACACTGCCATGCATGTGAGTCAAAAAGTGTATAGCATCAGTTAATTTTGCTAAAATAACCAATTAATTTTTGGATTGTTATTATTTAAGGAATAATTTGAGGGAAACTTAACTGTAGTGGCCTGATAACACAGTTGGTTTAGGGTGCTGGTTTCCTTTGCTAATAGGTAGGGACTTCGAACCCCCAAATATAGCATGTGCCCAAACCACTACGCTACTAGGCCACACCATTAACAGATATCTAGTCGTTTCTTATCTTCACTGACTTGCACAAATACATTTTATATTTATATCTACTACTCACCTTTTACCTTTGCTTGAAGTGTAAGCATGAACACTGGCGTCAGACTCTGTGTCACTGTAACAAACACAATGCAAAGTCAGAGTCCACGGCTTTATTATAATACTTAACACAGCTTGCATTTTACCACCCATACATTTTCAATGCTGGTCCATCCAGCATATTGTGTAGTTGTTTTTTTCTGACATGATCTGCACAAAAGGACATCAATCTAATTCTTTTTGTTCACTGACTCGATCTGCACAAAAGGACATCAGTCTACATTTCAAGGTAAGGCTGCTGCGCTCCATCTTCCTATATGCTTGCGAAACATGGACCCACACAGCAGATCTCCAACGAAGAATACAAAGCATGGAGATGAGGTGCTACAGAAGACTTCTGGGCATTTCCTATACCCAGCACATCACCAACGAGGAAGTCCGACAGACCATCACACAAGCCATTGGACAGCACAATGACCTGCTCACATTAGTGAAAAAACGAAAACTCCGATGGTATGGCCACGTCACCAGATCATCAGGTCTTGCAAAGACCATCCTGCAAGGCACTGTGCAAGGAGGTAGAAGAAGAGGAAAACCGAAAAAGAGGTGGGAGGACAACATTCGAGAATGGACTGGTTTGACACTGAGCGAAACAATCAGGGTTGCTGAGGACAGGGAAAGATGGAGTACGCTGTTTAAACAATCATCTGTGGTGCCCCTACGACCTCCGAGTTACGGGATGGGATAGGATAGGATAGGATCAAACTAAATAAAATCAAAGCATAGAAATTATTATATAAATAAGTGTAACTACTCACCTTTTAACTGGGATTGAACGGCAAGCAGGAACACGTACACTGACGTCAGACTCATGTTCACTGTAACAAACACAATTCAACATCACAGTGCACCAAATGTTTTCTTATAATAAGTGTTTCATCTATGTTAAACAGTTATACAAAATAACTCGTATTTGGCTTGCAGTTCTCTGCACTGACTTCATCAACAAAACGAAACAATAATTTAAAAAAAAAAAAAAAAGCTTGCCTTCGTTTTGTTTTACACTGTAATTTATACCAGTAAAGTGGGGGTCCCAACAACACTTCATATAATCTGACATTTTTTTGTACCTCAAAGTGAGGTCCAACTTATACTTTACTTATACTGAATGTTTTGCCATTTAGACGTTTACGTTTTGTTGTTGTTGAAGTGGAATTTAACTTAGCAATACACTGAATTGCAAGATATGTACCATTTTTACATGTAGCCTGCAAATATAAGCGCAAATAAAAGCGCTATATACAAAGTGATGATATAATAATAATAATAATAATAATAATAATAATAATAATAATAATAATAATAATAATAATAATAATAATACTTTTGATTTTATTCTGCATGGCCAAATAATTTATTGCAATAACAAGTACAAATTGCAATTTACATCTACTTATATGACTGGAGATAGCTGCTAACTAAAACAAATCAATCGTTCACAAACTCCCTATGGTTCTCACCTGTCACTGGCTGTTTCCTGCATTTGTAGTTTCGTTTGCAGCATCCTGTACGACAGCAAAGGGAACTCAGATTAGAAGACTGCACACTCATAGCTTTTACCGATACATTATTTGCTTGAATAAAGATGCTACCAGAAAACACGTCCTGTACTTTCTTGCATGCACTGACTGTTTTTAGTAATCTCATCACATGTAATGGTTACCAGCATATATATATATATATATACCTTGTCTTTAATAACTTGATTAACATTAAACGTAGTGAAGTTTATAATAGATCTTGGCTGGTTTGATCAATACAATACAATACAAGGTTATTGCTTTAGGTCCAGCGGACTCTTCCGAGCCAAATCAGGACCAGAGAGACGTTATCTTAAAATATTATAAAATGATTCAAATCTTAAAGAACAAACCTGTTACTCTTAAATACCCAAACAAACTTTCACATGACATCTCTTTAAGAGTCTTCTTTAAAACTGATGTATTAAAAATATAATCTCTTTCTTCAATCAAATCACTAAATTCAGTCCTAACAATAAAATCCAAACTAAACAAAACATGTCGATACGATTTATATGCGATAAAACAAACCAACATCATGTAAAAATTGAAACAGATGTTGACCATTACATACTTTAAAAATCTCTTTGAAAGGTATGGAACCAAAATATGTTTCCCTTTCCTCAATCAAATCAGCACATTCAGACATGAAATGGCGAACGGAAAAAGATTGATCACATGCAAAGCACCATGGTGGTTCTTCTCCTTTTAAAAGGAAACTGTGGGTGACATAAGTATGCCCAATATGAAGGCGAGATAACACTGTTTCTTCTTTGCGAGTGGATGCAAAGTTAGGCAAAGAAGTGGACAAATCGGGAAGAATTTGAAATAATTTGTTGTTGACATGGTTAGACCAGTCAGTCTGCCACAGTTGTTTACAATAAGATCCAGTCATACAACGTAGGTCAGAGTAGGGCACAAACTGGAAAATCTCTGGAGGGAAATCGAGATGCAGAGCATCTTTAGCAGCCCTGTCTACTGCAATATTGCCGCGGATACCCATGTGACCAGGGACCCACATAAAAACTATCTTTTTACCCTCAGAAACAAGTTGTGTATGGAGGTCATGGATCTCTGCCAGAAAAGGGTGTGATATCTTTCTCGTGGAAAGAGCCTGAAGTGCTGACAGTGAATCGGACATGATTAAAAACGAGGTTCTTTTGGATTGATAAACTTGTTTCAGAGCTAAATAAATTGCCTTGAGCTCGGCTGTATAATCAGAACAAAAATCAGGTAAACGCTGTTGCAAAGGCTGGTCTAAGTGTCTCCCGGAGACCGACGCAGCAGCAACTGAATCTCCTTTCTTTGACCCGTCTGTAAAAAGTTTTTCATATCCTGGGTATAATGCACACTGTTCTAAATAAAGTTGGTTATATACGGTTTCAGATGTATTGTTTTTAAGGAAAGCGGACAACTGCCAATTAATGTTTGGGGTACATAATTTCCATGGGGGGGCTTCAGTCCGAAGCTCATCGTCGTTGATGGAAGCAACATCAATGCCTGCTTTTTCCAGATGAGCTTGCATTCTGATGCCAAACGGGGGGATTGTGTTAGGTTTGGCTTCAAATTTCTGAACAAAATCTGGGTTGAAAACACAGTCATAAGCAGGGTTCATAGGATCAGTTTTTAATTTTAAATAGTAATTCATTGACAATTTTGCACGTCTCAGCTCCAGAGGGGGTTCGTTAGCTTCCACGTAAAGGCTTTCACAAGGGGAAGTGCTAAACGCACCCAAAGCAATGCGTAGTGCCTGATGGGCAACTGGATCTAACATCTTAAGATAAGATTTTCTAGCAGAACCATAAACAATGCAACCATAGTCTAACTTGGATCTAATTAAAGAACGATATAACAGCAATAAAGTTTTCTTGTCAGCACCCCAGTCTGTACCACTGATAACCTTGAGCAAATTGCAGGCCTGTTGACATTTAGTTTTCAAACTTTTCAGATGAGGAATGAAAGATAGCTTTTGATCAAAAATAACACCCAAAAATTTGACTTGTTGGACCGCCTTTATTGGAGTTTTATTGAGGAGAATAGTAGGGTCTTGAATAATTCCCTGGCGCTGGGAAAAGTGAATACATTCAGTTTTTGCTTCAGAAAATTTAAAACCATTTTGTAAAACCCAGTCTTCAACGGCCTTGACACATAACTGTAGCTGACGTTCTGCAGATGCCAAAGTTTTACCTTTGGCTACCAATGCAAAATCGTCGACAAACAAAGAATTGTCAATTCCCCGTTTAACGGAACGAACAATGTTATTTATTTTAATATTAAACAGCAAGGGAGACAAGATGCTACCCTGAGGCACTCCCATCTCCTGTTCTCTCGTATCTGACAAAGATCCCCCAACCTTAACCTGAAAGAGTCTGTCCGTTAGAAAATTGGATATAAACAGAGGTAAATGTCCCTTCAAACCCATTTCTTGTAAATCTGAAAGAATGCCATATTTCCATGTGGTATCATAAGCTTTTTCCAAATCAAACATGATGGCAACGACATGTTCACCCTGGACGAACGCGTTACGGATAAAAGTTTCCAGTCGCACCAGGTGGTCAACAGTACTTCGACCACTTCGAAAGCCACACTGAGTGTTGGATAAAATATTATTTGTTTCTAGATACCACAGTAAGCGAGAATAAACCATTCTTTCTAGCGTCTTGCATAAGCAAGACGTTAAGGCTATTGGTCTATAGTTTGTCGGGTTAGTATGGTCTTTGCCAGGTTTAGGGATGGGTACAATAATGGCCTTTCTCCAGGAGGGAGAAAAGGTGCCAGTGATCCAGAGCTGATTGAAGATGTCCAGCAGTTGAGACCGTGAGTATCTCGTTAAATGTCTGAGAAATTGATAATGTACATCATCCGGTCCAACTGCTGAATCTGCACTTTTGTTAATTGCATCGTCAAGCTCGACTAATGAAAACGGAATGTTGTAATCTTCAGAATTATCGGAGGTAAAATTTAACTGTTGTTTTTCTTTACGGGTTTTAACTGTTTGAAAAGGGACAGAATAATTTTCAGAGGAAGAATTTGCAGCAAAAGAAGAAGCCAAAAGATCAGCTACTAATTTTTTATCTCCGATTACTTCACCCTGCACAGTAAGGCATGGGCTCACCTGTTTGTTACTTCTATTTTTGAGTTTGCGGACTACTTTCCACACCTTCGACAGTTTCGCTTTAGAATTAAGCGTGGAGCAGAAACCTCTCCACGATTCTCTTCTCTTTCGTTTGAAGAGCTGTCGGCATTGCGCTCGCAAACGTTGGTGGTTTTGTTTATTTTCAGTGCTGGGGTGTAAAAACATAGTTCTTAAAGCTTTTTTACGAGCTTGCTGAAGTTTTCGACATTCATCGTCAAACCAGGGTTTTTTAAGTGTGTGAGGGTTTGACGAAGTTTGCGGAATGGACTCCTTGGCACTGTTAATAACTATGTCAGTGTAAAGCTGGATTGGATCTATGGCATTCGAAAATTCCTGCTTCTTAATACGTAATTGAACCTCAGACAGGTTAGAAAACAGACTCCAGTTAGCTTGTTTCAGTTTCCACCTGCCATGAGTTTGCTCAAGGTTGTCTGAATCATATTTTAATAAAACCGGAAAATGGTCGCTGCCATGGAGATCTTCTAAAACTGTCCATTTAAAATCCAAAAGTAAGGAGGGATCACAGATCGATAAATCAATGTGGGACAAAGAAGCAGTTCTGGAACAGGAAAAAGTTGGAGCACCCTCGTTCAAAGGTACTAGGTTTAACGAGTCTAAAATGTCTTCAATTATTTTACCCTGAGAATCGGTACGATCACTACCCCACAGGGGAGAGCGTCCATTAAAATCTCCCAACAACAAAAAAGGGGGAGGTAACTGTTCGACCAAATTCTCAAGTTCACTTTTAGTTACATTTATTGATGGTGTCAAATATAGAGAACAAACTGTGAGGGATTTAAAAAGAGATACTCTAGCTGCAACTGCTGGTAAACTTGTATTAAGTAAAATTGGATTAAATGGGACATTTCTATGAATAAAGAGTGAAACGCCTCTAGAGGATAAACAATCTAGAGAGGAATAACCAGTAATATCTATAGGATGTTTTTCTGACAGGAGAGTTTCCTGAAGGGCCAATACTTCAGGTCGATGCTCTGTCAGCAGACAGCAGAGCTCCTCATAATTTGCCCTTATCCCTCGGATGTTCCATTGTAAAATGGACATAAAAATGAAGTAAAAGAATGCTAAAATTTTCATCTCCGAGAGCACAATTACGTCTCTTTATCTTTTGGACCCTCGTCCATCTCTTCATGTTCCATCAACCCCCCGAAACGGTTCTCCGTTTCGAGAGGCTGATGGGGCTTGGAAGAAAGGGGTCCGGGCCTTTGATTTTTGGCCAAAGCCCCGGAACCCGAACTGCCAGCGGACTTCCTCCCCTTCTCCCCAGCACCAGATTTTATATCTTCCCTCTCCCCTTCACCCCTGCCAATCTTTCCCTCTCCTCCTCTGACGCTCTTCTGCTGGGTAACTAGGATTTTAGTCGCCCCAGCAACTACCCGGTCGCTAAAACCGGTCGTTGCTGGTGCGGTGGCATGAGGCCTAGCCTCCTTTGCAGCAGGTGTGACGGCTTTTGTCACGGCCGTCTGCGTGTTGTGGGTGACGGTTGGGGACGTGCCCGTCGGCACGTTCTCCAGTGGAATCGGTGGGGCTGGAGAAACCCCCTTCTGGGCAAACAACGCGAGCATCTTTTCTAAAGCATCCATCCGTCTGCACAACGTTTCCAAGATCTGCGTTATTTTACTCATGGCGGTGTCGATTGTCGAGTGTGCGCTAGGTTCCACATGAGATGTGGAACCCGCCACAGACGCAAAGGACCTCTCTTTAAGCACCGGCCTACTTGCAAGAACTTTTTTCCTGGCGTCGCCAAAGGAGCAACTCTCAGTGGCCCGCACCTTTTGGATTTCCAGCTCCAGCTGCCACTGAGGACAATCTTTGGAGCTGGAAGAATGATTCCTGGCGCAATTCACACAGCAAATCGGATTGGTACATTCGTTTTCATGTTTGTCTTTACCACAATCACGACATATTTCTTTGCTTTTACAGGTCTTGCTACCGTGACCAAACTTTTGGCAGCGGTAGCATCGCAACGGTGATGGTACAAACGGCGTCACCTTCACCCTAAGGTACCCCACCTTGAGTGACTCCGGCAACTTGGCCATAGCGAAGGTCACAAAAAGTGTGTTGGTGGGGATACGTTGGGGTCCTTTGGTGACGAAGACCCGCTGGACTGCTGTGACCCCCTGGCTGGAGAGCTCATCTCGGATTTCCAATTCCGACATGTCAATCAAATCCTGACATCGGATGACTCCCTTGGAGGAATTCAACCGTCCATGCACAGAAACTTTGATTTGTCTGTCAACAAATACGGTCAAATTCCTCTTTAGAAGACTATCAGATGCCCTTTTGGTTGAGCACTCCACCAGGTAGGCCCCAGATCTCAGTTTTTTCACATCTTTGAACCCGATTGTGCAGACGGATTGAAAACCTTTCTGTATGGCGAACGGAGACAGCTTGCCTATTGGCATAGCCGGATCAGCTCCCTCCACAACCAAAAAACGAGGCCAGGCCCCTTCCACCCCCGATGCACAAGCTTGTTGTCGCGTCTCCATGTCACTGTCCGTGTCCGTGTCCAGTCCGTCATCATGCAGTCTTTTTTTTTTTGTTGAAGCCATGTTAATTATTTGTTAATTCATCCCCCCTGCTCCCCACCCACCACGGAGTCCAACAAGGGATGCGTCCAAGCGGAAAATCCAGCAAGGGAGCGCACCAGGGCTACAGGGGGGATATACACCCAGACAATCCCGCACTGCCACTACGGTTTTGTTCAAGTTTGACCCATGAGCCGCAGCCTTCTAGCAGAGCTAGGGCAATACACGACCAGCCGCTTGACTGACGCGGGCCACGCCAGCCTCCCATCTAGGAGAAGTCCGGGCCAAAGAGGTGTGTTAGTGTGAGGGACCGCAGTCCCTCAGTGACCTCAACCTCCAGGATCCCATTCTCCCCCGACACGGGTTGCCCTGCACGGCAAACGCAGGGGGCCAAGAGAAGGCCACAGAGAAAAAGAAGGGTAGAAAAAGAAGGAATGATGGGGAAAAAGAAGACAGGGAAAGTCCGGTAAGGCAGAAGAAAGGGAGTCAAAACTGCATAGTATATTGGGAGAATTTAAGGGTGAAGAGAATATAGGTGAAAGGACCAATAAGACAGAAACAAGACAAAAGAGAAGAAAAAGGGGTAGGCAACTTGGTCACCCAGCCAGAGAGAGGCATGGGGTCCACCCCCGGCGCGCGGAGCCGAGCCCGTGGGGGCAGCTGGTTTGATCATCTTCGTTGACTTGAGCATCATTAAGTAAGATCCACATATTCTTTATCTCCACTGACTAGATCAACATACTGTCAGCTCACCATATAATTTATCTCTACTGACGTGATCAAGAAAGGTCAACTTAAACTTTATTTTAGCAGACTTGACCATCATAAAGTCACCAATGTAATTGAAATTTTACTAATAATACACATTATTATAGGGAAATGTGTAATGAAACAGACGAAATGGTCTGTTATATTAATAAGTAAATAAAG
This sequence comes from Oncomelania hupensis, assembly GCA_036898135.1. Classification (NCBI taxonomy): domain Eukaryota; kingdom Metazoa; phylum Mollusca; class Gastropoda; order Littorinimorpha; family Pomatiopsidae; genus Oncomelania; species Oncomelania hupensis. Next base: position 68,680,364 of record CM072512.1, on the reverse strand, counting down.
TACTAAATCTATAAACAAGAATAACAACTCACTTTTCACTGGACCTTTGGCTTGAAGTGCAATGTGGAACACTTGTGTCAGACTCAGAGTTACTGTAACAAACGCAATGCAACATCAGAGAACACCAGTTGCTTTCTTATAATACTTGGCACAGCTCGTATTTTATCATCCATTTATTTCCAATGTAAATTAAGGTCAATCCAGCATATTGTTTTTCTTTCCTGACATGGTCTGCAGAAAATTATTTCAATCTTAATCTTTATTTTCACGGAATTGATTGCAATAAATAAATATCGAGCTATTTCTAAACCTGTACTAACTTGAATGAACTTGATCGGAGTTAATAAATTACTAACTAAATCAAGCTAAATAAAATCAAAGCACACAAATTACTATATAAATAAGTGTAAATACTCACCTTTCTATTGGGCTTGAACCACAAGCAGTAACACTGCCTTCAGACTCAGGGTCACTGTAACAAACACCATTCAACATCAGAGTGCACCAACAGCTTTCTTATAAGTGGTACCGCTGTGTCCAACACATATACAAAATAACATGTATGTATCTAATCTGCAGTTCTTTGCACTGACTTCACCAACATACCAACAACAACAATAAATAAATATATCAATAAAAAACACACTTTCCTACATTTTGTTTTACCCCCCAGTATACCCTCCCGCCCCCCCCCCCCACCCCCTATGTCACCACACCACCCTCAAAGTCCCGCGCCCACCCCCCCCCCCACCCCCCCCCCCCAGGGAGTCCCAACAACACTTCATGTAATCTGACTTTTCATTTTATCTCAAAGTGAGGTCCAACTTATACTTTACCTATATGAATGTTTTGCCAGTTAATGAGTTATACGTTTACATTTCATTGTTGTTGAAGTGGGTTTTAACTCACCATGTACCAATACACTGGCATTATCAACATAACAAAACATTTATATTTGTTCAAAAACAAAAAAGCCAAAAACAAAAAAAAACTAAATTTAAAAAAAGCTCTTTCATACATGTTGTTCTACACGGTATTTTAAACAGGTAAAGTGGGGTCCCAACAGCACTTCAAGTACTCTGACTTTCATTGTAGTTTAAAGTGAGGTCCAGCATACATTTTACATACAATGAATAGTTTGCTATTCAGACGTTTACGTTTTGTTGTTTATTAAGTGTATTTTAACTTACCAATAAATTGAATTGCAAGATTTCTACTAGGCTACATTTACCACTTGCTTGCAAACGACACTTTAAATGTCATTGCAGCAAGGCCCAATAAAGCATTGTCATGGCAAATGAAAATTGCAATTTAAAACTACCTACTTCTATGACTGGAGAGATGGCTACTAACTAAATCAAATCAATCATTCAGTAATTCTGTGTGTTTCTCACCTGTCACAGGCGATGTCCTGCATTTGTAGTTTAGTGGGCAGCATCCTGTTCAACAGCAAAGGGAAATCAGATTAGAAGACTGCACACTCACAGCTTTTATAGATACATATTTGCTTGTGTAAAGATGCTACAATAAAAACATGTCCTGTACTTTCTTGTCTGCACTGACAGAATCAACGTAAAGCAGAGCCCAGCCTATTTTATCCACACTGGATTTCACAGTGTGAAGTGGGGTCCGTCTTATACTTTGTGTTTAGTAATCTCATCACAACATACAATGGTTTCCAGCTTATACCTTGTCTTTAATAACGCAGTCAACATTAAATGTGATGAAGCTTATATCTTTGCTGGCTTGATCAACCTAAGTGGTGGTCTAGTTAATTTTTTTTTCAACATCAGAGTGCACCAACAGCTTTTTTATAAGTGGTACAGCTGTGTTAAACACTTATACAAAATAACATTTAGCTAATCTGCAGTTCTTTGCACTGACTTCATCAACATAACAACAACAACAATAAATACATCAATAAAAAAAACACTTTCATACATTTTGTTTTACATTGTATTGTATACAACTAAAGTGGGGTCCCAACAACACTTCATGTAATCTGACTTTTCACTGTATCGCAAAATGAGGTCCAACTTACACTTTACCTACACTAATTGTTTTGCCATTTAGGCGTTGTGGCAGCATGGTCTAAGGCGGGGCTAACTTGCATTGTCGACAGGCTAGAAACCAATGGTGTCTGATAGATGTGGGATCGATCCCGCCTCTGGGCGTTATGTTTCTCCGAATATTATTTACTTTTGACTCGGACGTCTCGGGTTTTTTTCTGGGTACTCCGGTTTGTTCCCCCAGCACAATTTGCTGCGGCTACGCCTTCCCAAGGGGAGGCAGCCCAGACTTTCCCGATAAAAATGGACAATAAAGTGTAAAAAGGAAAAAAAAAATAAAAATGACCTTTTTGTTAAAGTGGGTTATAACTTACCAACTATCAACTTATATGACTGGAGATAATTACTAACTAAATCAAATCAATCATTCAGTAACTCTGTATGGTTCCCACCTGTCACTGGCTCTTTCCTGCATTTGTAGTGATCAAGAAACTATCAGGTCAGCTTAAACTTTACCTTAGCAGTATTGACCATCATAAAGTCACCAATATAATTGAAAGTTCAATTATAATACACATTTCTATAGGAAAATGTGGAAGAAAACAGACGAAAACGACTATTACTACCAATAAGTAAATAAAGTACTAAATCTATAAACAAGAATAACAACTCACTTTTCACTGGACCTTACGCTTGAACTGTATAGTGTAAGACTTGTTTCAGACTCAGGTTACTGTAACAAACAGAATGCAACATCAGAGTGCACCAACAGCTTTCTTATAATAAGTGTTACATCTGTGTCAAACAGAAAACAAAATAACATGTATTTGGCTTGCAGATCTCTGCACTGGCTTCATTTCATCAACACAACAAAACATTTTTTTAAACTTACATTGAAAAAAACACCCGCTTTTATACATTTTGTTCTATACTATATTTTATACACCTAAAGTGGGGTCCCAACAACACTTGATGTACTCTGACTTTTCATTGTAGCTCAAAGTGAAGTCCAACTTACACTTTACCTAAACTGAATGTTTTGCCATTTAGGCGTTGTGGCCGCGTGGTCTAAGTTGGGACTGACTTGCCTTGTTGACAGGCCGAAACCAATGGCGCCTGATAAGTGTGGGATCGATCATAGGTTCAACGACCATGTGCTCGGGGAAAAGGCGAGCCATGATGAAAAGAACTTCTCACTCCATTCCGAACCGGTTGTCGACAAGGTCATCAAGGACCGCGCTATCCGTTGTCCACCAGGATGGACAACTTAGCAAGATCCGCACAAGTCACACATTTGTCATAGGAATCTGGAATGTCAGGACCCTAACTGGGGAAGATAAATCAGAAGAGTTGGCACACGAGCTGGACCGCTATCGATGGAAGATTTTATGTATCAGCAAACTGCGCTGGAAAGGTTTAGGTGAAACAACGACCGATATAAAGGCTTCAAGCCTTATTTCAGCAGGAGAGAAGACAAATACGAACATGGCGTTGGATTCTTGGTCCACAAAGACATTCTGGCCACTGTCATGGGTTGCCGCCCAGTCTTCAGTAGACTCAATTACTATCCGTCTAAGGGCATCCCCTTTCAACATCACCATCATCCAGGCCTATGCCACAACATTGGAAAATGACAACAACGAAGTCAAAGATTTCTATGAACCTCTACAGGCTGTCCTTGACAAAGTGCCGAAAAAGGACATAATCATAATGCAAAGCATCTGGAATGCCAAGGTTTCCCAAGATGCGTGCCAATAATGGTTTATTGTATTAAGTAATTCTGATGAGAGTATAAACCGAGGTATAGTCTGTGCATGCACGCATTCCATCGCATGGACTTTAAAGATCCTGGCGCTCATGTCCTAGACGGGCGAGTGCTGGCTACATAAATACACGCAGCATGCTCTAGGTCCCTTCTCCCCATCCCCGATCGCCCAGGATTGTGCTCAGTCGTCTGGGAGTCAGACTATGTGCCAAAAGGCTGCAAGTGGGCGCCTTGGGCGGCTTGAGTTAGATCCTGTATCGACCAGCGCCTTGAGCAGCTCTTGAGCTGGTAAAGCGCTATATAAAATGTGATTAAATTAAATTTAAACATCTGGGGAGACACATGTGGACCCCATTGCAACAACGAGACAAATAACAGAGGTCTTAGACTCTTGGAGTTTGCCAGATACAATAATCTGATACTGGCAAACATGCTTGGTCCCCACAAAAAATCCAGACGATGGACTTGGCACAGTCCCAGCGGGGAGCATCACAACCAGATCGACTACATCATGGTCAAAAACCCGCTTCAGATCAAGCGTCAACATTGGCAATACACGCACTTTTCCAGGAGCACACATCGGAAGCGACCACGACCTCCTGATGATGTCCTTCTGGCACCACTTAAAGAGAGTAAACAAAGTACAGTGCACCAGGCTAAAGTTCAACCAGGACAAACTGCAAAATCTGGAGGTGGCAGAACAATTCCAAGCCACAATTGGAGGGAATTTGCACCACTGCTCGTTTTAGGAACTGGTGAAGTAGATGTCAACACCATGACCACCTCATTCAACTCAGCAGTGGCAGATGCCGCCATCGAGATCCTTGGCAAGCACCGCCCAAAGAAGAAACCATATAACACACTGCACTTTTGGACCTGTGTGACAAACGAAGAGAGATGAAAAGGAAAAAGAACACCTTGCAGGGAGCTGATGCCTACCGAAAATATACAGTGGCATCTGAAGAGGCCATGCGGGGGGCTGCTGAGGACGGAGAACGATGGAGTGCACTGGTTAAACAATCATCTGTGGTGCCCCAACGACTTCCGAGTTATGAGATAGGATAGGATTAGTACCTTTAACTCAAGCGCCCTCACCTACCCATCATCACACACACACACAGAAGGAACCAAGTGATTGTTTAAAAAACGTGTAACATTTACGGTTATTTTAAACTCTAAAAAAAAAGCTGCTTTTAAAAGACATGACAAAAATGTAATTTAGCTTTCAGTTCATAGATGGGACCAAGTGCCAACAGTTTGTCAAAAGCAGGAACTTTTAGCGACAGACCAAATGCAGTTCTCTGCACAGAAATCTATTTAAAATGTACTCAAGAGGAGGATGGGTAAGGCCGGAGTTGTGCTGTGATAGTCTTCGTCATGACAGTACAGGGACCAACAAAGTACTTTGCTACCTTGCGCAAAAGCCAACAAAACTCCAAAGTGAAACATCGGGACCGCTCGGATTTTCTCCGGACAGTTTATGTCAACCTTCGAGAACAATCCAATTAGGATATCTTGCACTTACGTTAAAACTTTCACCGCTATAATGTAAAAGTTTGAAAATTTAACATCAGACACACTTTAAAAACTATAAATGATAAAGCTTATTATTTATAACAGAAAGTAAAAGACCACACTGATGCAATTAAACCACACAAACAATAGGATTTGTGAACAGCACACATCAAAATCAGATAATTACCTTTCTTTCCAGAAAGTAAAAACATCCTGGGCTGAGATGAATTTTATCTTTTCTTTAGGCGTGGAACCAGCCATCTGCTGATTCCTGCAAATTTTAAACGCAATTATATTTTCAAATGTTCATTAGGCCATAAAACACAGGCCCAGCGTAAGTTACGTTAATGCTAAGCGATAAAATGTAAAAGGAAAAGAATGAAAAAAATCCGGGTCAGTATGGTTATGCATACATATTTTCCCTGGGTAATTATATCCACTTCCAAATATTTTATCATATCTAAACCACATACAATATGTAAAATTGTATATGTAGTTCAAAAACGACAAATACACACAACAATATTTGTGATATAAGTCACTCTGTAGACAAGAATAAAATTGGTGGTAAATCAGTTTCATCATGTATTATCATCTTCAATAACTAGATCTAGGTGTATACGATCTATGTATGGTTTCATTTCAAACGATAATGTTATGAAACGCATTGCTTTGGGTGCGTTTCGCACTTCCCTTGTGAAAGCCTTTACGTGGAAGCTAACGAACCCCCGCTGGAGCTGAGACGTACAAAATTGTCAATGAATTACTATTTAAAATTAAAAACTGATCCTATGAACCCTGCTTATGACTGTGTTTTCAACCCAGATTTTGTTCAGAAATTTGAAGCCAAACCTAACACAATTCCTCCGTTTGGCATCAGAATGCAAGCTCATCTGGAAAAAGCAGGCATTGATGTTTCTTCCATCAACGACGATGAACTTCGGACTGAAGCTCCCCCATGGAAATTATGTATCCCAAACATTAATTGGCAGTTGTCCGCTTTCCTTAAAAACAATACATCCGAAACCGTATATAACCAACTTTATTTAGAACAGTGTGCTTTATACCCAGGATATGAACAACTTTTTACAGACGGGTCAAAGAAAGGTGATTCAGTTGCTGCTGCGTCGGTCTCTGGGAGACACTTAGACCAGCCTTTGAAACAGCGTTTACCTGATTTTTGTTCTGTTTATACAGCTGAGCTCAAGGCAATTCATTTAGCTCTGAAACAAGTTTATCAATCCAAAAGAACCTCATTTTTAATCATGTCTGATTCACTGTCAGCACTTCAGGCTCTTTCCACGAAAAAGATATCACACCCTTTTCTGGCAGAGATCCATGACCTCCATACACAACTTGTTTCTGAGGGTAAAAAGATAGTTTTTATGTGGGTCCCTGGTCACATGGGCATCCGCGGCAATATTGCAGTAGACAGGGCGGCTAAAGATGCTCTACATCTCGATTTCCCTCCAGAGATTTTCCAGTTTGTGCCCTACTCTGACCTACGTTGTATGACTGGATCTTATTGTAAACGACTGTGGCAGACTGACTGGTCTAACCATGTCAACAACAAATTATTTCAAATTCTTCCCGATTTGTCCACTTCTTTGCCTGGCTTTGCATCCACTCGCAAAGAAGAAACAGTGTTATCTCGCCTTCATATTGGGCATACTTATGTCACCCACAGTTTCCTTTTAAAAGGAGAAGAACCACCATGGTGCTTTGCATGTGATCAATCTTTTTCCGTTCGCCATTTTATGTCTGAATGTGCTGATTTGATTGAGGAAAGAGAAACATATTTTGGTTCCATACCTTTCAAAGAGATTTTTAAAGTATGTAATGGTCAACATCTGTTTCAATTTTTACATGATGTTGGTTTGTTCTATCGCATATAAATTGTATCGACATGTTTTGTTTAGTTTGGATTTTATTAGGACTGAATTTAGTGATTTGATTGAAGAAAGAGAATATATTTTTAATACATCAGTTTTAAGAAGTCTCTTAAAGAGGTGTCATGTGAAAGTTTGTTTGTGTATTTAAGAGTAACAGGCTTGTTTTTTAAGACTTGAATCATCTGATAATATTTTAAGATAACGTCTCTCTGGTCCTGATTTGGCTCGGAAGAGTCCGCTGGACCTAAAGCAATAACCTTGTATTGTATTGTATTGTATTGTATTGTATATCAATCTGTGATCCCTCTTTACTTTTTGATTTTAAATGGACAGTTTTAGAAGATCTCCATGGCAGCGACTATTTTCCGGTTTTATTAAAACATGATTCAGACAACCTTGAGCAAACTCATGGCAGGTGGAAACTGAAACAAGCTAACTGGAGTCTGTTTTCTAACCTGTCTGAGGTTCCGTTACGTGCTAAGAAACGGGAATTTTCGAATGCCATAGATCTAATACAGCTTTACACTGACATAGTTATAAACAGTGCCAAGGAGTCCATTCCGCAAACTTCGTCAAACCCTCACACACTTAAAAAACCCTGGTTTGACGATGAATGTAGAAAACTTCAGCAAGCTCATAAAAAAGCTTTAAGAACTATGTTTTTACACCCAAGCACTGAAAATAAACAGAATCACCAACGTTTGCGAGCGCAATGCCGACAGCTCTTCAAACGAAAGAGAAGAGAATCATGGAGAGTTTTCTGCTCCACGCTTAATTCGAAACCGAAACTGTCAAAGGTGTGGAAAGTGGTCCGCAAACTCAAAAATAAAAGTAACAAACAGGTGAGCCCATGCCTTACTGTGCAGGGGGACGTAATCGGAAATAAAAAATTAGTAGCTGATCTTTTAGCTTCTTCTTTTGCTGCAAATTCTTCCTCTGAAAATTATTCTGTCCTTTTTCAAACAGTTAAAACCCGTAAAGAAAAACAACAGTTAAACAAAAGGGCAGATTCAGCAGTTGGACCGGATGATGTACATTATCAATTTCTCAGACATTTAACAAGGTACTCACGGTCTCAACTGCTGCACATCTTCAATCAGATTTGGATCACTGGCACCTTTCCTCCCTCTTGGAGAAAGGCCATTATTTTACCCATTCCTAAACCTGGCAAAGACCATACTAACCCAATAAACTATAGACCAATAGCCTTAACGTCTTGCTTATGCAAGACGCTGGAAAGAATGGTTTATTCTCGTTTACTGTGGTATCTAGAAACAAATAATATTTTATCCAACACTCAGTGTGGCTTTCGAAGTGGTCGAAGTACTGTTGACCACCTGGTGCGACTGGAAACTTTTATCCGTAACGCGTTCGTCCAGGGTGAACATGTCGTTGCCATCATGGTTGATTTGGAAAAAGCATATGATACCACATGGAAATATGGCATCCTTTCAGATTTACAAGAAATGGGTTTGAAGGGACATTTACCTGTTTATATCCAATTTTCTAAGGACAGAATCTTTCAGGTTAAGGTTGGGGGATCTTTGTCAGATATGAGGGAACAGGAGATGGGAGTGTCTCAGGGTAGCATCTTGTCTCCCTTGCTGTTTAATATTAAAATAAATAATATTGTTCATTCCGTTAAACGGGGAATTGACAATTCTTTGTTTGTTGACGATTTTGCGTAAGTAGCCAAAGGTAAAACTTTGGCATCTGCAGAACGTCAGCTTCAGTTATGTGTCAAGGCCGTTGAAGACTGGGTTTTACAAAATGGTTTTAAATTTTCTGAAGCAAAAACTGAATGTATTCACTTTTCCAAGCACCGGGGAATTATTCAAGACCCTACTATTATCCTCAATAAAACTCCAATAAAGGCGGTCCAACAAGTCAAATTTTTAGGTGTTATTTTTGATCAAAGGCTATCCTTCCTTCCTCATCTGAAAAATTTGAAAACTAAATGTCAACAGGCCTGCAACCTGCTCAAGGTTATTAGTGGTACAGACTACTGGGGTGCTGACAAGAAAACTTTATTACTGTTATATCGTTCTTTAATTAGATCCAAGTTAGACTATGGTTGGTTGCATTGTTTATGGTTCTGCTAGAAAATCTTAAGATGTTAGATCCAGTTGCTCATCAGGCACTACGCATTGCTTTGGGTGCTTTTCGCACCTCCCCTTGTGAAAGCCTATATGTGGAAGCTAACGAACCCCCGCTGGAGCTCAGACGTACAAAATTGTCACTGAATTATTATCTAAAATTAAAAACTGATCCCATGAACCCCGCTTATGACTGTGTTTTCAACCCAGATCTTGTTCAGAAATTTGAAGCCAAACCTAACACAATCCCCCCGTTTGGAATCAGAATGCAGGCTCATTTGGAAAAAGCAGGCATTGATGTTGCCTCCGTCAACGACGATGAACTTCGAACTGAATCTCCCCCATGGAAATTATGTACCCCAAACATTAATTGGCAGTTGTCTGCCTTCGTCAAAAACAATACATCTGAAACCGTATATAACCAACTTTATTTAGAACAATGTGCCTTATACCCAGGATATGAAACACTTTTTACAGACGGGTCAAAGAAAGGAGATTCAGCTGCTGCTGCGTCGGTTTCTGGGAGACACTTAGACCAGCCTTTGCAACAGCGTTTACCTGATTTTTGTTCTGTTTATACAGCTGAGCTCAAGGCAATCCATTTAGCTCTGAAACAAGTTTATCAATCCAAAAGAACCTTGTTTTTAATCATGTCCGATTCATTGTCAGCACTTCAGGCTCTTTCCACGAGAAAGATATCACACCCTTTTCTGGCAGAGATCCATGACCTCCATACACAACTTGTTTCTGAGGGTAAAAAGATAGTTTTTATGTGGGTCCCTGGTCACATGGGCATCCGCGGCAATATTGCAGTAGACAGGGCGGCTAAAGATGCTCTGCATCTCGATTCCCCTCCAGAGATTTTCCAGTTTGTGCCCTACTCTGACCTACGTTGTATGACTGGATCTTATTGTAAACGACTGTGGCAGACTGACTGGTCTAATCATATCAACAACAAATTATTTCAAATTCTTCCCGATTTGTCTGCTTCTTTGCCTAACCTTGCATCCACTCGCAAAGAAGAAACAGTGTTGTCTCGCCTTCATATTGGGCATACTTATGTCACCCACAGTTTCCTTTTAAAAGGAGAAGAACCACCATGGTGCTTTGCATGTGATCAATCTTTTTCCGTTCGCCATTTCATGTCTGAGTGTGCTGATTTGATTGAGGAAAGAGAAGCATATTTTGGTTCCACACCTTTCAAAGATATTTTTAAAGTATGTAATGGTCAACATCTGTTTCAATTTTTACATGATGTTGGTTTGTTTTATCGCATATAAATCGTATCGACATGTTTTGTTTAGTTTGGATTTTATTGATAGGACTGAATTTAGTGATTTGATTGAAGAAAGCCAATATATTTTTAATACATCAGTTTTAAAGAAGACTCTTAAAGAGGTTTCATGTGAAAGTTTGTTTGTGTATTTAAGAGTAACAGGCTTGTTTTTTAAGATTTGAATCATTTTATAATATTTTAAGATAACGTCTCTCTGGTCCTGATTTGGCTCGGAAGAGTCCGCTGGACCTAAAGCAATAATCTTGTATTGTAACTGGTGGGCAGTCATGTTCCACATATACCTAAACTGGTGGGCGGTTATGTTCCACATATACCTAAACTGGTGGGCAGTCATGTTCCACATATACCTAAACTTGTGGGGGGTTATGTTCCACATATACCTAAACTGGTGGGCAGTCATGTTCCGCATATAACTAAACTGGTGGGCGGTTATGTTCAGCATATACCTAAACTGGTGGGCAGTTATGTTCCGCATGCTCAGAAGAGTCCGCTGGACCTAAAGCAATAACCTTGTATTGTATTGTATGTTCCGCATATACCTAAACTGGTAGGCGGTTATGTTCCGCATATACCTAAACTGGTGGGCGGTTATATTCCACATATACCTAAACTGGTACAATACAATACAAGATTATTGCTTTAGGTCCAGCGGACTCTTCCGAGCCAAATCAGGACCAGAGAGACGTTATCTTAAAATATTATAAAATGATTCAAATCTTAAAAAACAAACCTGTTACTCTTAAATACACAAACAAACTTTCACATGACACCTCTTTAAGAGTCTTCTTTAAAACTGATGTAATAAAAATATATTCTCTTTCTTCAATCAAATCATTAAATTCAGTCCTATCAATAAAATCCAAACTAAACAAAACATGTCGATACGATTTATATGCGATAAAACAAACCAACATCATGTAAAAATTGAAACAGATGTTGACCATTACATACTTTAAAAATCTCTTTTAAAGGTATGGAACCAAAATATGTTTCTCTTTCCTCAATCAAATCAGCACACTCAGACATGAAAAAGCGAACGGAAAAAGATTGATCACATGCAAAGCACCATGGTGGTTCTTCTCCTTTTAAAAGGAAACTGTGACATAAGTATGCCCAATATGAAGGCGAGACAACACTGTTTCTTCTTTGCAAGTGGATGCAAGGTTGGGTAAAGAAGCAGACAAATCGGGAAGAATTTGAATTAATTTGTTGTTGATATGGTTATACCAGTCAGTCTGCCACAGTCGTTTACAATAAGATCCAGTCATACAACGTAGGTCAGAGTAGGGCACAAACTGGAAAATCTCTGGAGGGAAATCGAGATGCAGAGACCTAAACTGGTGGGCGGTTATGTTCCGCATAAATCTAAACTGGTGGGCGGTTATGTTCCGCATAAACCTAAACTGGTGTGCGATTTTGTTCCGCATAAACCTAAACTGGTGGGCGGTTATGTTCCGCATATAACTAAACTGGTGGGCAGTTATGTTCCCCATATAACTAAACTGATGGGCGGTTATGTTTTGCATATACCTAAACTGGTGGGTGGTTATGTTCCGCCTATATAACTAAACTGGTGGTCAGTTATGTTTTGCATATACCTAAACTGGTGGGCGGTTATGTTCCGCATATAACTAAACTGATGGGCGGTAATGTTCCGCATATACCTAAACTTGTGGGCAGTCCCCCGTTGGGGTGCCTGGGGTTTCAGTATAAATAGTATCCCCACTTTCTGGAAATTTAGTGCTTTAAATTCCCACTGTGTTTTGTTGATAATTTATAATGATGTTTGTATTCTATTTTGTTTTGTAAACGGGGGGTCGATAAGTTGGGGTGAAGCCTCAGCCGTCCCCTGCGTGGGATGTCTTTATTGTAAAGTGACTGGCTGGTGGAGGGCATTCAGTTTTCCCACTAGGGTTGTTTCAGCAGATCTTTTATGCGGGTTGGGGGTTGTCCGATACTGATTTGGCTCGGAAGAGTCCGCTGGACCTAAAGCAACAATTATGTAATGTAATGTAATGTAAGCACTTGCCCTGGGGTTAATTGGCTCTTCAGCTGCCACAGTGCTGTGAAGAGATGCTGGACGAAAGATGTATTTCTGGCTGGGCTGACCACATCATCAGCAAGCTCATCCATCAGCTCTCTGACAGTTCCATTAACCACAGCTGGGTCCCTTCCGGAGCTGCCTCGAGCTCATTTATTCCAGCTGAGTGTGGGATTGGCATCCAGCAAGGGTTTTCAGTGCTCCTCAACTGTTTTCCTGTGGTCGAAGCACTGCTGGCAGAATCCCTGGATACATTCAGGCCTGTGGAAAGACTGGTCATTTTTAGGGCATAGCAGCAAATTGTACACTGCCTTTTCATTTAGCAGCTTGAGTTTCTTGTCAAAGTTGGCATATTTGGCAATGATCCTGTTGATGGACAGCACTTTCAGCTTCACATTTGTGCAATACACACACATACAGGTGTCCCAAAAAATGGATGACACCTTGCGCACATTTTGGGGGCATTTTCAGCAACCTGGCAAATTTTAGGGTGTTCTTTAAGTTTAACTGAAGCTTTTTTCTCATGGATGATACCAAGTTGTACTCAGATGTTTTGACAGGACGCCCCCCAAAGTCCATGTGATGGAATGCGAGAGTACACAGACTAGACCTCGGTTTATACTCTCAGAAGAAGTTGTAGGAGTGCAGCGCCTCAGTTTTTTTGGTGTTTCCTCCCCTCCTCCACCCCCCCCCCCCTTATGCTTTTACCTTTGTTTGAACCCCTGCCTGTCCAGGCTGCGATGTTATCGTCTGACATTTTAGTACCCTGCCTACACCACTGAGCCAACTGCGCTCCTGGAGAGAGAGAGGGGGGTACTGGGCGTTGTCTGTATATGGGATAAAAAGGGGAGTGGACAAGGTTTACATTAAATATTTGTTAAAAATATTAAAACAGAAATGAGTCCCTTACCAGCAGTGTCGAGCTTGAAGACGGAAGAGCCAGCGTTAGTGCCCGAGAGAGAGTGTGGAGAAAACAACAGCCAATGGTATTCGCTGTTGGATGATGGAGACTCTCGCCCTTGGGTGGGGGCCAGCACATACACCCGGACACAAAAAGACACTTAGGTTAGTTGGATGTAAAGTAACCACGGTAGTAAGATGTGATTTATTATTAGAAATAAATAAATAAGACTTTTAAGTACATAAATAGGTACAACAACATAAATTAAAAAATAAATACAGATACTTAAAAAGGAAGAAAGAAAGAAAGAAAGAAGAGAGAGGTGTGGCATGTTAAGAAACCTTCTTTCTCGTTTGAGTGCCAGTTTTAATTTTGCTTCCATTCGTTTTCTTATCTGCTCCCTTACCTGTCTCTGCAACAAGGTGGCACTGGCGTATATCTCGCAAGTGGTGGCCAAGGAGCCCAGCGCACGCATCTCCTTCACGTGGCTCATCATATGACCACCGTCAATGTATTGGGAGAGGACGCGGGGATGCTTGCTGATGAGATCGCAGATGGCTTGACGAATCTCAGCATGGAAATCCTCGGTGCCATACACCTCTTTGGACAGAGCGCGGGAAAAAGCAGTTGCCATCCCCACTGATGTAGTCCACCAGTCGCCTGATGCTTGCCAGCCTGAAACAGACATAACACAGGACATTGGTTTTTGAGAAATTTTGGATGCCAGGTTTATTATAGCAGATAATGTGCATAGAGTGATGGAACAATTACTCCCTACAATGAAAATTGTGAAAACATTTATAAATAGTACTAATACTAGTAATGAATAGTGCTGCATGTGCATCAACAACAATGTACTGGGATCTTTACAGTGAACTAATTTAATTGCTAACTAGGATTTTATCTCAGTGCCCAGAGCAGCCCATTATGGTCTGTTGTTGCCCGATACTTGGTCTTATGTAAATTCTAACATATTAATAATTATGGCATCTGAAATAGCCCTCAGGCGATGGTCCATTGTGGCTTGCTCTCCGCAATTACATTCTACCACTGTGATGAGCACAATACATTTTCTTTGATGCAAATTATTTAGAACTACTTACACAATTTGTTATAATCAATTTTCAATAAAGATCTAGTTACTTTCCAAACACCCTGTATAACACTCACTTGGATCAGACAATGAAATGAATGATTGATGATGTATACTTAGCATGCTTGCATGCAGCAAAGGCTGAAAAAATGGTCGAAGGTGATGAAATTCATTTTGACTAGACTTCATTACATTACATTACATTACATTACATAATTGTTGCTTTAGGTCCAGCGGAGGAGAGGGGGGAGCGGGGTGCTAGTCTAGTTCTTTTTAAAGTGTATGGTACAGAGTGGTGAAACACCACAAGTAAAACTACCGTAACTAACTGCTTTACATAATGTTCTTCCAGTTGAACAAAAAATTCCATCTTCTTTCTTTCTTTTTTTAAATTTTATCTATTTATTTATTTCTTGTTGTTGCCAAGGGGTGGGGTGGGGGGATTGCTGCAGCACTCCTAGCACCCTCCCCCCCCTCTCCCCTGGATCCGGCCCTGGTGCAAATACAATACAATACAAGATTAGTGCTTTAGGTCCAGCGGACTCCTCCGAGCCAAATCAGGACCAGAGAGACGTTATCTTAAAGTATTATAAAATGATTCAAATCTTAAAAAACAAGCCTGTTACTCTTACACAAACAAACTTTCACATGACACCTCTTTAAGAGTCTTCTTTAAAACTGATGTATTAAAAATATATTCTTTCTTCAATCAAATCACTAAATTCAGTCTTATCAATAAAATCCAAACTAAACAAAACATGTCAATACGATTTATATGCGATAAAACAAACCAACATCATGTAAAAATTGAAACAGATGTTGACCATTACATACTTTAAAAATCTCTTTGAAAGGTATGGAACCAAAATATGTTTCTCTTTCCTCTATCAGATCAGCACACTCAGACATAAAATGGCGAACGGAAAAGGATTGATCACATGCAAAGCACCATGGTGGTTCTTCTCCTTTTAAAAGGTGGTGCAAATAAAGAAGATGAAAAGCAAAACAAATCAGTGAACAAATTACCTCTCGAATGTCCATATTTTACCAGGTTTCTGCACACTAGTGTAATCGTCTGTGTGTCTATTTGTCTGTGTGTTCACGTAACTCAACATCGTTCTAAATTGAGCTGACATTTGGCGCGTTATATACATGTACATTGGAATTGGGTCCCATTAATTGATTAGATTCACATAGTTGAACAGTTAAAATAAGACAGTGCAAATCGAACGAATCACTTTCGTTATTACATATTTTAATTTAGATTAATATTTCTGTGTTGGTTTGTTGTCCCTTGCTGAATTCCACATGAAAACTATGTTTTCCCATTTTACCTTACACCCCCCCCCACCCTCCCCAGCCCCAACACCACACCCCCGGACAGACGTCCATAAGTCGTCGTGGAGACATTTCTCTTACCAGAGTTGCCAAGAACAAAATTCAAAGTATTTATTTGAGTGGTTGGACAAGCTCTCTCTCTCTCTCTCGAACATGGCCTTTTGAAAATTTAGATTTTCTTCTTCTTTGTGTATCTTTCCCCCCCCCCCCCCCCTCCAATGGGTATTACCTATTGCTATCGTAATTACAGGTAAATAGCAATTACGTTACTTAAGTGAACATTATGAATATGCACTCATCGTCAAGATCTATTGTTTCTGGAAAACGCCACATGATAACAAGTGATATTTCATGAAAGTGAAAAGGTCCTTTTAGCCTTTCGTGTGAAGCCACCAGAAATCCACGGGAAATAGCTGAAAAAGTTACTTTTTAATGAACATTTGCAGTAGGTCCATTGTCCATTATTGGATTCCATTACGCTCACATATGTTGATTGATTATTTTTGTTTATTAACTCGGGTATTAAACTGTTCAAGAATACCTCTCTTATAACCCAGTTTGAGTATCTTGATTAAAATTTTACAGTATTATTTGTTGATGTCCGTGTTTGTAAGTTCACGTGTGTGTGAGTGTGTGTGTGAGAGAGAGAGAGAGAGAGAGAGAGAGAGAGAGAGAGAGGGTAAAAGAAAGAGAAAGAGAGAGAGAGAGTCTAGTATGGATAAGAGATGTAATTGAAATTGAAATTGTTTTATTCGGTTAAGGCCATGAAGGGGGAGAGATCAAAATTAATTACAAAATACAATTTTCGGTCCAACAAAATTAAATACAATAGTGTATGCATGATACAAAAATAACATATACTAGTGCTCAAGACAGAGCAATCTTTTTTTTTTTTTTTTACTATACTGACATTAGAGCAGCTAAATCAGTTATTTCAAATCAGATAATCAAATAAAGTCTAACAATCAGATCACTGAATCAAGTAAAACAAAATTATTAATCTAATTTTTGATTCAAACCAGACCACATCAGCTAAAATCATGCAAATCAAATAAAATCAAACTAGACCAAATTTAATCAGATCATACAAGATCAAATTATTTGTCAAACAAATTAAACCATATTATGCATTTTAACCCATATAATACTTTATGCGCTTCACGAGCACATGCACGTTATGTTATCTAAAAAAATAGCCTATGGGAGAAAACTGTTGAAACTATTGTTTTATAATAGTTTGATGATTAGCTTCCCATGTGTCACTGACTTCCGCCGTTTGCTGTCATCAATCATGATGTCTCGTACGCATGTTTGAAAAAACAAAACAAAATTATGGCTTCAAACTCGTCATCTCAATTGCTGTGACTAGCATTTTGTTATGTTACGATATTTTGAAGACAGAATTGTTGAATGCATTTCTTTATTATGCTAACTAAAATATGTTTTTTTTTTTTACTTTTATCAAAATTCTGAAATTCCCCTTGAACTTTTTCGATTTTACTATGGTCACCTCTCTGTGCGCGTGAAGCGCACATGGTAACGAACGGGGCCAGTGTTTGCTTTTTAACAAGTGTGCTTTAGGCGCACATGGTACTGAAAGAGAACATTGGTTTTTTTGTGCAAATTGTATATTATGTAAACATAATTATTTATAGAAATTACATGTCATAAGTTAAGCATTCTTGTTACCTTTTAATTATAAATTCATACTCGTGTTTGTCTGTAGCTAAATAATTATTTTTATATTCAAATAAGTAATTGACCAATGGTTTATATAATGTATTGCCCCCACGGGCTCGGCTCCGCGCGCCGGGGGTGGACCCCATGCCTCTCTCTGGCTGGGTGACAAAGTTGCCTACCCCTTTTTCTTCTCTTTTGTCTTGTTCCTGTCTTATTGGTCCTTTCACCTATATTCTCTTCACCCTTAAATTCTCCCAGTATACTATGCAGTTTTGACTCCCTTTCTTCTGCCTTACCGGACTTTCCCTGTCTTCTTTTTCCCCATCATTCCTTCTTTTTCTACCCTCCTTTTTCTCTGTGGCCTTCTCTTGGCCCCCTGCGTTTGCCGTGCAGGGCAACCCGTGTCGGGGGAGAATGGGATCCTGGAGGTTGAGGTCACTGAGGGACTGCGGTCTCTCACACTAACACACCTCTTTGGCCCGGACTTCTCCTAGACGGGAGGCTGGCGTGGCCCGCGTCAGTCAAGCGGCTGGTCGTGTACTGCCCTAGCTCTGCTAGAAGGCTGCGGCTCATGGGTCAAACTTGAACAAAACCGTAGTGGCAGTGCGGGATTGTCTGGGTGTATATCCCCCCTGTAGCCCTGGTGCGTTTCCTTGCTGGACTTTCCGCTTGGACGCATCCCCTTGTTGGACACCGTGGTGGGTGGGGAGCAGGGGGGATGAATTCATAAATTAATAACATGGCTTCCACAAACAAAAGACGACTGCGTGATGACGGACCGGACTCGGACACGGACAGTGAAATGGACACGAGACAAAAAGCTTGTGCGTCGGGGGTGGAAGGGGCCTGGCCTCGTTTTTTGGTTGTAGAGGGGGCGGATCCGGCTATGCCACTAGGCAAGCTGTCTCCGTTCGCCATCCATAAAGGGTTCCAGTCCGTTTGCACAACTGGTTTCAAGGACGTTAAAAAATTGAGATCTGGGGCCTACCTGGTGGAGTGCTCGACCAAAAGGGCATCGGATAGTCTGCTCAAGAGGAATTCGACTGTCTTCGTTGATAGACCAATCAAAGTTTCTGTTCATGGACGGTTGAATTCCTCCAAGGGAGTCATCCGATGTCAGGACCTGTGTGATATGTCCGAGTTGGAAATCCGAGAGGAGCTCTCCAGCCAGGGGGTCACGGCAGTGCAGAGGGTATTTGTCACCAAGGGACCCCAACGTATCCCAACTAACACCCTTTTTGTGACCTTTGCAATGGCCAAGTTGCCGGAGTCACTCAAGGTGGGATACCTTAGGGTGAAGGTGACGCCCTTTACACCATCGCCTTTGCGCTGCTACCGTTGCCAAAAGTTTGGTCACGGTAGTAAGACCTGCAAAAGTACAGAAATTTGCCGCGAATGTGGAAAGGATAAACACGAAAGTGCTTGCAAAGATCCTATTTGCTGTGTAAATTGCGCGGGCAAGCATGCTTCCAGCTCCAAAGATTGCCCTCAGTGGCAGTTGGAGCTGGAAATTCAAAAGGTTCGGGCCACTGAGAGGTGCTCCTTCAGTGACGCGAGGAGAAAAGTCACAGAAAGTAGGCCGGCTGTGCGAGAGAGGTCATTTGCGTCCGTTGTTGGTTCCACACCTCTTGTGGAATCTAGCACACATCCGGCAACGGAAATTCTCTTAAATAAAATGACCCAGATTCTTGAAACGTTGTGCAAACGGATGGACACTCTGGAAAAAATGCTCACGTTTGTTCAAAAGGGGGGTTCTCCAGCCCCACCAATTACACTGGAGAACGTGCCGACGGGCATGTCCCCAACCGTCACCCACAACACGCAGACGGCCGTGACAAAAGCCGTCACACCTGCTGCAAAGGAGGCTAGGCCTCATGCCACCGCACCAGCAACGACCGGTTTTAGCGACCGGGTAGTTGCTGGGGCGGCAAAGATTCTAGTCGCTCAGCAGAAGAGCGTCAGAGGAGGAGAGGGAAAGGTTGGAAGGGGTGAGGGGGAGAGGGAGGATATAAAGTCCGGTGCTGGGGAGAAGGGGAAGAAGTCGGCTGGCAGTTCGGGTTCCGGGGCTTTGACGAAAAATCAAAGGCCCGGACCCCTTTCTTCCAGGCACCATCAGCCTCTTGAAACGGAGAACCGTTTCGGGGGGTTGATGGAACATGAAGAGATGGACGAGGGTCCAAAAGATAAAGAGACGTAATTGTGCTCTCGGAGATGAAAATTTTAGCATTCTTTTACTTAATTTTTATGTCCATTTTACAATGGAACATCCGAGGGATAAGGGCAAATTATGAGGAGCTATGCTGTCTGCTGACAGAGCATCGACCTGAAGTATTGGCCCTTCAGGAAACTCTCCTGTCAGAAAAACATCCCATAGATATTACTGGTTATTCCTCTCTAGATTGTTTATCTTTTAGAGGCGTTTCACTCTTTATTCATAGAAATGTCCCATTTAACCCAATTTTACTTAATACAAGTTTACCAGCAGTTGCAGCTAGAGTATCTCTTTTTAAATCCCTCACAGTTTGTTCTCTATATTTGACACCATCAATAAATGTAACTAAAAGTGAACTTGAGAATTTGGTCCAACAGTTACCTACCCCTTTTTTGTTGTTGGGAGATTTTAATGGACGCTCTCCCCTGTGGGGTAGTGATCGTACCGATTCTCAGGGTAAAATAATTGAAGACATTTTAGACTCGTTAAACCTAGTACCTTTGAACGAGGGTGCTCCAACTTTTTCCTGTTCTAGAACTGCTTCTTTGTCCCACATTGATATATCGATCTGTGATCCCTCCTTACTTTTGGATTTTAAATGGACAGTTTTAGAAGATCTCCATGGCAGCGACCATTTTCCGGTTTTATTAAAATATGATTCAGACAACCTTGAGCAAACTCATGGCAGGTGGAAACTGAAACAAGCTAACTGGAGTCTGTTTTCTAACCTGTCTGAGGTTCAGTTACGTACTAAGAAGCAGGAATTTTCGAATGCCATAGATCCAATCCAGCTTTACACTGACATAGTTATTAACAGTGCCAAGGTGTCCATTCCGCAAACTTCGTCAAACCCTCACACACTTAAAAAAACCTGGTTTGACGATGAATGTAGAAAACTTCAGCAAGCTCGTAAAAAAGCTTTAAGAACTATGTTTTTACACCCAAGCACTGAAAATAAACAAAACCACCAACGTTTGCGAGCGCAATGCCGACAGCTCTTCAAACGAAAGAGAAGAGAATCGTGGAGAGGTTTCTGCTCCACGCTTAATTCGAAAGCGAAACTGTCGAAGGTGTGGAAAGTAGTCCGCAAACTCAAAAATAGAAGTAACAAACAGGTGAGCCCATGCCTTACTGTGCAGGGTGACGTAATCGGAGATAAAAAATTAGTAGCTGATCTTTTGGCTTCTTCTTTTGCTGCAAATTCTTCCTCTGAAAATTATTCTGTCCCTTTTCAAACAGTTAAAACCCGTAAAGAAAAACAACAGTTAAATTTTACCTCCGATAATTCTGAAGATTACAACATTCCGTTTTCATTAGTCGAGCTTGACGATGCAATTAACAAAAGTGCAGATTCAGCAGTTGGACCGGATGATCTACATTATCAATTTCTCAGACATTTAACAAGGTACTCACGGTCTCAACTGCTGGACATCTTCAATCAGCTCTGGATCACTGGCACCTTTCCTCCATCCTGGAGAAAGGCCATTATTGTACCCATCCCTAAACCTGGCAAAGACCATACTAACCCGACAAACTATAGACCAATAGCCTTAACGTCTTGCTTATGCAAGACGCTAGAAAGAATGGTTTATTCTCGTTTACTGTGGTATCTAGAAACAAATAATATTTTATCCAACACTCAGTGTGGCTTTCGAAGTGGTCGAAGTACTGTTGACCACCTGGTGCGACTGGAAACTTTTATCCGTAACGCGTTCGTCCAGGGTGAACATGTCGTTGCCTTCATGTTTGATTTGGAAAAAGCCTATGATACCACATGGAAATATGGCATTCTTTCAGATTTACAAGAAATGGGTTTGAAGGGACATTTACCTCTGTTTATATCCAATTTTCTAACGGACAGACTCTTTCAGGTTAAGGTTGGGGGATCTTTGTCAGATATGAGGGAACAGGAGATGGGAGTGCCTCAGGGTAGCATCTTGTCTCCCTAGCTGTTTAATATTAAAATAAATAATATTATTCGTTCCGTTAAACGGGGAATTGACAATTCTTTGTTTGTTGACGATTTTGCGTTAGTAGCCAAAGGTAAAACTTTGGCATCTGCAGAACGTCAGCTACAGTTATGTGTCAAGGCCGTTGAAGACTGGGTTTTACAAAATGGTTTTAAATTTTCTGAAGCAAAAACTGAATGTATTCACTTTTCCAAGCACCGGGGAATTATTCAAGACCCTACTATTCTCCTCAATAAAACTCCAATAAAGGCGGTCCAACAAGTCAAATTTTTGGGTGTTATTTTTGATCAAAAGCTATCTTTCATTCCTCATCTGAAAATTTTGAAAACTAAATGTCAACAGGCCTGCAATTTGCTCAAGGTTATCAGTGGTACAGACTGGGGTGCTGACAAGAAAACTTTATTGCTGTTATATCGTTCTTTAATTAGATCCAAGTTAGACTATGGTTGCATTGTCTATGGTTCTGCTAGAAAATCTTATCTTAAGATGCTAGATCCAGTTGCCCATCAGGCACTACGCATTGCTTTGGGTGCGTTTCGCACTTCCCCTTGTGAAAGCCTTTACGTGGAAGCTAACGAACCTCCGCTGGAGCTGAGACGTACAAAATTGTCAATGAATTACTATCTAAAATTAAAAACTGATCCTATGAACCCTGCTTATGACTGTGTTTTCAACCCAGATTTTGTTCAGAAATTTGAAGCCAAACCTAACACAATTCCTCCGTTTGGCATCAGAATGCAAGCTCATCTGGAAAAAGCAGGCATTGATGTTGCTTTTATCAATGACGATGAACTTCGGACTGAAGCTCCCCCATGGAAATTATGTACCCCAAACATTAATTGGCAGTTGTCCGCTTTCCTTAAAAACAATACATCTGAAACCGTATATAACAGGGCTCGAAATTAGCGGGGGCCCGGGGCCAAAAACCCGCAAAGTTGATTTCGGGCTCGGAAAGTTGAAAAACGAAGGGCCCGCTTGGCCCGCAAAATAATTCGTCTGCTACAGCTAGCTCTACTCGGCAGTTTCGTTTTTGGGCCAAGGGAAGCAACCCACACCGGTGCCCTAAATTTGGACAGAAAAAAAAAAACAGAGAAAAGAAACGAAAACCCTTTAATTTTGCACTCAAAAGTTTAATATACACTTCACTATCTTTTTAATATAATAAACAAAAGGCTATGGCACAACATAAGCGCAAAATGTCCATCTTTGCAAGTACGAAAGTATGGCTACATATCGTCGCCATACAGTTGCTAAAACAATCGGCGATTGCGTTTTTCCAAGTTTTGGGAAGTGAAAGACGCCAGAAGAAAACGTCGGCGAAAGGAAAGAACAAGAAAAAGAGAGAAAAAAGAAGTATGAAGAGGAAAAAAGATCAAGGAACTACAATGAAGGGTGGAAAAAAAGATTTCCATGGCATGGCCTTGAAGTGAACGAGGAAGAGTACTGTTAAGTTTAGTTCCCTTTCATGGTTTTGTTTTGAACTTTTGTGCATTGAGGTCAGATTTTTTGTTAGGTTACTCATATTAAAAATTTAATGATGTGTATTGTGCAATACTCAGTCACAAAACTGAAAAGTATTATACAAGAGACTCACTTGATTTTTTTTTCTATTTTGTTTAATGGCCATTTCAGGCTCACTAGTCACTGGAAAATGTGTGTCACTGAATGTGTGTGTGTGTGTGTTTTCCCCTTGTTTTGTTGGTAATGTTTGAAAGTGAAAGAAAGGGCAAATAACAATGACATCACTCAGCACAATTGGAAATTGAATTGTTTTTATTTTAGATTATCAGACAAATTGTACTTTCTACTTATATTGTCAATAATTCTTTTTCTTTTTCTTTTTTTTGCATTATTTTTCAAGTTGGGCCCCGAAAGTTGCTTGTGGGCCCTCAAATTTTTCAATCAAGGGGCCCGGTGGCCCCCAAAGAAAAAAGTTAATTTCTAGCCCTGTATAACCAACTTTATTTAGAACAGTGTGCATTATACCCAGGATATGAAAAACTTTTTACAGACGGGTCAAAGAAAGGAGATTCAGTTGCTGCTGCGTCGGTCTCCGGGAGACACTTAGACCAGCCTTTGCAACAGCGTTTACCTGATTTTTGTTCTGCTTATACAGCTGAGCTCAAGGCAATTCATTTAGCTCTGAAACAAGTTTATCAATCCAAAAGAACCTCATTTTTAATCATGTCCAATTCACTGTCAGCACTTCAAACCACTTCCACGAGAAAGATATCACACCCTTTTCTGGCAGAGATCCATGACCTCCATACACAACTTGTTTCTGAGGGTAAAAAGATAGTTTTTATGTGGGTCCCTGGTCACATGGGCATCCGCGGCAATATTGCAGTAGACAGGGCGGCTAAAGATGCTCTGCATCTCGATTTCCCTCCAGAGATTTTCCAGTTTGTGCCCTACTCTGACCTACGTTGTATGACTGGATCTTATTGTAAACGACTGTGGCAGACTGACTGGTCTAACCATGTCAACAACAAATTATTTCAAATTCTTCCCGATTTGTCCACTTCTTTTCCTAACTTTGCATCCACTCGCAAAGAAGAAACAGTGTTATCTCGCCTTCATATTGGGCATACTTATGTCACCCACAGTTTCCTTTTAAAAGGAGAAGAACCACCATGGTGCTTTGCATGTGATCAATCTTTTTCCGTTCGCCATTTCATGTCTGAGTGTGCTGATTTGATTGAGGAAAGGGAAACATATTTTGGTTCCATACCTTTCAAAGAGATTTTTAAAGTATGTAATGGTCAACATCTGTTTCAATATTTACATGATGTTGGTTTGTTTTATCGCATATAAATCGTATCGACATGTTTTGTTTAGTTTGGATTTTATTAGGACTGAATTTAGTGATTTGATTGAAGAAAGAGAATATATTTTTATTACATCAGTTTTAAAGAAGTCTCTTAAAGAGGTGTCATGTGAAAGTTTGTTTGTGTATTTAAGAGTAACAGGCTTGTGTTTTAAGACTTGAATCATTTTATAATATTTTAAGATAACGTCTCTCTGGTCCTGATTTGGCTCGGAAGAGTCCGCTGGACCTAAAGCAATAACCTTGTATTGTATTGTATTGTATATATTATATATATAATGTATTTTAATTAGATTTTTTATCTCAGCACATTTTGTAGTTTGTATTTTTATTGTATTCCAGAAACGCTCGAAGGAACTTAACAGTTCATGATGTTTTAAATAGACTTGGAGAAGAGGTTTTTTTTAGGCTGACATCTATTTGACTCCGCCAGGAGATGGGCAGCTGTCTGATGGAGATAGTGGTGATGAGGAAGAAGGAGGAGAGATAAACAATTTGAATCACCGACAGCTACTTGCCGAAGGCGAAGGGAGGATTCTCGCTGCTGATGGCAATGAGTACAGAATTGGTGGACCAGAAGATGAGGACTCGGATACCAACAACGACGGTAGAGAAGAAGCAGGAGGAGAAGAAGAACAGTGATTCACAAGAAGGACCCTCTGTAGCACCGTCAACTTCAGTGAGAGAGGCTGGTGCAAATTGACCCAAGCAGCAACGCTAACAGCGGCCTAGACGTCAGTGGAGAAAAGAGGACCTCCTGGAGAACTTTCCAGAGCAATGGCCAAACTTCCAGCCACCACCGTTTCTGCAGCAAAACCATGGCCCAGTTGCGTTTTTCGAGTTGTTTTTCGATGATGAGGTAATAGATTACCTTGTTGAGCAAACTAACTTGTATGCTTCAAGGGACAAAGGTGATCACAGCTTCAATACCACTCGGAAGGAGTTCCGGACATTTCTGGCCATATTGTTGCTGTGTGGGTACAACCAGTTTCCTCGCCGCCACCTCGGTCCTGATTTGGCTCGGAAGAGTCCGCTGGACCTAAAGCAACAATAAATCAATCAATCAATCAATCGCCGCCACCTGTACTGGTCTCGAAGTTCAGACTGCCATAATGCTGCCATCTCCTCTGCCATGAGCAGAAATTGCTTCTACAGCATGATGCAAAATCTGCACCTTACTGATAATGCCAACCTTGACCCCAATGACAAGCTAACAAAGATCCGAAATTTCTACTGCATGCTCAATGAAAAGTGCCTCCTCTATTTCCCAGCTGGGAGAGAGCTGGCAGTAGATGAAAGTATGATTCCATATTTTGGTCATCACTCTTCTGAACAGTTCATCAAAGGAAAGCCCATAAGGTTTGGCTTCAAACTGTGGGCATTGGCCGACCCGCTGGGTTATGTTGTCCAGTTCGAGCCTTACGCTGGTGCTCAAACAAACGGCACCTATGGTAGCAACAACACATCATTTTTTCGAAACCAAAAAAAAATATTTTTTGTGCCTAAATTTAATACAGGATAACATGTATATTGCAAAACAAATTCATTTTTTAACATAAGTCGAAAACTTTTTTTTTTTTATAGCCATTAAAGAAAAAACGCCGAATCAACAGTTTCAGATCTTTTTCCATTTTAGGTGACCGGCCGATGGCCTGCTTATATATTGGACAGAATGTTAATTTAACGCTTTAATAAGTTAGTCCTCGATGTGATCTTTGTAAACAAATAAAAAAAAACCTCAAACTTAATGTATCATGCATGAGAAATTATTTGTATTTTGAAGCACTGACCGTAATGTAGTAGTAGCCATGTTTTGAAGTGTGTAAGCATAAAATAGGCCTATCATTCAGAGTTATTAGGCCTATCACTGAGGGATAACTCTATTTGTCATCACGGACGACAACTCTTGGCATGTGTTGATGCTACGTGCAGGAACTAAAAACCACTTTTTCAAGTATTTTACGGTCGAATTTCAAACTTTTTTTGGCTTTGACATGGAAATAGTGCATTCAATTATCTGTAAACAAAGTTTTAGCGAGGGGTCTTATTATTTAATAACAATTATCACGATAAAACCCGCTTTTTCACTTGCCATTTCAGCTACCACAACGCGGACGTCTCCTTTTGCAAAAACCCCGAAGCTACAGGCTTTCATTAATAATTATTGGTTAAAATTATTTATTTCTGATAAGTTTTCGCTGAGAAATAGCGCGTAATTTCATACTGCTGTTCTGTGGACACACTTTGGGATAACTCTATTCGTCATCACGGACGACAACTCTTGGCATGTGTTGTTGCTACCTATGGACCACTCGGCCTGGGTGGAACTGTAGTAAAGGATCTTCTATCAGATCTGCCAAATCGCCCATATCATGTCGTCTTCGACAACTACTTCAATAATATATTATCACAAAGAAAGCCATAAGGAAAGTAAAAAAGTAGCCATGTCAAAGCACTATCCTTTAATTGTCCATGCCCCCGTTCAGTACCATGTGTGCGTCAGGCGCACACAGGGGAAACCACTCTAACAAATATTTTTCTCCCAAAATTTGATCATATTTGTTAATTTCAATGTATTTGCAAAAGAAATTTTTAAGATTTGTTAAAAAATGTACACAAAATTTTTTTTGGTATTATATAAGTTAAATAGAACCAATTCATTTTATCGAATGATATTTACTCATAATATTTAGCCAAATCAATTCTTCTGATCATATCAAGCCAAATCAATTCATCGGATCATATCAAACCAAATCAAGTCAGGTCAGATCAAGCCACAATAACAGCTATATAGGTTGAATGGAGTCAAATCAATTTGATCCATACAGAAATAATGTATAAATAATAATTACAAATAATATAACCAGTAACCAGAGTACCAAACGTATAAAAAAAATTTAAAAGATTTAAAAAAAAATATCAAACCCTTAGATATTTGGCAAACTTTCTTTATACAATAGTTATTTTGAAAATACATAACGGATGAATAAATACAACTTTTTGTGAGTTGTAGTATCTTAATGTTTTTCTTTTAAATTTTTAGTAAAAAGTCAGTCTTTGCAGTTAAAAGGAATGAGCAGTAAAAAATAACACTTCCATAAGCAAGAAATAATTTATCTAAATTTTGTTCTTAATGAATTTAACTAATAAATTTAAGAACAAAATTTTGTATGCTAACAACAGGTCTTGAAAATCCAACATTTAGCTAATTTGGGGTCAATAGTTATATTTTTGTTAAATCGAGTTATTCTATTCTGTTAATTGCTCCCTTAGTTGATATATTCAAAGCACATTTTTTGCCTCTCGTTCTGCACAGTCAAAAACCAGACTGTGATGTATTCTTCTTCTTCTTCTTCTTCTTCTTCTTCTTCTTCTTCTCGCAATGACAATTTAAATTTTATGAGTTTGTGTTTTTTTTCAATTTGGTTTCAGATTATGACAATTCTTTTTCTTCTCTTTTTCTTTTTCATCATCTACTTCTTTCTTCTTTTTTCTAATTCTTTCTTCTTCTTCTCTCTTCTTCTCTCTTCTTCTTCTTTCAATCATCATTTTAATGCTTGTAATGTTGTTTTTTTCCTTTTCTTATGCACTCTACCTAACATGGGTTTAGAGGCCGATGTGAACGATTTATTCATGTAATATGCGTCTGGAAGGATATTGTTGACTTTAATGGCTATGATGACGATGACCACGACGATGACGATGATGATGATGATGATTAACAGCTGGCAGTATCGTCAGGTTCTCGGACATCGTCGCTATAGTTCTCTTCTTCCCCACCCCCATTCCCTCCACTCTTCACTTACACACTTTAACTTGTCAATTCATTTGAGAATGTTCCTGAGCGCTTGACTTTTAACATTACACTTTAGAATAATAAATTGCACACACCGCATAAAACGAACGTGCATTGTTTATTTCGTCCATACTATTTAGTGTAAAAAAAACCTTGGGACAACAATACCAATTTGCTTTCTTTATGCGCACGGTTTACCATAGACCAGCATCAACAGGACACAAGACGGCATTTCAACGGTCGAACTACAAGACAAGCACCGCCGAGGACTACCATCAGCAGGACTAGAGGATTTGTTCTTCGACAGTTAAGTGCCTTTTGTACGTGTGCATGTGGTTTTGAGGAGGCGAGTACTGTAATAACATCGTGTATGTATGCATGTGGTTCTGAGGGGGCGAGTACTGTAATAACATCATTATGTCTGGTATGCGTGCGTGTGAACAGAAGTTTAATCTAGAAATAAAATAAATTTATTTTAAAAATACTAGAATACAATCTAAACATAGAATAAATCTTAAATTAGAAAAGAATTTAAATCTACAATAAAATTTTAACCTAGAATAGAATTTAAACTAGAATAGAATTTAAATCTAGAATAGAAGTTTAACCTAGAATAGAATTTAAAACTAGAATAGACTCTAAACCTAGAATAGAAATTTAACCTAGAATAGAAATTAACTCTAGAATAGAATTTAAATCTAGAATAGATTTTAAATCTAAAGAGAATCTAAACATAAAATAAATGTTAAACTAGAATAGATTTTAAATGTACAATAAAATTTTAACTTTACACTTTTTAGTAGCTACCGATGTCCACAGCACCGCACAGGAAGGACAGCCAGCCCAGGACTGACCACCGCGGACGCTGAAGAGGAAACTGGGAGGGAGGGAGGAAGGGGAAATGGTGGGGTGCGTGAGAGTGAGTCATCAATGTTTTGATTTCGCGTAGAGTAGATGCACCTACTTTGATATCTATACATTGATGTGGCAATGAATGAGGGAGTGAATACTTTGTTATGCTATATGCACCCACTAATGCTCTGTTCTAAGTTCCAGCACCACCAACGGGGCCGACTGAGGGCCAAGCCAAGGACGCACTGACGGAGCTGAGAGCCAAGCCAAGGACGTCACCATCGGACCGACGGAGCTTAGGGCCTAGCCAAGGACGACACCGTGGGACTATGGGGGAAGAGAACCAAGGAGTGGAGACACCAGTCAGAGAGAGAGGAGTGAGTGTTTGATTTTTTTTTAATAACATTTTCTTCTCTCTCTCTCTCTCTCTCTCTCTCTCTCTGGTGTGTGATCAGCGCTCATGCGGAGCGGACGTGTTTTGCCAACGCTCTCCAAATTCGTGTATCACCACCAAATATTAGTATTCTGCTCAGCCGAGTGTTTGAAATTTTGATACAAAACATCATGCCGTGTTCCTCTATTGATTTTCGACATGTTTGTGGGAGCTTTTTGTGGACCTATATAAACTTCATGACGAGGAGAGAAGTGTTTGTAAAGAAAATGGTGAAACGTGTTGTGTCTTTGAGGTGCAAGTTGTTCGGTGTACTGTTTGGCTTTACGTTGACCTACCTGTTCTGGGGAAGTCTACTGTTATTGAGAAGTGGCGACGTAGAACTCAATCCTGGTCCCCTTGACAAGCAGGCCTCTGGCTCTGGCATGATGCAGACGAGACTTCAGAGTTCGAGCAAAGAGAGGAGAGGTAGTGGCGGTGCTGGTGCTGGTGGTGGTGGTGGTGGAGGTGGAGAGTTGTCGTTGGCGGACGTAATGACAAAGTTAAACCTAATGGACACGAACATGAATGGAAAACTAGACGATGTCAAGGCAGATGTACAAACTATCAAGACGAATATGGGGCAGTTGCAGACTGAAGTTAACGAGCTGAAGGAGAGGGTGGAAGTGTTGAACTATGAGAACCGTGAATTGAGAAGGAAGAATGATACATTGATCAATGGAAAGAATGAACAGCATGGAGAAGAAGACAGATGATTTAGAGAATAGATCAAGACGAAACAATTTGCTTTTCTTTGGAATGGACAGGGAACAAGGTGAAACCAATGTCACGTGTGAAATGAGGTTACGTGACCTGTTGACGGATAAACTGGATTTAGTAGACGATATTCAGTTTGACCGGGTGCATCGAGTTGGTACCAAACCCAATTCACCTCTGATTGCAAAATGTGTGTTCTACAAGGACAAAATGAAGATTCTGAAAGCGAAACAAAAATTGAAAGAAACTCATATTTTCATTGGTGAAGATTTTTCTAGTGGTGTGAGAGAGATAAGGAAGAAACTATCCAGGTTTGCTAAAGAAAAACGAAGTGCAGGACAGAGAGTGATGGTGGTACATGATCATTTGGTAGTGGAAGGTAGGCGACGGTTTTTGTCAGAGGATGGTAATAGTCTGATTGAGGCAGGGGTGACAGAACTCGGTGGTGATGGAGGACAATAAGGGTGTGGCAGCTCCGGAGGTGTGGATGATGATGACGAGTGTGGTGGTTCTGTACATAGTCATGAGGACCCTTCTTTGAAAACATCTTCTAGCTTTTGTAATATAGTTGACAGGCCTACTGGTGATGTTTATAGGCCATCTGGTGTTTTTCATAGGCCTCCTGGCGTTGTTGGCAGGTCTACTGGTGTTATTCATAGGCCTGTGGGCGTTGTTCATGGACCTAATGTTATTTGTAAGTCTTCAGTTGATCAAAATTGTGGCTGTTGTGATTTTGAAATTGATACACTTGCATGTTCTTCTGTTTATTCTCAGTCCAGTACTGTGTGTTTTGATGTTGTGCAGAAACCGTGTGCAACCGATTATTCAATAGAACATTGTTCACGTGCTCCTAATGATGGTTGTGTAACGGGTTTTATGAATGGATTGCAAGACGTTGATAGTAGTTCAAGTGCACGCTTGTTTGGTACGCACACTAGCGCAGTAACTCACAATGAACATAGGCTAAGGCCTACATGTAGTGTTTTTAACGAGTCGTTGTTTGGGGCGCTGTCAGATGATGATAGTGTTGAAGACATTTTTTTGCATGATAGGTCTTTTTCCTTTTTGAACTGGAATATTAATGGTTTGGCTTCGAAGTTGTGTGATG
Source organism: Oncomelania hupensis (assembly GCA_036898135.1). NCBI lineage: Eukaryota > Metazoa > Mollusca > Gastropoda > Littorinimorpha > Pomatiopsidae > Oncomelania > Oncomelania hupensis. The sequence continues at coordinate 68,648,825 of CM072512.1, read as the reverse complement.
GAGATTTTCTTCACTTTATTTCTTCCTTTAGTTTTGTCTGCCTGGTAGAAACTTTTAGTGTCTCTTTACAGGACGATTTTCTGCCTGGTTACAAAGCTTTTTGTCAACCCTCTAAAAAATTGTCTGATACAGGAAGGCCCTCTGGTGGTGTCATTTGTTTTGTGAAAAATGAGTTTTTACCTTATGTCACAGAAATCAATGTAAACACTGGTTTTTTCCTATTGTTTGTGATTGATAAATCTTTATTTGGTTTGGGCAAAGATGTTTTGTATGTGTGTGCTTATGCGCCGCCTGAAGGTTCAAAATATTACTCTTCTGTAGAAATTGAGGGTGATTGGATTAATATGTTGGAAAACTGTCTTTTAGATTCGGCTCTTATGGATCATGACTATTTTGTCCTTATCTCTGGTGACCTGAATAGTCGCACTTCCAATATTTCACAGACTGTAAACGCTGACCCAGACCTTTTTGATAATCTGAGTGATGATAATGATATTGTTAGTAGACGCTCTCAAGATTCAACGGTAAATAGTTTTGGCAAATCTTTGTTGAGTATGTGCACTGTTCTGGATTTATGTATTTTAAATGGAATGTGTTATGGCGACCAAGAAGGCCGCTTCACGTTCATCAGTGACAATGGTTGCAGTGTTATTGATTACTTTTTGATGTCTGCTGAATTATTTGCCGTTGTTCTTGATAAATGTAATTTGACTGTTTGTGATAGAACTGACTCTGGACATTTGCCTGTCATCTTATCTGTAGTTTTTCCACCTGATAATATGTGTACGCCAAAACAAAATGATGAGTTAATTTTTATTGACAAATATGTTTGGAATTCAGAAAAAATGCTGTCATATAATAAGGCTTTTATGGCACAAGATATACAATTAATGATGAAAGACTCCATCCAGGCAATCGACATAGACATAAATGCTGCATTGTCTTTGTTTAATACTTGCATAAAAAAGGCTGCTGTAAGCATGAAAAAGCGTGTATGCTTAAATGGAAAAAAGAAAAGCCATGATTGGTTTGATGACGAATGCAAGAAGCTAAGAAGTACCATACGAAATTCATTGAAAAAGTTTCGGCGCACATTGAGTGCTGCTGACCGTTTTTTATTTTGTAAAAACAGGAGAGAGTATAAAAACATACTTTGTTATAAAAGAAAACAATATAATTATATGATGATTGAAACTTTGGTTGCATCTGTTAAATGTCAAAGAGAGTTCTGGGACACTGTACATAAAATTATTCATAAAAGAAAGCATATTAGAAGTCAAATCTCTGTCGATGATTGGTTTAAACATTTTAAATCTCTTCTGGAAAATGATATATCTGATGGTAACGACGATACTTATGAAGATGATGCGTTCAATAATGATTTGTCTTTTAATAGACCTATCACGCAGGAAGAGGTGATTTTAGCACTGAGAAATTTGAAATTGAAGAAAGCTGAAGGTCCTGATGGTATTAGTGGAGAGTTTATGAAGTTCTCTGCAGAACACATAGCACCATTTTTTGTAATTTTTTTCAATGCGTTGTTTGATAAAGGTCTTTACCCTGATAGCTGGACTGAGTCAATTATCTTGCCATTGTACAAGAAAGGTGATGCGAATAATCCTAGTAATTATAGAGGTATTAGTCTTTGTAACGTTAGCAGTAAACTGTATGGTTTTATTATCAATAAGCGTTTGCAAACATGGGCAGAAGAAAATAATTTAACTGGTGAATTTCAAGCAGGATTTAAACGTGGCTATTCAACAATTGATCATCTTTTTACACTTTTGTCTTGTGTTCAGAAACAGTTTATTAAAAATCGTAAGTTGTATGTCGCATTTATTGATTTTGAAAAATGTTTTGATTCTATTAATAGAAATCTTTTGTGGCCTATTTTACTTAAAAATGGAATTAAAGGTAAACTTTTTCGCTGTGTGAAAAGCATGTATGCTTGTGTGAAAGCCCGGGTCAGATGTGGCGCTAAGTTAACTCATCCTATTTCTTGTTCTCTCGGCGTTAAACAAGGGGATATATGTAGTCCAATTCTGTTTTCACTCTTTATTAACGACCTTGCTGTTAAAGTTATTAGAAACGGACGTCATGGTGTTACATTATCATTGGATGCTTTCGAAATTTTTGTGCTTTTACTTGCTGATGATATTGTACTCTTGTCAGAAACCATTACTGGTCTTCAAAATCAATTAAATAATTTACAAAGAACTGCGAACAATTTAGACTTGAAAGTTAATATAGAAAAAAGTAATATTGTTGTTTTTAGAAAAGGAGGTTATCTGTCTGCAAGGGAAATATGGTTTTTTGATGGTGTTGTTATGCCGGTGGTTAATGCATATAAGTATTTGGGTATTTATTTTTCAACTAAGCTAAGTTTTTCTGCTGCATGCAGAGACTTGGCTAGCAAAGCGAAGAAAGCTCTTTTGTGTATCGTTCAGAAACTACGCTTTTTCAATAATCATTCCTTAGATGTCTATTTAAAACTGTTTGATTGTCAAGTACAGCCAATTATGCAATATGGATCCGAACTATGGGGGTTTGAAGCAGCTGCACAGTCTTGTGAAAAAGTCCATTTGTTTGCCTTAAAGAAATTTTTGAATGTAAATCTACGCACCCCTAATGATTTTATTTATAAGGAATTGAACAGATATCCTATAATTATAAATTCTATTGTTAATTGCCTTCGCTACTGGTTCAAATTGATTCAAATGTCAAATGACAGAATACCGAAGAAAGCTTATTTAATGTTAAAAGATTTGGACGCCAAGGGAAAGATAACGTGGGTTACAAACATAAGAACTTGCCTATTTCAAAATGGGTATGGTTTTGTTTGGCAAGAGCAGGGTGTTGGTTTTATAAAAGATTTTTTGCGTGTCTTTAAGCAACGTTTAATCGATTGCAAATGGCAGAATGTATTCGGTCATATAAATGAAAGTGACAGATTTTCCACGTATAGATTGTTCTGTAACTCCCTTGATAACATTCCTACATATGTTTCTTTGGATGTTGATCGTCAGCTAAAGTATATCCTGACAAAATTTCGTTTTGGAGTCTCTGACCTTAAAGTACATTTTTATAGATATAGATTTCATAGACCGCAAGACTTAGTTTGCCCTTTATGTAACAATGGTGTGGAAGATGAAATTCATCTCTCTCTCTATCTCTCTGTCCTTCGTTCTATTCTCATTACCTTAGCCTCCCTTTATCTTCGCTGAGTAGCCTCCCTTTATCTTCGCTGAGAGGGAAAAAAACCATCAATATTCAAAGTACATGTTGTTCATCAGAGTGTGGTACTAATATATTATGTATTCGTCATTCACCAAAGTGATTTAGACATTGATACACAAATAACTATAAAACATACTTTCTTTATACAATAGTTATTTTGAAAATACATAACGGATGAATAAATACAACTTTTTGTGAGTTGTAGTATCTTAATGTTTTTCTTTTAAATTTTTAGTAAAAAGTCAGTCATTGCAGTTAAAAGGAATGAGCAGTAAAAAATAACACTTCCATAAGCAAGAAATAATTTATCTAAATTTTGTTCTTAATGAATTTAACTAATAAATTTAAGAACAAAATTTTGTATGCTAACAACAGGTCTTGAAAATCCAACATTTAGCTAATTTGGGGTCAATAGTTATATTTTCGTTAAACCGAGTTATTCTATTCTGTTAATTGCTCCCTTAGTTGATATATTCAAAGCACATTTTTTGCCTCTCGTTCTGCACAGTCAAAAACCAGACTGTGATGTATTCTTCTTCTTCTTCTTCTTCTTCTTCTTCTTCTCGCAATGACAATTTAAATTTGATGAGTTTGTGTTTTTTTTCAATTTGGTTTCAGATTATGACAATTCTTTTTCTTCTTCTCTTTTTCTTTTTCATCATCTACTTCTTTCTTCTTTTTTCTAATTCTTTCTTCTTCTTCTCTCTTCTTCTCTCTTCTTCTTCTTTCAATCATCATTTTAATGCTTGTAATGTTGTTTTTTTCCTTTTCTTATGCACTCTACCTAACATGGGTTTAGAGGCCGATGTGAACGATTTATTCATGTAATATGCGTCTGGAAGGATATTGTTGACTTTAATGGCTATGATGACGATGACCACGACGATGACGATGATGATGATGATGATGATGATTAACCGCTGGCAGTATCGTCAGGTTCTCGGACATCGTCGCTATAGTTCTCTTCTTCCCCACCCCCATTCCCTCCACTCTTCACTTACACACTTTAACTTGTCAATTCATTTGAGAATGTTCCTGAGCGCTTGACTTTTAACATTACACTTTAGAATAATAAATTGCACACACCGCATAAAACGAATGTGCATTGTTTATTTTGTCCATACTATTTAGTGTAAAAAAAACCTTGGGACAACAATACCAATTTGCTTTCTTTATGCGCATGGTTTACCATAGACCAGCATCAACAGGACACAAGACGGCATTTCAACGGTCGAACTACAAGACAAGCACCGCCGAGGACTACCATCAGCAGGACTAGAGGATCCGTTCTTCGACAGTTAAGTGCCTTTTGTACGTGTGCATGTGGTTTTGAGGAGGCGAGTACTGTCATAACATCGTGTATGTATGCATGTGGTTCTGAGGGGGCGAGTACTGTAATAACATCATTATGTCTGGTATGCGTGCGTGTGAACAGAAGTTTAACCTAGAATAAAAATTAAATTTATTTAAAAAATACTAGAATACAATCTAAACATAGAATAAATCTTAAACTAGAAAAGAATTTAAATCTACAATAAAATTTAAACCTAGAATAGAATTTAAACTAGAATAGAATTTAAATCTAGAATAGAAGTTTAACCTAGAATAGAATTTAAAACTAGAATAGACTCTAAACCTAGAATAGAAATTTAACCTAGAATAGAAATTAACTCTAGAATAGAATTTAAATCTAGAATAGATTTTAAATCTAAAGAGAATCTAAACATAGAATAAATGTTAAACTAGAATAGATTTTAAATGTACAATAAAATTTTAACTTTACACTTTTTAGTAGCTACCGATGTCCACAGCACCGCACAGGAAGGACAGCCAGCCCAGGACCGACCACCGCGGACGCTGAAGAGGGGACGGGGAGGGAGGGAGGGAGGAAGGGGAAAGGGTGGGGTGCGTGAGAGTGAGTCATCAATGTTTTGATTTCGCGTAGAGTAGGTGCACCTACTTTGAAATCTATACATTGATAAGGCAATGAATGAGGGAGTGAATACTTTGTTATGCTATATGCACCCACTAATGCTCTGTTCTAAGTTCCAGCACCACCAACGGGGCCGACTGAGGGCCAAGCCAAGGACGCACTGACGGAGCTGAGAGCCAAGCCAAGGACGTCACCATCGGACCGACGGAGCTTAGGGCCTAGCCAAGGACGTCAACACCGGGGGGGGGGGGGGGGGACTTTGGGGGAAGAGAACCAAGGAGTGGAGATGCCAGTCAGAGAGAGAGGAGTGAGTGTTTGAATTTTTTTTTTATAACATTTTCTTCTCTCTCTCTCTCTCTCTCTCTCTGTCCTTCGTTCTATTCTCATTACCTTAGCCTCCCTTTATCTTCGCTGAGTAGCCTCCCTTTATCTTCGCTGAGAGGAAAAAAACCCATCAATATTCAAAGTACATGTTGTTCATCAGAGTGTGGTACTAATATATTATGTATTCGTCATTCACCAAAGTGATTTAGACATTGATACACAAATAACTATAAAACATACTTTCTTTATACAATAGTTATTTTGAAAATACATAACGGATGAATAAATACAACTTTTTGTGAGTTGTAGTATCTTAATGTTTTTCTTTTAAATTTTTAGTAAAAAGTCAGTCATTGCAGTTAAAAGGAATGAGCAGTAAAAAATAACACTTCCATAAGCAAGAAATAATTTATCTAAATTTTGTTCTTAATGAATTTAACTAATAAATTTAAGAACAAAATTTTGTATGCTAACAACAGGTCTTGAAAATCCAACATTTAGCTAATTTGGGGTCAATAGTTATATTTTCGTAAAAACGAGTTATTCTATTCTGTTAATTGCTCCCTTAGTTGATATATTCAAAGCACATTTTTGGCCTCTCGTTCTGCACAGTCAAAAACCAGACTGTGATGTATTCTTCTTCTTCTTCTTCTTCTTCTCGCAATGACAATTTAAATTTGATAAGTTTGTGTTTTTTTCAATTTGGTTTCAGATTATGACAATTCTTTTTCTTCTTCTCTTTTTCTTTTTCATCATCTACTTCTTTCTTCTTTTTTCTAATTCTTTCTTCTTCTCTCTTCTTCTCTCTTCTTCTTTCAATCATCATTTTAATGCTTGTAATGTTGTTTTTTTCCTTTTCTTATGCACTCTACCTAACATGGGTTTAGAGGCCGATGTGAATGATTTATTTATGTAATATGCGTCTGGAATGATATTGTTGACTTTAATGGCTATGATGACGATGACGATGACCACGTAGATGACGATGATGATGATGATGATGATTAACCCCTGGCAGTATCATCAGGTTCTTGGACATCGTCGCTATAGTTCTCTTCTTCCCCAGCCCCATTCCCTCCACTCTTCACTTACACACTTTAACTTGTCAATTCATTTGAGAATGTTCCTGAGCGCTTGACTTTTAACATTACACTTTAGAATAATAAATTGCACACACCGCATAAAACGAACGTGCATTGTTTATTTTGTCCATACTATTTAGTGTAAAAAAAACCTTGGGACAACAATACCAATTTGCTTTCTTTATGCGCACGGTTTACCATAGACCAGCATCAACAGGACACAAGACGGCATTTCAACAGTCGAACTACAAGACAAGCATCGCCGAGGACTACCATCAGCAGGACTAGAGGACCCGTTCTTCGACAGTTAAGTGCCTTTTGTACATGTGCATGTGGTTTTGAGGAGGCGAGTAAGAGATTGTTAAAATTAGCGTTAAGCGCCCTTGTTTTTCTGACACCCTTTTACTGCAATTTATGGCTGTTTTATGAGCTTTTAAAAGACGTGCCAAAACACTCTGGGAATCCGGCATTTGCTAAATATAATACATATTCGTATATCTTGCGTCTTTGGTTAAAACAAAAAAAATTACAACCCTTCTACATTATGGTTGTATAACATTACACATTAATATCTGCTGGAATGATCTTTTGTTTAACAAGATAGTCCCGAGTAAATAACGATAATGAAAAGATACCAACCAGTTTACCAGCATCTGAAAGATCCATTTTCCCCAATTCAATAGGTTTCATTTTTAAAAGAGATTTTGCAATCATAGCTTAAGCTGTATTTAAGCCCACTAAGACAACACTATGGTATCCAAGATTCACAATTGTTTGTTCATATGGTACACTCATTTTTATATATAATTAAAAAAAAAAAATAAATTATTACTGCATTGAAAACACATCTAATGATGGCTTCAATGATGGAGATGATTCAATTTCTTTTTCTACAAGTGGTTTTGGGGGTTTCTGTTTATTTTTTCCTTGGCGGTATTTATATATTATGTACCCACTTGCACCCACTACACCGGCTATACATAAATAATATATGTTATTTGAAGATTGTACTGGTTGTATTGGTTGTATTGGTTCTTCTTTATTTGTTGTTAATGTTTGTTGCATTATTGTTTCTTCTTTTGGTGATTCCTTTTTTCCTAATATGTTTGCTTTTGTTTGTCTGTTCCATCTATGTAACTTGTTAAATTCTGCTAACTTCTTTCCAGCTGCAATTCTTCCTAGGCTCTTTTGTTTAGTGACTGTCACTGGGTTCTGTTGATTCTCCGAATTCTTCACCTCCGTCTCCTTCTCCATCTCTGGATTGGAAGAGTCCATTTTTAATAGCAGAGAAATTTATGTGTTGAAAAGTAATTAGCCCGGCTGAAAATGGGGTCAACAAGCTTCCAAACTTATAATACAAATTTCTTGATGCCTCACTAATCCCATTAACAATAACTGGATCTTTAATCAAATCATCAAATAAATCATTCTCACAATCTAAAGTAACAAAGGTCGACACGGCTTTGGTATATAATTTCACAATCGAACGCCCTAAACTCTTAACCATTAAAGCACCGAGAACTTTATCATATTTATTATGTAATATAATGATCTCTTCAGGCCTCAGTCTTTGTACTTGTTCAGGTGTTAAGTCAACACCGAGATAATACTTTGACTTTCTGGAAGCTACTAATGCAACCAGCCTGTCTCTTTTCTCATTGTCAACACCTGTAACTGTAACATTAATAGCTTCTTGCATTAACAAGTCATCACAATTCATTTTAAATACAAATAAAATAAAAAACTAAATTAAAAAATGGCTGGTGCTGCAATGGTGCTTGGTTCTGCTGCTGTAAATGCCTTAGCCTTTTCAGGATCAAATTATTTGTTTTCAAAACTGGACAGTAAAGAAGAATCAAAACGGCATAACTTAGCAATGGAAAAATTACAACAAGATCAGGCTGAATACGAGAAAAACAGACTAATGCAGCTTGATTTTGTTAATACAAGATTGAAAGAAGAAGGTCATGCTGATAAAACATTCGAAGACGTTGATGAAGCTTTGCACCAATATTATTTATTAACTGGCACGACACTCCCTTCATTAAAACAGCCAGTGTTATCTGATTACTACACACCTAACATTGCACCTACAATGTCAGAAACCGGAGAATTAATTTTAATTGTGTTTGGAATAACAGTAGTTTATTACCTCGTTAAACAAAAATATAAATCTAAATAAAATATGACTTCGCGTTTGTCTAGATTATATTATTCTCAATCCGGATATTGGAAAGGGATGACGGCAGTTAATAAACTAGTAGAAAAGACTGGCTTGTCAGAAAACGTAGTTAAACAATGGTTATCGAAGCAAGCTGTATGGCAAATCTATCTTCCACCCCCGAAGAAAATAATAAGACCAAAATTTGAAAACTCCAGACCAAATGACACGCATCAAATAGATTTGTTATATCTTCCCCATGACAAAATACATAGAAAGAAATACAGGTATGCCCTTACTGTTATTGATATAGCTACCAGGTTTAAAGACGCTCATGCTCTTAGGACAAAAAATTCAGCTGAGGTCGCTCAAGCCTTAAATGCGATTTATTCAAGAGGGCCTCTAAGGTTCCCTAGACTTATTCAATGCGATGAAGGGTCTGAATTCAAAGGAGCTGTTAACCAGCTTTTGTTAAAACATAATGTAACTGTTAGAAGAGGAGTTGTTGGATTGCACAGATCACAGGGTATTGTAGAAAACTTTAATCGGCAACTGGCAGAAAGGTTATTTACTTATCAGTATTCAAAGGAACTCTTTACTGAAACCACTAATACAAAATGGGTTATTAGGCTGCCTCGAGTTTTAAGGGAAATGAATTCAGAACCAACCAGAGTTACAGGATTAAAACCAGTTGAGGCTATTAAAAAGAAACAGATTGTTGTTGCCGTTTCAAAGCCTGGTCAGCCAGATCTAACTTTGATGAACAAAACTGTTAGATACCTTTATCAGCCTGGAGAAGTTGCTAATGACACAAGAAGACGAGCTACAGACCCAATTTGGTCATTAAGCGTTTATGAAGTTGACAGAGCATTATCTACTGATCCGCCCGTATATTATTTAAGACCGAGAAGCGATCGTAGAACACCACAAAGAAACTTTGTAAAAGAAGAACTTCAGATTGTTCCACCAGACACAGAGCCATTAAGATAAATGAACTATAATCATCACCACTATTACTTACCTTCAACCTTTTTTTGACTTAGTAACTTACATCTAACTTAATTAAGTCGACTTTAAAAAAAAACTTATAACTTACAATAATTAAATTATAAAAGAACTTACTTACTTACATAAGTATTTTATAGCCAGTTGGTTGGTCAGTTTTTAATAATAATTTTAAGTGCTTGCCTTTTTTTAGCTGTTCTTTTAATTTAGTTCTTTCCTCTTTTGATTCAATTACGTCATTTTCTTTTAAACAGTTATCAAAGCTGTCACGGTCTTTGCAATAAAACAGGCAAACGAATTTAACTTGTTCTCTAAAATCCTTTAATATCGAATTAAATTTCTGCGTGATTACCCAAACACTTATTTTCACATGGCGTCCACTGAAAGCCAGCTTGCTCAATATGTTCCATTTTAATACAATATATTTTTCTGCACTGCAATCATCGATTAAGAATAACGTATTACCCTCATTCTCAAACAGGTTATAAAAATACGTTAAATACTCATTGAGCTTGCCATTGGTATTTACAACAAAGATATTTTCATCTGTCCAGACATACTTACGATCTAAGTAGGTTTTATTATATTGAATAGTTGGGCAAAAAATTATTATATAATCAAAGTGTCCTGCGTAATATTTTTCTAACAAATCCAGAACAAAGACAGTCTTTCCGCATGATGTCATGCCAACGATCATTCCGCAATGAGGATCACGTGGTAACAAGGACGCCATTTTTAATATACTAAATCTTTTAATCTTCCATTTTCAATGTTTAGCTGAGCATCCATAATAATATACATGTATACTGTAACTGATTCTGACCTAGCACTTGCTTCCCTATGCAATTCAATTGTTATACCATCTGTTCCATTTTCAATTCTTCTTCCAGATCCATGAAGTTCATTGGTGGGTATGGTTCGAAAGTCTAACCACAACGCAAACTTATTCACCAGATAATCTTGCAGTCTTGTGTCATGTAAATGAAGATCCTTTGAAATCAAATCCACAGTGTCAGGCTGAGAGGGAGGCTGAGAGAGGCCGAGAGAGGCCGAGAGGAAGGCTGAGAGAGGCTGACGGAGGCTGAGGGAGGCTGAGGGAGGCTGAGAGGGAGGCTGAGAGAAGCTGAGAGAGGCTGAGGGAGGCTGAGGGAGGCTGAGAGAGGCTGAGGGAGGCTGACGGAGGCTGAGAGAGGCTGAGAGAGGCTAAGGGAGGCTGAGGGAGGCTCAGAGGGAGGCTGAGAGAGGCTGAGTGAGGCTAAGGGAGGCTGATGGAGGCTAAGAGGGAGGCTGAGGGAGGCTGATAGTGAGGCTGAGAGAGGCTGAGGGAGGCTGAGGGAGGTTGAGAGAGGCTGAGAGAGGCTAAGGGAGGCTGAGGGAGGCTCAGAGGGAGGCTGAGAGAGGCTGAGTGAGGCTAAGGGAGGCTGATGGAGGCTGAGGGAGGCTGAGGAAGGGTTGAGAGGGAGGCTGAGAGAGGCCGAGATAGGCTGAGAGGGAGGCTGAGAGAGGCTGAGGGAGGCTGAGGGAGGCTGAGAGGGAGGCAGAGAGAGGCCGAGAGAGGTTGAGGGAGGCTGAGAGAGGCTGAGGGAGGCTGAGAGAGGCTGAGAGAGGCTAAGGGAGGCTGAGGTATGCTCAGAGGGAGGCTGAGAGAGGCTGATTGAGGCTGAGGGAGGCTGATGGAGGCTAAGAGGGAGGCTGAGGGAGGCTGATGGAGGCTGAGGAAGGGTTGAGAGGGAGGCAGAGAGGGAGGCTGAGAGAGGCCGAGAGAGGCCGAGAGGGAGGCTGAGAGAGGCTAAGGAAGGCTGGGGGAGGCTGAGAGAGGCTGAGGGAGGCTGAGAGGGAGGCTGAGAGAGGCTGAGGGAGGCTGAGAGGGAGGCTGAGAGAGGCTGAGGGAGGCTGAGAGAGGCTGAGGTAGGCTGAGAGGGAGGGTGAGAGAGGCTGAGGGAGGCTGAGAGGGAGGCTGAGGGAGGCTGAGAGGGAGGCTGAGAGAGGCTGAGGGAGGCTGAGAGAGGCTAATGGAGACTTAGGGAGGCTCAGAAAGAGGCTGAGAAAGGCTGAGGGAGGCTGATGGAGGCTAAGAGGGAGGCTGATGGAGGCTGAGGAAGGGTTGAGAGGGACGCTGAGAGGGAGGCTGAGAGAGGCCGAGAGAGGCCGAGAGGAAGGCTGAGGGAGGCTGAGGGAGGCTGAGAGGGAGGCTGAGAGAGGCTGAGAGGGAGGCTGAGAGGGAGGCTGAGAGAGGCTGAGTGAAGCTGAGGGAGGCTGAGTGGGAGGCTGAGGGAGGCTGAGAGAGGCTGAGGGAGGCTGAGGGAGGCTAAGAGGGAGGCTGAGAGAGGCTGAGGGAGGCTAAGAGGGAGGCTGAGAGAGGCTGAGGGAAGCTGAGAGGGAGGCTGAGAGAGGCTGAGAGAGGTTGAGGGAGGCCGATGGAGGCTAAGAGGGAGGCTTAGAGGGAGGCTGAGAGAGGCTGAGAGAGGCTGAGGGAGGCTGAAAGAGGCTGAGAGAGGCTGAGGGAGGGTGAGAGAGGCTGAGAGAAGCTAAGGGAGGCTGAGGGAGGCTCAGAGGGAGGCTGAGAGAGGCTAAGGGAGGCTGAGGGAGGCTGAGAGAGGCTGAGGGAGGCTGATATAGGCTAAGAGGGAGGCTGAGAGAGGCTGAGGGAGGCTGAGAGGGAGGCTGAGAGAGGCTGAGAGAGGCTAATGGAGGCTGAGGGAGGCTCAGAGGGAGGCTGAGAGAGAATGAGAGAGGCTGAGGGAGGCTGATGGAGGCTAAGAGGGAGGCTGAGGGACGCTGATGGAGGCTGAGAAAGGGTTGAGAGGGAGGCTGAGAGGGAGGCTGAGAGAGGCCGAGAGAGGCCGAGAGAGGCCGAGAGGAAGGCTGAGAGAGGCTGACTGAGGCTGAGGAAGGCTGAGGGAGGCTGAGAGAGGCTAAGAGAGGCTGAGAAAGGCTGAGGGAGGTTGAGGGAGGCTGAGAGAGGCTAGAAGAAGCTAGGGGAAGCTTATGAATGTGCTGTATAAATGTGCTGTATACATGTGTTGTATGAATGTGCTGTATGAATGTCCTGTATGAATGTGTTGTATGAATGTGGTGTATAAATGTGCTGTATGAATGTGCTTTATAAATATGTTGTATGAATGTGTTGTATAAATGTGTTGTATAAATGTGCTGTATAAATGTGCTGTATGAATGTGCTGTATGAATGTGTTGTATAAATGTGTTGTATAAATGTGCTGTATAAATGTGCTGTATAAATGTGTTATATGAATGTGCTGTATAAATGTGCTGTATGAATGTGCTGTATAAATGTGCTGTATAAATGTGCTGCTTGAAAGTGCTGCATAAATGTGCGGTATAAACGTGCTGTATAAATGTACAGCACATTCATACAGCACATTCATAGCTGTAAAAAGATAGTTGTTTTGTGTGTGTGTATGTTTTTACACTGTATTCCTAGTAACATAGAAGAGAGAAATATTATGCACAATTTATGCACTTGATATGATTCATGGCAGAAACTTACTAGCTAGTTTCCAGTTCATACTTTTTGTATGTATGTGTGTTGCAAATAACAAGAACTATGTTAAACACACACACACAAATCAGATGATAGACACACACAAAAGAATACACTTACACATATACATAAGAGAGAGAGAGAGAGAGCGCAATGTGTTTTTACACACACTGACAATGAACAATGATCAAATTTAGTACTGTTACAATACAATTATTTATTATTCCGTTTGTTTCACACCAGTAAGCTTAAAAAAAAAACAATAATACAAACAAACTTATTTTAACTACCATAATTGATGCAAAATGAAATAAGGTAGTGATGATTTTCAAGCTCTTATTGCATTTCGGTTAGGATTATGATAGGCTTTGAACTCATGCCAACATTAACATTTTGCAAGGAACAGATAGACATTGCTACAAACATGATTTCAAAACTATTCAGAACTTAACACACACACACTTATGATTCACATATTAGAAAAAAAATCAGAAAAGACAACATTACAAAAGGATGTACTAAAATAAAATTAAAAATAAAGTAATAATAACAATTAGTATAATAATAATAAAATAAATAAGTAACAAAAAATAAATAAAGTAAAAAAAAAAAGTTAAAAAAAAGGACCACAACAGCAGTCAGACCTATGACATTTTAATCAAAGTGTTTTTGGTATTGCACTGAAAACAATGTATATACACACATGCTAAAATCATGTTATTGAGCTCATTCATATTATCAGAGCAGTATTTAGAAACATATCACGGTCCTGATTTGGCTCGGAAGAGTCCGCTGGACCTAAAGCAATCAATCAATCAGAAACATATCATTTTGAGTAAAGTGCTCTTAATATCACACTGGCAAAAATGTAGTTGTCAAATCCTCATTGTCCTTTATCCTGCAATATCCTCTAAATAACTATGTACATATACACAAGCACAAATACACATAACCATATTATTGCGCTCATTCATACAACCGCAAGCGTTTGTTTACTAAACACTTGTGACAGTGCACAAGATAAGCCAGGAAATTGTGCATAGTTGTCAAACTGACATTAGTTATGCTAAGCCTATAGATATACCTATTCACCGTATATATATATATATATATGTATATATATAAAGAGGAAAACAGGCTATGACAATCCGTGAATCTCCCCACAATGCAAACTTGATCCAAATTTTTTAAAAGATCTGCTGAAACAACCCCAGTGGTAACACTGAAGTATTGGAGGGTATGCGAGGTCGGAAGGACATCACTCGTAGTGACATTCGGACCAAAATTGGGATCAGGAGAGAGTAGGAATTTGCCAGGAGAATGCCAGCCAGATACTGCAATACATCTATATTCTAGGTTAAAATTTTATTGTAGATTTAAATTCTATTCTAGTTTAAATTTTATTCTATGTTTAGATTTTATTATAGATTTAAAATCTATTATAGATTTAAAATCTATTCTAGATTTAATTTCTATTCTAGGTTAAACTTCTATTCTAGGTTTAAAGTCTATTATAGTTTTAATTTCTATTCTAGGTTAAACTTCTATTCTAGATTTTAATTCTATCCTAGTTTAAATTCTATTTTAGTTAAAATTTTATTCTATATCTAGATTCTATTCTAGATTTAAATTATATTCTAAATTTAATTTCTATTATAGGTTATACTTCTATTCTAGGGTTAGAGTCTATTCTAGTTTTAATTTCTATTCTAGGTTAAACTTCTTTTCTAGGTTTAGAGTCTATTCTAGTTTAAATTCTATTCTAGGTTAAACTTTTATTCTAGGTTTAATTTCTATTCTAGGTTAAACTTCTATTCAAGGTTTAAAGTCTATCTAGTTTTAATTTCTATTCTATGTTAAACTTCTATTCTAGATTTTAATTCTATCCTAGTTTAAATTCTATTCTAGTTAAAATTTTATTGTATATTTAGATTCTATTCTAGATTTAAATTATATTCTAGATTTAACTTCTATTATAGGTTATACTTCTATTCTAGGGTTAGAGTCTATTCTAGTTTTAATTTTTATTCTAGGTTAAACTTCTATTCTAGGTTTAGAGTCTATTCTAGTTTTAATTCTATTCTAGGTAAAACTTCTATTCTAGATTTTAATTCTATCCTAGTTTAAATTCTATTCTAGGTTAAACTTCTAGTATAGATTTAAATTCTATTCAAGTTTAAATTTTATTATATGTTTAGATTCTATTCTAGATTCAAAATCTATTATAGATTTTAATTCTATTTTAGATTTAATTTTTATTCTAGGTTAAACTTCTATTCTTGGTTTAGAGTCTATTCTAGTTTTAAATTCTTTTCTAGGTTAAACTTCTATTCTAGAATTTAATTCTATCCTAGTTTAAATTCTATTCTAGGTTAAACTTATATTCTAGATTTAAATTCTATTCTAGTTTAAATTCTATTTTAGGGTAAAATTTTATTGTACAGTTAAATTCTATTCTAGTTTAAATTTTATTCTATGTTTAGATTCTATTCTAGATTTAAAATCTATTATAGATTTAAATTCTATTCTAGGTTTAATTTCTATTCTAGGTTAAACTTCTATACTAGGTTTAGAGTCTATCCTGGTTTTAAATTCTATTCTAGGTTAAACTTCTATTCTAGATTTAAATTCTATTTTAGTTTAAATTCTATTCTAGTTTAAATTGTATTCTAGTTTAAATTCTAATCAAAGTTTTAAACCCTCCTCCTTTTTCAGATGGGCTTGGGACCATCCTTGGTGGAGTTAAGTTTAATTTCTTTTCTAAGTTTAAATTCTGTTCTAGATTTATTATCTACTCTAATTTAAAATTCTATTTAAAGTTTAAATTCTGTTCTAGGTTTAACATTTATTCTAGATTTAAATTCTATTGTACGTTTTAAGTCTAATCTAAGTTAAACTTCTATTCTAGATTTAATTATATTCTAGATTAAATTCTGTTCTAGGTTTAAATTCTATTTTATATTTAAATTCTAATCTAGTTTAAATTCTAAAATAAATGTAAATTTTAATCTAGGTTAAACTTCTGTTCTAGATTTTAATTCTATCCTATATTTATAATCAATGCTAGTTTAAATTCAATTCTAGGTTAAAATTTTATTGTAGATTTAAATTCTATTCTAGTTTAAGATTTATTCTATGTTTAGATTCTATTCGATTTAAAATCTATTATCGATTTAAATTCTATTCTAGTTTAAACTTCTATTCTAGATTTTAATTCTGTCCTAGTTTAAATTCTATCCTAGGTTAAACTTCTATTCTAGATTTAAATTAAATTTTAGTTTAAATTCTATTCTAGTAATTCTATTCTAGTTTAAATTTTATTCTATGTTTAGATTCTATTATAGATTTAAAATCTATTCTAGATTTAAATTCTATTCTAGAGTTAATTTCCATTCTAGGTTAAACTTCTATTCTAGGTTTAGAGTCTATTCTAGTTTTAAATTCTATTCTAGGATAAACTTGTATTCTATATTTTAATTCTATCCTAGTTTAAATTCTGTTCTAGGTTAAACTTCTATTCTAGATTTAAATTCTATTCTAGTTTAAATTCTATTCTAGGTTAAAATTTTATTGTAGATTTAAATTCTATTCTAGTTTAAGATTTATTTTATCTTTAGATTCTATTCTAGATTTTATGTTTAGATTGTAGTCTAGATTTAAATTCTATTGTAGATTTAAATTCTATTGTAGTTTAAATTTTATTCTATGTTTAGATTCCATTCTAGATTTAAAATCAATTATAGATTTAAAATCTATTCTAGATTTAATTTCTATTGTAGGTTAAACTTCTCTTGTAGGTTTAGAGTCTATTCTAGTTTTAAATTCTATTCTAGGTTAAACTTCTATTCTAGATTTAAATTCTATTCTAGTTTAAATTCTATTCTAGGTTAAAATTTTATTGTAGATTTAAATTCTTTTCTAGTTTAAGATTTATTCTATGTTTAGATTGTATTCTAGTATTTTTAAAATAAATTTAATTTTTATTCTAGGTAAAACTTCTGTTTACACGCACGCATACCAGACCTAACGATGTTATTACAGTACTCGCCCCCTCAGAACCACATGCATACATACACAATGTTATGACAGTACTCGCCTCCTCAAAGCCACATGCACACGTACAAAAGGCACTTAACTGTCGAAGAACGGATCCTCTAGTCCTGCCGATGGTAGTCCTCGGCGGTGCTTGTCTTGTAGTTCGACCATTGAAATGCCGTCTTGTGTCCTGTTGATGCTGGTCTATGGTAAATTGTGCACATAAAGAAAGCAAATTGGTATCGTTGTCCCAAGTTTTTTTTTTACACTAAATAGTATGCACAAAATAAACAATGCACGTTCGTTTTATGCGGTGTGTGTAATTTATTATTCTAAAGTGTAATGTTAGAAGTCAAGCGCTCAGGAACATTCTCAAATGAATTGACAAGTTAAAGTGTGTAAGTGAAGAGTGGAGGGAATGGGGGTGGGGAAGAAGAGAACTATAGCGACAATGTCCGAGAACCTGACGATACTGCCAGCGGTTAATCATCATCAACATCATCATCATCATCATCGTCATCGTCGTCGTCGTGGTCATCGTCATCATAGCCATTAAAGTCAACAATATCCTTCCGGACGCATATTAAATGAATAAATCGTTCACATCGGCCTCTAAACCCATGTTAGGTAGAGTGCATAAGAAAAGGAAAAAAACAACATTACAAGCATTAAAATGATGATTGAAAGAAGAAGAAGAGAGAAGAAGAAGAGAGAAGAAGAAGAAAGAATTAGAAAAAAGAAGAAAGAAGTAGATGATGAAAAAGAAAAAGAGAAGAAAAAGAATTGTCATAATCTGAAACCAAATTGAAAAAAACACAAACTCATAAAATTTAACTTGTCATTGCGAGAAGATGAAGAAGAAGAAGAAGAAGAAGAAGAAGAAGAAGAATACATCACAGTCTGGGTTTTGACTGTGCAGAACGAGAGGCAAAAAATGTGCTTTGAATATATAAACTAAGGGAGCAATTAACAGAATAGAATAACTCGGTTTTACGAAAATATGACTATTCACCTTAAATTAGCTAAATGTTGGATTTTCAAGACCTGTTGTTAGCATACAAAATTTTGTTCTTAAATTTATTAGTTAAATTCATTAAGAACAAAATTTAGATAAATTATTTCTTGCTAATGGAAGTGTTATTTTTTACTGCTCATTCCTTTTAACTGCAATGACTGTCTTTTTACTAAAAATTTAAAAGAAAAACATTAAGATACTGCAACTCACAAAAAGTTGTATTTATTCATCCGTTATGTATTTTCAAAATAACTATTGTATAAAGTATGTTTTATAGTTATTTGTGTATCAATGTCTAAATCACTTTGGTGAATGACGAATACATAATATATTAGTACCACACTCTGATGAACAACATGTACTTTGAATATTGATGGTTTTTTCCCCTCTCAGCGAAGATAAAGGGAGGCTACTCAGCGAAGATAAAGGGAGGCTAAGGTGAAGAGAATAGAACGAAGGACAGAGAGAGAGAGAGAGAGAGAGAGAAGAAAATGTTATAAAAAAAAATTCAAACACTCACTCCTCTCTCTCTGACTGGCGTCTCCACTCCTTGGTTCTCTTCCCCCATAGTCCCCCGGTGTTGACGTCCTTGGCTAGGCCCTAAGCTCCGTCGGTCCGATGGTGACGTCCTTGGCTTGGCTCTCAGCTCCGTCAGTGCGTCCTTGGCTTAACCCTCAGTCGGCCCCGTTGGTGGTGCTGGAACTTAGAACAGAGCATTAATGGGTGCATATAGCATAACAAAGTATTCACTCCCTCTTTCATTGCCACATCAATGTATAGATATCAAAGTAGGTGCACCTACTCTACGCGAAATCAAAACATTGATGACTCACTCTCACGCACCCCACCCTTTCCCCTTCCTCCCTCCCTCCTCGTCTCCTCTTCAGCGTCCGCGGTGGTCGGTCCTGGGCTGGCTGTCCTTCCTGTGCGGTGCTGTGGACATCGGTAGCTACTAAAAAGTGTAAAGTTAAAATTTTATTGTACATTTAAAATCTATTCTAGTTTAAAATTTATTCTATGTTTAGATTCTCTTCTAGATTTAAAATCTATTCTAGATTTAAATTCTATTCTAGAGTTAATTTCTATTCTAGGTTAAATTTCTATTCTAGGTTTAGAGTCTATTCTAGTTTAAAATTCTATTCTAGGTTAAACTTCTATTCTAGATTTAAATTCTATTCTAGTTTAAATTCTATTCTAGGTTAAAATTTTATTGTAGATTTAAATTATTTTCTAGTTTAAGATTTATTCTATGTTTAGATTGTATTCTAGTATTTTTAAAATAAATTTAAGTTTTATTCTAGGTTAAACTTCTGTTCACACGCACGCATACCAGACATAACGATGTTATTACAGTACTCGCCCCCTCAGAACCACATGCATACATACACGATGTTATGACAGTACTCGCCTCCTCAAAACCACATGCACACGTACAAAAGGCACTTAACTGTCGAAGAACGGATCCTCTAGTCCTGCCGATGGTAGTCCTCGGCGGTGCTTGTCTTGTAGTTCGACCGTTGAAATGCCGTCTTGTGTCCTGTTGATGCTGGTCTATGGTAAACCGTGCGCATAAAGAAAGCAAATTGGTATTGTTGTCCCAAGGTTTTTTTACACTAAATAGTATGGACAAAATAAACAATGCACGTTTTTATGCGGTGTGTGCAATTTATTATTCTAAAGTGTAATGTTAGAAGTCAAGCGCTCAGGAACATTCTCAAATGAATTGACAAGTTAAAGTGTGTGAAGAGTGGAGGGAATGGGGTTGGGGAAGAAGAGAACTATAGCGACGATGTCCGAGAACCTGACGATACTGCCAGCGGTTAATCATCATCATCATCATCATCATCATCATCATCATCGTCATGGTCATCGTCATCATAGCCATTAAAGTCAACAATATCCTTCCGGACGCATGTTACATGAATAAATCGCTCACATCAGCCTCTAAACCCATGTTAGGTAGAGTGCATAAGAAAAGGAAAAAAACAACATTACAAGCATTAAAATGATGATTGAAAGAAGAAGAAGAGAGAAGAAGAAGAGAGAAGAAGAAGAAAGAATTAGAAAAAAAGAAGAAAGAAGTAGATAATGAAAAAGAAAAAGAGAAGAAGAAAAAGAATTGTCATAATCTGAAACCAAATTGAAAAAAACACAAACTCATCAAATTTAAATTGTCATTGCGAGGAGAAGAAGAAGAAGAAGAAGAAGAAGAATACATCACAGTCTGGTTTTTGACTGTGCAGAACGAGAGGCAAAAAATGTGCTTTGAATATATCCACAAAGGGAGCAATTAACAGAATAGAATAACTCGGTTTTACGAAAATATAACTATTCACCTAAATTAGCTAAATGTTGGATTTTCAAGACCTGTTGTTAGCATACAAAATTTTATTCTAGAATTTATTAGTTAAATTCATTAAGAACAAAATTTAGATAAATTATTTCTTGCTTATGGAAGTGTTATTTTTTACTGCTCATTCCTTTTAACTGCAATGACCGACTTTTTACTAAAAAATTTAAAAGAAAAACATTAAGATACTACAACTCACAAAAAGTTGTATTTATTCATCCGTTATGTATTTTCAAAATAACTATTGTATAAAGAAAGTATGTTTTATAGTTATTTGTGTATCAATGTCTAAATCACTTTGGTGAATGACGAATACATAATATATTAGTACCACACTCTGATGAACAACATGTACTTTGAATATTGATTGTTTTTTTCCCTCTCAGCGAAGATAAAGGGAGGCTACTCAGCGAAGATAAAGGGAGGCTAAGGTGAAGAGAATAGAACGAAGGACAGAGAGAGATAGAGAGAGAGAGAGAGAGATAAGAAAATGTTATAAAAAAAAATTTAAACACTCACTCCTCTCTCTCTGACTGGCGTCTCCACTCCTTGGTTCTCTTCCCCCATAGTCCCCCGGTGTTGACGTCCTTGGCTAGGCCCTAAGCTCCGTCGGTCCGATGGTGACGTCCTTGGCTTGGCTCTTAGCTCCGTCAGTGCGTCCTTGGCTTGGCCCTCAGTCGGCCCAGTTGGTGGTGCTGGAACTTAGAACAGAGCATTAGTGGGTGCATATAGCATAACAAAGTATTCACTCCCTCATTCATTGCCACATCAATGTATAGATATCAAAGTAGGTGCACCTACTCTACGCGAAATCAAAACATTGATGACTCACTCTCACGCACCCCACCCTTTCCCCTTCCTCCCTCCCTCCCCGTCCCCTCTTCAGCGTCCGCGGTGGTCGGTCCTGGGCTGGCTGTCCTTCCTGTGCGGTGCTGTGGACATCGGTAGCTACTAAAAAGTGTAAAGTTAAAATTTTATTGTACATTTAAAATCTATTCTAGTTTAAAATTTATTCTATGTTTAGATTCTCTTCTAGATTTAAAATCTATTCTAGATTTAAATTCTATTCTAGAGTTAATTTCTATTCTAGGTTAAATTTCTATTCTAGGTTTAGAGTCTATTCTAGTTTTAAATTCTATTCTAGGTTAAACTTCTATTCTAGATTTAAATTCTATTCTAGTTTAAATTCTATTCTAGGTTAAAATTTTATTGTAGATATAAATTCTTTTCTAGTTTAAGATTTATTCTATGTTTAGATTGTATTCTAGTATTTTTAAAATAAATTTAATTTTATTCTAGGTTAAACTTCTGTTCACACGCACGCATACCAGACATAACGATGTTCAGGGTGGAGAACAAATGAATCAAGAAATCTCTGAAATCCGGCCTGGGCCCAGGGGCCAAGCCCCGGTATTCGCCCCCTGGAAGAAAATGAATTTATGCAATTTTGAAAGTAATTTAGGGCCTCTCCTGAAAGCAAAAAGCAAACATGAATAGAAACAAACAAAAAAAAAGAATGTTTTATGCACATGTCTTTCAAAAAAGTTAAGAATCTTGATTTGTAGGCCTAACAAAGTTTGAGGTCCACACCATTGTTACACACAAACTCCACATTTCCAATTCTACTGGCACGTTTGTCTATTTTTTAGCTGTAAACAGGCAAGAATTTTTATAATTTTAGAGATATTTAGGGGTACGTTAGTAAAAACACCACATCTTAGGTATTAGTGACTAGTGTATAGATTTAAATGAAATAAAATGCAAAATGAACAGAAATAAATTCTATTTTGATTATCTACCTTTTTATATTTCTCTTTTCATGTCTCGTTTTTTATTACTCCATGTGTATACAAAAAAAGTTTTAAAAAGTCCAAACAAGCCCCCTCTTCTTCACTTTCATGCCAGTCTGAAAGATCGTATGCATGCACAATACTGACACTAATTGTCTAATGTCAGTACCGATCTCTTCCTCCGACTCCAAGTCCATTTCTCTCACTTTAATGTCTGATAAATGGAAGCCTGTAAACTCCCCTTCATCAGTCGAAGAATCCAAACCATCCCTTTTAGGCACACACAAAAAAAAATCGAAAAAACGAACGCATCACAGAGAAAACTTGTGGAAATGCAGTCGAATGTTTTCACAACATAATAAACCGGAAGTCAATTGCCGGAAGTCTCGCAATCTTTCAAACAACGCGAGAATATAACCACATGGTTGATACAGACGCTTTTGGATGTTTTGCCTGTTTAGACCTTCGGCCGCTTTTGGCCGTTATGCCCAGTAAAGGGTAGCCCCTCAGCTTCTCACACTCGGAACTCAATATTTTTTTCTCGGAAATGCAAATGCCTTCCGCGGAAATCCGCGGATTCGTGGACAATTCTCCACCCTGGATGTTATTACAGTACTCGCCCCCTCAGAACCACATGCATACATACACGATGTTATGACAGTACTCGCCTCCTCAAAACCACATGCATACGTACAAAAGGCACTTAACTGTCGAAGAACGGATCCTCTAGTCCTGCCGATGGTAGTCCTCGGCGGTGCTTGTCTTGTAGTTCGACCGTTGAAATGCCGTCTTGTGTCCTGTTGATGCTGGTCTATGGTAAACCGTGCGCATAAAGAAAGCAAATTGGTATCGTTGTCCCAAGGGTTTTTTTTTACACTAAATAGTATGGACAAAATAAACAATGCACGTTCGTTTTATGCGGTGTTTGCAATTTATTATACTAAAGTGTAATGTTAGAAGTCAAGCGCTCAGGAACATTCTCAAATGAATTGACAAGTTAAAGTGTGTAAGTGAAGAGTGGAGGGAATGGGGGTGGGGAAGAAGAGAACTATAGCGACGATGTCCGAGAACCTGACGAAACTGCCAGTGGTTAATCATCATCATCATCATCATCGTCATCGTCGTGGTCATCATCATCCTCTTTATAGCCATTAAAGTCAACAATATCCTTCCGGACGCATATTACATGAATAAATCGTTCACATCGGCCTCTAAACCCATGTTAGGTAGAGTGCATAAGAAAAGGAAAAAAACAACATTACAAGCATTAAAATGATGATTGAAAGAAAAAGAAGAGAGAAGAAGAAGAGAGAAGAAGAAGAAAGAATTAGAAAAAAGAAGAAAGAAGTAGATGATGAAAAAGAAAAAGAGAAGAAAAAGAATTGTCATAATCTGAAACCAAATTGAAAAAAACACAAACTCTTAAAATTTAAATTGTCATTACGAGAAGAAGAAGAAGAAGAAGAATACATCACAGTCTGGTTTTTGACTGTGCAGAACGAGAGGGAAAAAATGTGCTTTGAATATATCAACTAAGGGAGCAATTAACAGAATAGAATAACTCGGTTTAACGAAAATATAACTATTGACCCCAAATTTGCTAAATGTTGGATTTTCAAGACCTGTTGTTAGCATACAAAATTTTGTTCTTAAATTTATTAGTTAAATTCATTAAGAACAAAATTTAGATAAATTATTTCTTGCTTACGGAAAAGTGTTATTTTTTACTGCTCATTCCTTTTAACTGCAATGACTGACCTTTTACTAAAAATTTAAAAGAAAAACATTAAGATACTACAACTCACAAAAAGTTGTATTTATTCATCCGTTATGTATTTTCAAAATAACTATTGTATAAAGAAAGTATGTTTTATAGTTATTTTTGTATCAATGTCTAAATCACTTTGGTGAATGACGAATACATAATATATTAGTACCACACTCTGATGAACAGCATGTACTTTGAATATTGATGGGTTTTTTCCCTCTCAGCGAAGATAAAGGGAGGCTACTCAGCGAAGATAAAGGGAGGCTAAGGTGAAGAGAATAGAACGAAGGACAGAGAGAGAGAGAGAGAGAGAGAGAAGAAAATGTTATAAAAAAAATTCAAACACTCACTCCTCTCTCTCTGACTGGCGTCTCCACTCCTTGGTTCTCTTCCCCCATAGTCCCCCGGTGTTGACGTCCTTGGCTAGGCCCTAAGCTCCGTCGGTCCGATGGTGACGTCCTTGGCTTGGCTCTCAGCTCCGTCAGTGCGTCCTTGGCTTGGCCCTCAGTCGGTTGGTGGTGCTGGAACTTAGAACAGAGCATTAATGGGTGCATATAGCATAACAAAGTATTCACTCCCTCATTCATTGCCACATCAATGTATAGATATCAAAGTAGGTGCACCTACTCTACGCGAAATCAAAACATTGATGACTCACTCTCACGCACCCCACCCTTTCCCCTTCCTCCGTCCCTCCCCGTCCCCTCTTCAGCGTCCGCGGTGGTCGGTCCTGGTGGCTGTCCTTCCTGTGCGGTGCTGTGGACATCGGTAGCTACTAAAAAGTGTAAAGTTAAAATTTTATTGTACATTTAAAATCTATTCTAGTTTAAAATTTATTCTATGTTTAGATTCTCTTCTAGATTTAAAATCTATTCTAGATTTAAATTCTATTCTAGAGTTAATTTCTATTCTAGGTTAAATTTCTATTCTAGGTTTAGAGTCTATTCTAGTTTTAAATTCTATTCTAGGTTAAACTTCTATTCTAGATTTAAATTCTATTCTAGTTTAAATTCTATTCTAGGTTAAAATTTTATTGTAGATATAAATTCTTTTCTAGTTTAAGATTTATTCTATGTTTAGATTGTATTCTAGTATTTTTAAAATAAATTTAATTTTTATTCTAGGTTAAACTTCTGTTCACACGCACGCATACCAGACATAACGATGTTCAGGGTGGAGAACAAATGAATCAAGAAATCTCTGAAATCCGGCCTGGGCCCAGGGGCCAAGCCCCGGTATTCGCCCCCTGGAAGAAAATGAATTTATGCAATTTTGAAAGTAATTTAGGGCCTCTCCTGAAAGCAAAAAGCAAACATGAATAGAAACAAACAAAAAAAAAAGAATGTTTTATGCACATGTCTTTCAAAAAAGTTAAGAATCTTGATTTGTAGGCCTAACAAAGTTTGAGGTCCACACCTTTGTTACACACAAACTCCACATTT
Source organism: Oncomelania hupensis (assembly GCA_036898135.1). NCBI lineage: Eukaryota > Metazoa > Mollusca > Gastropoda > Littorinimorpha > Pomatiopsidae > Oncomelania > Oncomelania hupensis. Next base: position 68,623,181 of record CM072512.1, on the reverse strand, counting down.
CCAATTCTACTGGCACGTTTGTCTATTTTTTAGCTGTAAACACGCAAGAATTTTTATAATTTTAGAGATATTTAGGGGTACGTTAGTAAAAACACCACATCTTAGGTATTAGTGACTAGTGTATAGATTTAAATGAAATAAAATGCAAAATGAACAGAAATAAATTCTATTTTGATTATCTACCTTTTTATACTTCTCTTTTCATGTCTCGTTTTTTATTACTCCATGTGTATACAAAAAAAGTTTTAAAAAGTCCAAACAAGCCCCCTCTTCTTCACTTTCATGCCAGTCTGAAAGATCGTATGCATGCACAATACTGACACTAATTGTCTAATGTCAGTACCGATCTCTTCCTCCGACTCCAAGTCCATTTCTCTCACTTTAATGTCTGATAAATGGAAGCCTGTAAACTCCCCTTCATCAGTCGAAGAATCCAAACCATCCCTTTTAGGCACACACAAAAAAAAATCGAAAAAACGAACGCATCACAGAGAAAACTTGTGGAAATGCAGTCGAATGTTTTCACAACATAATAAACCGGAAGTCAATTGCCGGAAGTCTCGCAATCTTTCAAACAACATGAGAATATAACCACATGGTTGATACAGACGCTTTTGGATGTTTTGCCTGTTTAGACCTTCGGCCGCTTTTGGCCGTTATGCCCAGTAAAGGGTAGCCCCTCAGCTTCTCACACTCGGAACTCAATATTTTTTTCTCGGAAATGCAAATGCCTTCCGCGGAAATCCGCGGATTCGTGGACAATTCTCCACCCTGGATGTTATTACAGTACTCGCCCCCTCAGAACCACATGCATACATACACGATGTTATGACAGTACTCGCCTCCTCAAAACCACATGCACACGTACAAAAGGCACTTAACTGTCGAAGAACGGATCCTCTAGTCCTGCCGATGGTAGTCCTCGGCGGTGCTTGTCTTGTAGTTCGACCGTTGAAATGCCGTCTTGTGTCCTGTTGATGCTGGTCTATGGTAAACCGTGCTCATAAAGAAAGCAAATTGGTATCGTTGTCCCAAGGTTTTTTTTTACACTAAATAGTATGGACAAAATAAACAATGCACGTTCGTTTTATGCGGTGTTTGCAATTTATTATACTAAAGTGTAATGTTAGAAGTCAAGCGCTCAGGAACATTCTCAAATGAATTGACAAGTTAAAGTGTGTAAGTGAAGAGTGGAGGGAATGGGGGTGGGGAAGAAGAGAACTATAGCGACGATGTCCGAGAACCTGACGAAACTGCCAGTGGTTAATCATCATCATCATCATCATCATCATCATCATCATCGTCATCGTCGTCGTCGTGGTCATCATCATCGTCTTTATAGCCATTAAAGTCAACAATATCCTTCCGGACGCATATTACATGAATAAATCGTTCACATCGGCCTCTAAACCCATGTTAGGTAGAGTGCATAAGAAAAGGAAAAAAACAACATTACAAGCATTAAAATGATGATTGAAAGAAGAAGAAGAGAGAAGAAGAAGAGAGAAGAAGAAGAAAGAATTAGAAAAAAGAAGAAAGAAGTAGATGATGAAAAAGAAAAAGAGAAGAAAAAGAATTGTCATAATCTGAAACCAAATTGAAAAAAACACAAACTCTTAAAATTTAAATTGTCATTACCAGAAGAAGAAGAAGAAAAAGAAGAAGAATACATCACAGTCTGGTTTTTGACTGTCCAGAACGAGAGGCAAAAAATGTGCTTTGAATATATCAACTAAGGGAGCAATTAACAGAATAGAATAACTCGGTTTAACGAAAATATAACTATTGACCCCAAATTAGCTAAATGTTGGATTTTCAAGACCTGTTGTTAGCATACAAAATTTTGTTCTTAAATTTATTAGTTAAATTCATTAAGAACAAAATTTAGATAAATTATTTCTTGCTTACGGAAGTGTTATTTTTTACTGCTCATTCCTTTTAACTGCAATGACTGACCTTTTACTAAAAATTTTAAAGAAAAACATTAAGATACTACAACTCACAAAAAGTTGTATTTATTCATCCGTTATGTATTTTCAAAATAACTATTGTATAAAGAAAGTATGTTTTATAGTTATTTCTGTATCAATGTCTAAATCACTTTGGTGAATGACGAATACATAATATATTAGTACCACACTCTGATGAACAGCATGTACTTTGAATATTGATGGGTTTTTTCCCTCTCAGCGAAGATAAAGGGAGGCTACTCAGCGAAGATAAAGGGAGGCTAAGGTGAAGAGAATAGAACGAAGGACAGAGAGAGAGAGAGAGAGAGAGAGAGAGAGAGAGAGAAGAAAATGTTATAAAAAAATTCAAACACTCACTCCTCTCTCTCTGACTGGCGTCTCCACTCCTTGGTTCTCTTCACCCATAGTCCCCCGGTGTTGACGTCCTTGGCTAGGCCCTAAGCTCCGT